>JBBBDQ010000675.1:2332500-2572210 GCA_037127315.1 Ascarosepion bandense | reverse complement strand
GGGATCAATTTATATATTGATTTTAATGTAAAAATGATCCCCCATTTTATATTTACATAATAATTTCTTGTCTGTTGTTAAGCCGTAGAAAACGCATCAATCGTTAAATGAAATACTGATTAGTACACATGCATGTCTTTTAGATTTATCTACATTCTCTTAATGTACAGAAAATTTTTTTATAATCATACCGCCCCAAGCAAGGCATTTTACCGCCACTGTTGTACAGGGGTTTACATAGGTGAAAAGTATGAGAAAGAAGGATAGGTTACTGAGAGTGTCTGGAAATGGGTAGGAGAAGGATTAGAATGAGAGTGGAGTAGACGGAGAAAGTAGCACGAGAGAGAGAGAGAGAGTGAGAGAGAGAGAGAGAGAGGATACACGTTAGTAAGATAGGAGATGAATTTTGACTTTACATTTAAATTCATGGAGATTGTAGCTGTTGGGGAAGTAAGTAAATGGAAGGGAATTCCACAGGCGGGAATTTGCGTTTACATTTTATTGGTTTCACAGTAAAAGGGTGGGACCCAGTTGCTAATCTTGTTGCTCGAGTAAATTCCTGTATAGGAGTCCCCAGTGAGCTAAGTTAATCGGAGCAGAAGCCGTGAAATTATTTGTAGATGAGACACAGGGAAGCCACATTGCGCCGGTGAGAAAGTGACCGTATTTCAGCGGCCAAGTCGGGATCAATTACATTACAGATTTTCCGTTGGATTTTATCAAGGACCCCTAGGTGGATAGCAGGAGCTCCCGACCAGTTATGCAGTATTAAATGCAGGGGTGAATGATAGATGTATATATGTGCAGGATTGTTTCAGACGGAAAAATCTTCAAGGCCCTACACAGAGAACCGACATTCTTAGCAGCGGATTTAAGCTATGGATTTTATATAGTCATTCCACTTGAGGTCTGTTGTGAGAGTTAACCCGAGGAGTCGCAGTGTTTTTCAATGTTATATTTAATAATAATTATAGTTTGATTATTCTTGTTTCTTTATTCCTTAAATAGTTAACACGTAATCTACTCCATTCCAGTACTTCATAATTAATGATCAATTTGGCTTTAATTGCAAAGGAAAATGGCAATGATATATGAAAACAACGAGAAAAAAGAAACAAAAAAAGATAGAGAAGATGATAGCACTCTCATGTGTTTAAGGTCTGCCTATTCGAAATGCAAAACATGCTAAATTCAAATAATTTCATATGCACACACGTACTTCTTCAGTTAATGACCTATATTCATATTTATGATTATTATTGCAATATTCTCTTGATTTAGCTGAAATATTTAACAATACAATATGGTAATTTCCAACATTATTTTAATATTGCAGACCTCGCACGAAGCTTATTTAATGATTAACTTCAGAATTACAGCAGCATTGCGGCAGCAATATCCAAAATCTTTCCTCCAAAATATTTTCTAATGAAATATTACTATTCACATGCGCACGCGCGCGCACACAACACCCCCCCCCCAACATTTTTCATTTGCAAACGAGTTATTACGCGATCCCGGTTTCAACTTTTCGATGTCTTCAGGTGATTTACAATAACTGAATTTACCGTTTTTTAAAACGCCACGTAACAGATTTTTTTTTATGCAAGAACAATTTTTGAAGAAATTAATAGAAATCGAAATATTATCTGGTTCGCCCCCACCTTTAACTGAGAAGTAAAGACCAAAATAGGAAAAATATTTTTTTAAAACTGATCGATAAACACTTTCCAAAAAGCTCGGAGTTAAACAAAATTTTCAATAGAAATAATACATCACTGTATAAATCCCGGGCCTAACTAATAAAACAAATTTTAGTCAAAATTCGACTTTATTTCTGAACATAGTCTCCTTTTAGAGCGATACGCCAATTCTAATGCTTCTCTAATAATCCGATGCCTTTGCTGTAAACCGATTTAGCCTCAAAATACGCCTCAGTTTCCGATGTCACTTCTATATTGGAGTTAAATCTCTTTTCCTGAAACATTCTTTTGAAGTCTGCAAACCGCCAGTAGTCGCTAGGGGACAAATCTGGAGAATAGGGTGGATGCAGAAGCAATTCGAAGTGCAATCCAAGTAGTTTTCTGATCATTGCTATCATAGAAACTTGTGGTATTATGGCGGTTGTAATAAGAATAGTAAATAAGAGTGTGATATTTTAGTGTAAAGATCACTGTGATATTTTAGTGTAAGTATCACTGTATTGGGTCATTGATTGTGGCTAGCTAAGTTTAAGACGAGACAGATGATGGCGTACCTTCCTCATCCTCAATTTCCTCTTTTAGCCACAGTTTTATATTTTTACAAAAACAGATATTAATTCATGAATTTTACATTTGACCTAAAAATATGCTCCAAAATCTACTGTCAAAATGGTATTACATGCATTTTAACTTAGACGCCTCAATTAAGCAGTCAAAAGCAAGTATTGAATAGTTTGTACGCATACGAGCAACATTGTCTTGTAAACCACAAAGAAAACCAACTGAAGAATATATATATATATATATATATATATATATATATATATATATATATACAAAGTTTCTAACTATTTTTCTAGGACTGTGATGAAAGTCTTCGAAATGTAACTTTGGATAGTGTTCGCTAAAGCTCGCGTACATCTAATATTAATTCTACTATTTGGCAAAACTGATGCTTTCGGCTTTAATTTTACACCACGAATTCTCAAGTCTAGCTTGCTTGTCAAAGTTACTTTTGATTGTAGATTTTTCAAGTACACAGTACGTTTTCAAATATTTAAAAACACTTCATTGTCAAATATCAATGTTTTTGAAACAATAAATATAATAGTTTTTAGTATTTTGAAACGGATTCCGAACATAACGGTTTCTTTCACTTCCAATTACTGTATTTACATTATTCGGACTAATATTCTCATTTTTGTTGCAATTTGAACTTCAGGTACTAAGAATTTCGAACCGAACCCTTTATTAGTGGATATATACGTTGAATCTTAGAGCTGTGAGTTCAATACCAGACTACAGCAGTGGTGAACAAATAACTTGCAGGGTCGGAGGGAGATAATAAATGACTTCCAAACGAGGCTTCCAGTAAGGAATGAAGTTCATCGTAATAAACGGTTCGGTTTGATATTTTTAGCACCTGAAGAAGCATACAACGGCCAAAACGTCGTACAAATGGGAACAAAGATGAGGACAATAGTCCGAATAATGCAAATACTGTAAATACTACCTTATCTCAGAAATATAGACAAAGACTTCTAATTTCTGTTTACTTGTACTAAATTGTTTCCTATCAATCCCCTCTTATCATTGCACCGGTGTAGCAATTTATTAGGCTTAGTACAAGTTCGAAAGTATAGAGCACCCATTGAAGATTGAACTCACTACTCAGCCATAATTGATATAAAGCGACAAGCTTGCTAACTATTACACTATATTGTGGAATGTTCCCTACACGTGCTGATGTTGTTTTCTTCAGGTTGTCACAGTAAGTTCAACATCAAACAACATCTCGTGTTGTCCAATATTTCATGTATGAAAGCCTTTTCAACATTAAAATTTAACACTCAGAAGCCTCGCTTTTATCTGGATTCAAATAGCGACCGATGGGAAATAGTTAACGCATTCATGAACGAGGCAAGTCCCTTGCTTGTAAATATTTATATTTACTTTATTTTGGCTCTGGGCCAGAGACCACTGTCGTAGGAATTACCTGAGAGGCCTAACTGTCAACCCGTTGCTATGCAGAGATGCACCAATCAGTTTTTATTAATATATGCAATAAAACACCACAATGATGGGGCACCCAGTGATAATCAAATGCAGTAATAATGGCTTGAAAATGTATCTTTTTAGACTCTAAAGATTGATAACCTTAGTAAGTATTCATTTGGCCTGGGCTAAGGTTAAAAATATATGGTAAAAAACTATAATTGGGTTCAGTTCAGGGAAAATCGAATTCCGTATGCAATAGAAATACACAAATACATATTTATTTGTGTTTTGCCTGTCTAAGATCAATATTTTTTGTATTCTCAGTAAGGATGGATTCTACTATAGACAATAATGATCTGCTAGAAGATTCTTCTAACTACTACTTCAAGACATTCGAACGCTAGATAGTCATTGTTAGGAATAAAAAACCTTTTGTCTTTTAGAGTTTGCTCCAGAAATAAGATGGTATCTTGGTTTGGTTTGATTTATATATTATCCCTAGAAAACAATTTCAGCAATTGAAAAATGTCGAAGTCAATAAAGCTGAAATCTGTGCGGATTCACCATATTCAGTTTCTTATAAAGATTCTGCTATTTTTCTGCCATTGCATTAGATGAAATAAAAATAGACACTTAGTAGAATATTTACAAATTGAAGAAGAAATGTGCCAATACTTCAGTAAATTTTCGTTGTTGAAACGGACGTTTTTGCTGTACGACTGATGTATGACGATATTTTTTACTTTAAAATTGTGCCCGGTAAAGAAACTCATATCGACATTGCAAAGGTGAAGAGTTTAAAATAAGTTTTCATATAAACTCACAACAACACTTAAACTTTCTTGGACAACGGATATATATTAATCACTATCAATTTTGAATTTCGTGCCAAAGAAAGTGTTTTTGCAGGGAATTCTCACTGCCCTACATCACTAACACACGTTAATGAAATCTACGGTCTAAATGATATTATATGCATTTTAATTTAGACGCCTTAATTAAGCAGTCAAAAGCAAGTATTGAATAGTTTGCACGCATAGAAGCAACACTGTCTTGTAAACCACAATCAAAACCAACTGAAGAATATATATTATAGTCATCCGCAGAGAGATCTGTTTCGCTATATTACAGCTCATCAATACGGCTTAGACTCCGTTCGCCTTCCTAATCCAGGATTAAAACCAGACCGCATCGGCGTCAGTCGGCGATTATACACCTAGGCTACGAGTGTCCAGTATAAGAAGGTAGGCTTTTTAGCGCGTATAAACACGCCCAATAGCTAGAGTGCTCCCCGGGGTAGCTACTGTTTATATATATATATATATATATATATATATATATATATATATATATATATATATATATTAAAAAAGGATTAATTCAAAGATTTTTTTAATATATATATTTGCTCTGTAATTTTTCATTACATGGATCTCTCTTCCTGTATCATTTTTTAATATTAAAATAAAATTTTTAATATTAATTAGGATCGGGTTTTTGGAATTTACCTTCCTGCTTTTTCCCCTTGGATTGAAGTATCTGAATTAAAATATATATATATATATATATATATATATATATATATATATATATATATATCATAATGAGAATCCACGTATACTGTCTTAATATGTTTAGGAAAAACTACTAAAAAGTTTAAGTTTAAAAATGTATTTATTGACAGTATTTATTTATTTCTATTATATATATATATATTTGATATTTCAGACCAGCTTCGGCCTTTCATCAGAAACAAATGATTTTAAAATTTAAACGTTCGTCGAGGGATGTTTACATAACGTGACATAGAAAGCGATAGAGTTTTTTAATATTTGTAAACGGAAACCTATCTCAATAATACTTTTAAATGTTGTTTTAAAGAAAATTTTTTTAAGTGTATAATGTTTAACTATTGAAATATTTATAAAGATTCAAAACACCTAAGTACCTATTTAGCCCTAGCCTGTATGTATTTAATTTTAAAATCCAGTATTTTTCTTTCTTTCTGCGTGAGTATCTAGAAAGAAAGAAAAATACTCGATTTTAAAATTAAATACATTTTTAAACTTACTACTTTTTAGTAGTTATATATATATATATATATATATATATATATATATAAGTTTCTAACTCTATTTTTCTAGGACTATGATGAACGTCTTCGAAATGTAACTTTGGATAGCATTCCCTAAAGCTCGCGTACATCTAATATTAATTCTACTATTTGGCAAAACTGATGCTTTCGGCTTTATTTGTACACCACGAATTCTCAAATCAAGCTTGCTTGTCAAATTTACTTTTGATTGTAGATTTTCAAGTACACAGTACGTTTTCAAATATTTAAAAACACTTCATTGTCAAATATCAATGTTTTTGAAACAATAAATATAATAGTTTTTAGTATTTTGAAACGGATTCCGAAATTAACGGTTTCTTTCCCTTCCAATTTCTGTATTTACATTATTCGGACTAATTATTCTCATTTTTGTTGCAAGTTGTTCGACGTAAAACAAAGCTTGTTAAGACTTTAGGCAACCATACTTTTTCAGAAACAACATAAAGATATTAGGTTAGAAGCTTAAAAATAATGATTTTGATGTTGAAGATGAAGAACGCCATGGTGCATCAAAAAATCTTAAAGATGAAGAAATGGAAGCATCACTTCATAAAGACGCATGTCAGATGATAGCTGAACTTGCAGAATCATTAAGAGTTAGATCACACAACAGTTGTGAAGCGTTTGGAAACATTAAGAATAATTCAAAATAAAGACATTGTGTGCCGTACGAGTTGAAGCCGGGGGACGTCGAACGGTTGCGTGTCACGTGTGAACAGCTACTTTAACGGCGATGAAAAGTTAATACACTGCGATAAGCCTAACATTGTGGGCAAAAGCCCGGGTTATGCATCAAAATTGGCAGCAAAACAGAATATCTATGGTTCAAAAGGTGGGATCAGTTGGGTGTAGTTAATTATGAGCTGCTCAAACCGACCGTAACCGTCACGGGAGATCGCTATTGACTACAATTGATGTGTTTCAGCAGACCATTAAAACACGGCCACAATACGAGTAAAAGGGGTGAAAACCTACCTGGAAATGGTTAAGCGAGAAGTCCTTACTTCAAATGCCCTATGCACAAGACATTGTATCATCCTATTATCACATATCCCGATTGGTGACACATGGGCTGGCTGAGCTATACTTTTATTCTTATGAAGACGCTAAAAGAAAAAGAAGTATCGAATTGTTGTTAGCCTAAAAAGACGTGTCATTTTTACTACGTATAATTCAAATACTACCGGAAAGCTGGGAAAAACTAGTGACTGGAAATAAACAATACATTCAGTGACATAATTCTTACTAATCTTTATAAATAAAACATTACTTTTAATGAAAAATCAGTGATAAGTTATTCAAGAACCTATTATATAATCTTACAGATATTACAAATCAGCTCCAATGCAAAATTACGTTTCTTTTATTTGTTGATGCAATAAAATAAGAGATATGGGTGAATTAAATGAAAAAACTATCACAGTTTTATCATGTCCTGATATTAAATGGGGTATAATTCTACTGATGTGGCAGGTCAGGAAAGCTGTGAATTGTATCTTGTACTCAGTTCAACATTTGCTCTAAAAATACAAATGGAAACCTAGAGTTTCACGTCATGGAAAAACAAACACGTAGATACCATGTACTTGTATGTTGGGGGTGAATATACTTGAGAAAATATCGCTTTACAGATCTTCGTAGCACACACAGAAAAACGTCACTCAGACGAAATTAAAACCTGTCTCAATTTTCTGTAATACAAATTCGTTGCATTGAACGAAAATGACACATTCAGAAATACAATGTCGCTTGGCTCGATGTAGTCTTGCTGACTTCTGTATTTAGGGTATAAAAATCGGTTACGGCTCGGTTTCACTTTCTTTCTAATACTTTCCTGATTCAGTATTTACCCGAGCCACCCCACAAAGGCAGAACGTGGCACAGGGCTGTTTTTACGTAGGGCATTCCGAGCGCGTACGCGAGAGTAAGATTTCTCCATAGCTTCAGTATCAGGTCTTGCCTATTTACCCCAGATGAGGAGACGCTGCCTTTCGACAGAGCCTTCTCTTGGTTTCTCTCCGCCCGAAGATAGAGAGTCCGACAAGCTCGAAAGGATTGAATTGCTGTAAAGAATAATACTTCGTTGAATCGGTAGTTATCTGATCATCCTTCAAGGAAAGATGTGGTACAAGGACGGTTTTGACGTAAGGGATTCCTAGCGCATACGCAAGGGCAAAAATTCCCCGTATAAGCGTGATCGGGTTTTGTCTGTTTACTTCAGACGAGACTCTGGCTTTCAACATAGAGTCGTCTTGGTTTCTCTCCACCTGTAGACAGAGAATTCGACAAGGTCGAGGGCTGAAATTAATTGACGTTTTGACCGTTCTCAGCGTCGGTAATTATTCTACTTGGACTAGTCTAACTACTATTCTGGAGGGGTGGATTTAATCTCAAAACTGCACCCTACTACATGCTTTTAGCGAGACCATTGGTAATGCACATTCGGCATTGTAATGCAAATGTCCAAGAAGTTTGGCACTGATGTTCTTATAAGACATCAATTTTGCCAATCATCTCTACTCTGAACCAGGATGTGTGTAACGGTGCAAGAGATGTTCATTTTATCAATGTTTTAATGTCGTATTAATAACAAGGGGTCACGTCTTATAAGTGCGGCAAATCTTCCAGAATACGACACTTCTCAAACGGTTCTCCTAAAACGAAAGAGTCTGTGTTCATCAATCTATTGTAAAACCTACTTACATTAGATTCATTTATTACATTGAATCTTATCGCAGCCCGTGTAAATTACAGATATTAGTATTTCTATCTCATAAGATGAGAGAAAATCTAGTCAGAATATCTATTGTTGTTGAGCCTGCATTTTGTTTTTCTTCTTTTTATTCAAGTGTGTACAAAGTTTTATTCAACCTTACCAAAAATTTCTTCAAATGGAAGAGTAAATCAGCGCACCATCGTACATATGCATGCAAAAACATCTGTTACTTAGACCTTAGGATGTGCGTTGTGGTATAGTGGATATCGGTTCGGAACGTGAAATCGGGGAGCAGAGTTCAAATTCCAGTTGAATTCATTGCATTCACTTACGCGCAAACACGCTTGGTAAAGGTATTAATCCGTCTTTTCCTTCCAGTTATTGGTTAAATAACAGGACAGATTGGGTTTTGTAGCCTTGGCTGGCAACCAGTCTACCACAGAAAGTAATGGCAACCTACTGCGGGATAATCTTCTGCCCAGTCAATCATGTCTCTTTCGAGACATGATCACCCAAGCATGTTTCACGTATAGCACTTAACTGACTGACTTAGATCTTGCATATTTGAACGCCCATGTACCCGACTGCATATACTGAATGTTGTTATCAGAAATAATGCTTGCCAGAGAGAAACCCTAATTCTTTACTGCATTAAGAAACATTTTCCTTTTGTTCTCTCGAAAGGGATCAGCATAAAATATTATTGAACAGCGATCAGTTATTTGTTTTGGTTAAAGTATAAAGGATTGTGCCAATTCAATTCTTTATCGATATTTCTTGAAAAACTTGCAATTCCGTCTTTACAGGAAAATTCTTCCTTTATTCTTATTCTTTATTGTTTTTATATTTTCTTTTATTCCTTTTCTCTTCCTCTTTTTCGTTTTTATTTTATTGTAATTTGTTCATCCATGTTTTTGTTGTGTTGTATTTTCCCAATTTTCCCACTTGTACAGTTGTTTATTTTTCATTTTAAACATCCACTTTTCTCTTAAATGATTATATTTTCATTTCATTTACATTTTATTCGACGACTAAATCCTTTTCAAAATCCTTTAAATATTTTCCACATTGAATGAATTCCTCCATTGTTCTTCTTATATTTCTTTCAAATTTGTCCGTTCTTTCATTTTTATTCTTCTCTGTTAATCAATTTGCTTTTTACTTTACCTTCATTTTTCACTATTTCTTATCTTCTACTTCCTCCTGTGAACTGCATCCAGCAGCAATGCCTCTGACTGAGATGTTGTGAAGAGCATGGCTACCACCTCTTAATTGCTGTTGTTTCCAGCTCCACCACAACGCGGAGTGCTAGCACCTGTTAGGGTCCCAACTATGGGAAAATAGTTAACCCCCAAACTGGGGTCAAAACACTATGAAAGTATGAAAATACACTTTTATAGAAATATATACATAAAAATAGACCTTTATAGGAAAATATACATTTTTGAAGGAAAAATATTATCAATAATATATTTTTGAAGATAAAATTATTACCCTAACTCATTTTTGAAGGAAAAAAAATATTCTCAGGAAAACATTTCTGATTACAAAACTAAAAGACATCTTAAGTTTTCTTAAATAAAAAGGTATAAAAACAAAAAAAAATTCATTAAAATCTGACTGAATCAACTTTCTCACTATAACTGAACATTAAAACCTTACCATTTTGGCATTAAATAACCAACAGAGTTTGATATGCCGTTAAACAAATCTCAAACTCAAACTCTATTTCCTGTAATTATTCTTCTCTTCCTATTTTTGATGTCCATTTTTATTTTCTCGATTTTGAATTTTAAAAACATTTTCTGATTTTTCTCTTCTACTTATTTTCTTTTTACTTCTTTTCCGCCACGATTTATATTCATAAGTTTTCCCGTCTTTAGCTTCAGTCTTTGCTCTTGTTTTATGCGTTTTTCTAGTTCGGTACTACTTTTCCTTTTCCACTTATTACGTCACTAAACTCTATTGAGGGAAGGACTTTGCAACATTACAAAAAAACATATTGATTTCAACTAGCGGAACCCGTGGAATTTCCACGGAAGGATAATTATGATTTCCTGGAAGAATTTTACTTTCTCATACTACAAATAATCGTAACGTCTTCAAACATAAATAGGTATTGGATAATAAAATAACGATAACACAAAGTGTAGTTTTGTTAAAATATCTATAAAAGTAATGTCCATAGAAACTACTTTACTGTAAACTTATGTTATATTAAGCGGCATATGAACAGACCATAACCAAAATACTGTACGAAATTTTGTGCGAGATTTTGGAAGAGAAAATATTTTTTTTATTACTGAAAAATCATTGCTCCTGTGTCCAGAAAAGACCAACTGAGTAATGAGCAAGAGTGTAGAGGCCAGAAATTTCGTTATTATTTCGCGGGATACGACAACAAACCTAACCATTTTTACTATAGTGTACAGTACACACATATATATATATATATATACACACACACACACACACACAATTACTGCTACAACCACCAGCTTAAGCTGCTACTGCTACTGCTACGATAATACTATAGGCTCTCTCTTCCTATTCTCTCACTCTTTACTCTCCTTCCGTTTGGCAAAGGTGAAAGAGAAGGTTGAGGAGAGTAGCGTCTCTAGATTATAAAAAGATAGAGGGGAAGGAAAAGCTCGTGTAGAGAGTAAGTGTGTTATCTTTCTTCATTGGCGTAACGGACGGAGGAACTAACTAAATAATTAAGGAAGGAACAAGCAGAATTATTATATGATTAATAGTTTCTTCTTTTACATCACTTTTCTGTTTCTTAACAGAAACAAAAGCTCGCTCCATACACGATAGCTTAAAAATAAATTTTAAAAAGAAACCTAGAAAAATATAACGGCTTCGAGATACAGAATAGTAATCTAGTAAGTTGCAAACTTATCGGCGAATTTTTGGAATTGAATCACAAGTCGCTCATACTTCTAATAAGCATTATTGTATAACCAGAAAATTCTCTGGCGATAAACAGAAATCCGCTTTCCTTTCCAGAATTACTCAGACGCAATTTCAAAGATTTACAGATTTTCAACTAAATAAATAAATAAATAAAAAGAAAAAAAGAATTTATAAAGCATTTTTATTTTTTCGGATTTCACGATGAAATTGGATTAAGAAACTTAATCAAAACAACACTTATTATGATTGTCACCAAAAAGAAATTTTCTAATACGGCATTGAAAACAAATGAAAAACCTTCATTGTACTTGTGTTTGAAAATCTATAGGGACTTGAGAGAAAATCTATAGGGACTTGAGAGAACATCTATAGGGACTTGAGAGAAACACAATTAAACAATTAGATGCGCACTAAATAATTCATTGCTTTCTTGATCGAAAAATAATCTTAACAAAATAATAGAGAGTGGCGGGGAAAATTCTATGGTGTTTGTTTGTAATATTTGAACAAAAGAACGGAACAGAAATATTTTCATCAGCCAATAAAGAAAAGAACAGAAATTGAATTGGGTTTTCAGTTTATACTTATGTTCTTTGTGAATGTTTTCTTGAGTTCTTAGCCTTCGGAAAGGTTTACAAATTTCTTTTTGTATGAGTTAAAAGCTTTCTTATTTTTACCAAGGCATAACAGTAGAATTTCTCTAACTGATCTTTTTTGAAATCTATATCTATAGAAGTGACAAGAATGGACGTTGTGTAAGTATTTGTTTGTTTGATAGATTTAACTTAGTGTCTGCATTTTGCAGTCTAGCTCGACAGAAGTTTCTCTCAGATTTAGCTAACAATACCTAAAACCTTTTCAGAAAGCCGACATTAGGGGTAGAAAAATATATATTATCACCCCATAAAGTCAGGGATCAATTTATGTATTGCTCATAATATAGAATCGATCAATTCACTTTATATTATCTATATGTATATATATGTTGCCCCTCCCCTCCCAATCTAATTCAATAAAAATATTATACTTTGTTATCTATATGAATAAAAGTGACGAGGATGAACGTTGTGTAAGTATTTGCTATGTGACTTCATCAAGTTTTTTTATTCCTTAAACTACCCGAGTGAAACCGGGCTAAAATGCTGGTAGTTTAATAAATCAAAAGATACCAAATTATAGGATGTTAAACCATCAATAACAACGTTTCGAGTTTAAAATCCAGGGAAGTTTTCTCAACTGAACTATCACAAAGCATAAAATAAACATTAGACATTGATTTTAGGACGCTACCACACTCCTCTCTGTCTGAATGAAAATATATAAAAAGAATAATGAAATCCTGTCTGTGAGTAGTAGTGCTACTCAAGTGAACTTCACTGCATGATCGAATTACCGCAGTTGACTCACTCATACACACGTCATAACCGTACGAATGCATGTTGTCCAAATGAGGATAATCATTGTTACTTCTAAAGCTGTTTTCTTAGATAGTTTAACATGAATAGCAGCACACGAATATCTTTTAATATTCTTCAAACTCAATTTCATTAACAATGCTACTGAGGACATTTTCAGTAGACTCTTTCGCCTCACTCAGTAATTGTTTCATTTAAAGCTGAGTTCAATTTAAATGTCTTTTTCTAACGTGTGCTTTTCATATCTTCATCGCCTTTTTACGAAAAATGTTTTTGCTGAATGACTTTTACTTCTGATACTGGATTTCTTATTAGAAAACTTCTGTTCTCAATATTCTATAATTGACCAATTGCTATTTGAAGTCGGATAGCTAAGAGTTTTATATTGCTTTTAATTTGCTGTAATGCTTACTGGAGGCTATGAGGTTATGTAATTTGAATGAACTATAACTTCAGTCAATTTGATCTTCAAAACTTTAAATGTAATATTAATCGTTATCTTCTGTCCTTCTAAATTCCTGTTTCTGCTATTGTTCTCTCTTTAATAATCTACTTCTTAATGATCTACGTCTTATACTTTTTCTCATATTTTAACACTTACGTCTTAGTGGCTTTATTTCCATCTAGGCGTGAGATCATTAAAAACCTCACTACACAGAAGGGACTAAAAACTGTTGAATTACACAGTCACACACTTGTGGTATCACACACACACACACACACACACACACACACACACACACACACACACACACACACACACACACACACCTTCTTACGCAATTACGCAATCGTATGTATTAAATTCAGTAAGTAACCAGTGCATATTTGAATAAATGTAAGCTGTTTGCTGATTAGACTGAGTTAGCCAATCAAAATCAAGGTAAGTTAACTACATTGTTACCGCCAAATTGTAAGAGTGTTTGAATCTCTATATATACAATTTTCCGCGCATTTTCAGAAATATGGCACTGCCATTTCCTCAGCACACATCATGTCAAAACTCAACAAACCTAAACCCAACTCACTCTCATATACGAAAATTCTATCTTTTGTACAACTAACACCATGAACGTTATTCATGAACTCTCAGATCTGAACAATTCCTTTTTAGCAACAATTTTCGTACATAATTTTCTTAACACGCTGAGAATTATTTCAACAGCAATGATGAACATTCAGTCAGACTTACATTAAAATTCCATAACAGTAATTCTCATACAGTCAATGGGAGACAATTTCCAAACAAACAATTTCACATCATATTCAGCATCTATGTACTTGTTAAATATTTGTTAATAAACTGAATCGTTGCAAATGAATGTTTTGTCAACTTCATTTTACTTTCTCTTTGCTTGTTTAATGAATGATTTTCAACGCTTATAAAAATAATGGTGGTTTGTGAGGATTTGTTTAGGAAGTTCCTTTTGGAAATGGCTTTGTGCCAGGTGAGATCCAATAGAGAAATTAATACAAATTAACCTTGCAGAATGAAACCCCCACAAAACCAATCTTTCAGTGGACTTCGCCAGTTGTATCTGAAGGCAATTAAGTTTAGGTTTAACTATTATGTAAAAGATGTTAACATTAGAGAAGAGTAGATCAAATAATTTGTAATATTAGCAATGTGTATGATATTTCAGATTCGCATTGATTTATTTGTTAGCATGGATTGAATTTCAGAAATTCTCTTCAAAAACTTTCTTTCTAGCCTTTAATGGTATATATGGTCACTCACATTACAACTTTGAATTCAATTAATAGAAATAAAGTTGAAAATAGCAGAGCATATCAGTAAACATTTCGGTATTCTTTCTTCTTGTGAAAAAATCGAAGATGTCGATATTAGTGAGGGATCGATCAATCTTTTCTATAATCTCGCGTTGCGATGTCTAATTCCAATATTCTTAAGCTTCCATGACTATCTCAAACCAGGATTGTAGCACGTAAAAAATCTTTCAATAATCGCTTTTAAAATAACGTATTTTATCTCGAGACATTTACGAGGTTTCGCCTAGTCAGTCACAAGGCAAACTTTTATAGTTTCTATACATTCTCTCTGCAGTATTCACAGAAACGTAAAATGACGAGATTTCAATCATTTGTATGGAGTTCTTAGATGGAATATTTTTTCATCATTTCACATAATTATTCAGATCAAGACTTTCAGTTTTGATTTTGTTTTTTAGGAATAATACTTTGGATGATGTGTTCTAGTGATCAACAAGAAAACTATGGAATATCAAAAGAAGAGTAAAGACAATTGATGAAGACTTCAGGTGCGAACCCTTGAAAAAGAACGCATATTTGTGCAAAGAATTCATGAATTGATTTAGATGTATTCGACTTGTCAATTGTTTTTGTGTTAGTCTAAACCGCATCTATAGATTATATGCAAGTTATGAATTGGTATAAAGAGTTGCGTCTTTAATGTTAAAAGTCCTATTATGATGTTGTTTAGATTCTACTCAATATTATTAACTTAGATATATAGTGATAGAGAAAACTATTGTTTTTGGTTGGAAACAATTTTACTAAGTTAACAAGACAAACTAATTTAACTATCAGTATTTTATTTGCAACTATTTATTTTTATACTTTTACATTATTATACCTTGTAAGACTAATGTAAAAAATAATATGAAAAGATTTTAGAACAAATTCGTCAATATGTTAAAGGAAAATCATGAAAAAAATTATTTTAAAAATAAAAGATATATTAACAAAAAATAATAAGAACCTCCTAAAATGTATTGCACAAATGCTCCTTTCTTTTCAATAACACTCAGCAGCCTATTGTCAACATCTGATGTTAGATTTGCAATTTTAAAGGCTGGTAAGTTGTTTGCAGCAACTTTAACTACCTCCCAGAGGTCACACTTGCTGTTGAATTGCCTTCCATTAGAAGAACTATTTCTCTTCAGGATGCTCTACAGGTACTCAATGTGATTCTAATCACAGCTACTTGAAGGCCAGTCCATAAGAGAATCTTCAACAAATCCCTTTTTTCAACCAGGACTTAGTAAACTTTGATGCATGACTTAGTGCATAAAGATCATAGATCTACACTTGGCTAAAGACTGGTTATCAAACCATTCAAAGAAATATTGCTCTAGAAAATCACAGAAAATGTTGGAATTCATTTTAACCCCATATTTTACTTTAAATGGACCCACGAGCTCATTACCAATAATCACAGCCCATACAATGATCCCACTACCGCCTTGTTGGCGTTTAAAATTTTTTCTTGAGTCATGTTGCTTGCAAACACATCCTCGAGACAATCCATTGGGATCATCGTGGGCGATCCTTGATTCGTCTGTAAAAAGCACTTTACTGAAATCAGTTTTCATGTATTATTTTCCCACTCTAATTCTTCTTTCCTTATGTTTTTTAATGAGTTTCTTTATTTGATTTTTTATATCAGCAAACTTCCTTAATGCTTTACACCTTGTTTCCCTTGACACCATCGGAGCTCCAGACGGCCTCAAATATGAACGCACTTGACGCATTTGGGTTTCTTATTAATTCTCTTCGGATATGTGAGAAGATCTCGCTTTGTTAAATTCCTGAATTCAGCTTGAGACTTTTTTCCTTGGTTGAATTCTCATTTGACATGTTTTCTTGATTGTTCGATGATCCCTTTTCAAATCCTTAGAAATTTGAAGCAAAGATTTTCCTTTACTAATTTCTTTGATTATATACGTCTTTTCATTCATTGTTAGTTCTTTTTACAAGCCATAATACAAATCTCTTGCAAATAATCTCTTGACGCTGCAAATTCCTATAATAACTGAAAAATACTAAATATCAATCTGAAATTGAAAATTAGGACTTAACTGCTTTCATGCTTACTCAGTATACATAATAGTACAAATTATTTCATTAGATAACAAATATCTATGAATTATACATAAAATAATTGACAATACCTCTGTTGCACATAATCGCGAGACTCAGTTTATAATTCTGAGATGAAATTGTATTTACAGTATTTACATTATTCGTAGGATTGTCCATTTTTGTTGCCATTTGTACGATGTTCTGGCCGTTGTACGCTCCGGCTTTCTTCAAGGGTTAGGAATTTCAAACCGAATCCTTTATTACAATCACTGGGGTATATGAAATTCATTTATTGCGTAAAACCTCGATTGAAAGTCATTGATTATCTCCCTCTAATCCTTTAAGTTACTTGTTGGCCCAGTGGATATAAACGTTGGTTAGTTCCTGACTTGAGTCTTAGAGTAGTGAGTTCAATACCAGGCTACAGCAGTGGTGAACAAGTAACTTGCAGGGTTATAGGGAGATAATTACAGAAGAGGATGTTAAATTTGCACTAAAAAAAGCACACAATTAGAAATTCCCAGGTATAGATAAAATTCCTAACTTTTGGCTAAATTATATAAATACAGCACATAAAAAACTAGCCAAAGAACTTAAAGAAATGGTTGACGATCCCACTAAAATTCCTGCATGCATGACCAAAGGAATTACATTTCTTCTACGCAAGAATGGTGACACAAACAACCCGAAAAACTACAGACCAATTACATGCCTTCCGACAACATATAAACTATTAACATCTATTTTAACAAAACAGACATATTTATTCTTAGAAAGAAATGACATGTTACCGCTTGAACAAAAAGGGTGCAAACGTGCCTGCTATGGATATAAAGACCAATTGCTTATTAACAAAATGATCCTGGAAAACTGCTACAGTACAAAGAAAAATCTTAGTACTGCCTGGATAGATTATCGTAAGGCATTCGATAGTGTGCCGCATTCCTGGATTTTAAAGGCTTTAAATATATACAAGATATCGCCCGTCATCATCAATTTCATCAAACAGTGCATGTCTATATGGAAAACAACCCTTTACCTCAATCATATAGATGGAACCTATAAGTCTGATGAAATAAACATCAAAAGAGGTATATTTCAAGGTGATTCTTTGTCTCCATTACTATTCTGCATATCATTAATAGCACTAACCAGTCAACTTAATGAGACAGAATATGGTTATAAAAATAAGCCATCTGTATTACATGGATGATTAAAGTTATATGCTAAGAATGATAATGAGCTGGAAGGTCTTCTGAAAACTGTAAAATGCTTCAGCGAAGATATTGGAATGAAATTCAATTTGAATTAAATGTGCTAAAGCTACAGTTTTACGTGGATCAAGACAAGAAACATCCTCAATTAGCTTAGACCCTGCTGTAACAATAAAAGAATTGAAATCAAAAGAAGCTTATAAATACCTAGGTGCAAATGAGAGTGAAAACATTCACCATAAAAAAATGAAAGAAATAGTGCGTAAAGAGTACTATAGAAGGCTACGAATGATATTAAAAACTGAATTGAATTCTCAGAACAGAATTATGGCCATTAATAGCCTTGCAATCCCAGTTGTCCAATTTCGTTTCAACATCTTAAACCTGGACTCTAATGACATCAGGCGAATGGATTCTAAAACAAGAAAGCTTCTTTCTACGCATAAGAGCTGATGTAGACCGTCTATACATATCACGTAAAGAAGGTGGAAGAGGTCTTATTCAGCTGGAATTGTCATACAAGACAACAACTATTGGCGTACTAACATACATAGAAACAACAAAGGATTGGATGATACAATTAGTAAGGCAATATGAAGAAGGAAAGAAAAATATTCAATAATAAAAGAAGGAAGTAAATAGAAACAAAATTTACAGTTAGTAGATTCTGTAGAAAAACAAAACATAAACAAATAAGATGTAACCGTAAATTCTACTCCAACAGCTTTTTTTCTCGCGCTTCCCGCCTGTGGAACTCCCTTCCACAAGTCTGCTTTCCCGACAGTTACAATCTCCAGGTGTTTAAATGTAGGGTCAAAAGATACCTCCTATCACAACTATTCTCACAACACTCTCATCTACCCAACCCTCATTCTCGGTATCCTTACCCGCCTATCACCCACCCTCTGTTCATTTCCTATATTTAATCAGCCTTTCTCCACTCTACGTAGCCCCCTGCACAGTAGTGGCAGTGACATGCCTTGCTCGGGGTGAAACGCTTATAAAAAAAAGAACCAACTATTGCGGCAAAAAATATGAAAATGAAAGCCAAAGGTAAAGCTCTTGAACAGATGAAACAACGCTGGCAAGACAAACCTCTTTGCATAGCCAATATCCAGAGCGTGTCAATAAATCCAATGTTGATAAAGTTAATACTCATCGATTGTTAATTAATTGTTAATCCCAGCTTAAGAGTTATACAAAAAATTGTCTTGTTAATTACAGCCCACACACTAAGGGGAACTTTGTCTATGTAACGCTAGGGATGTTAGAGAAATAGAAAAAAAACTTGAAATGGAGACATAACAACAGACCATGACCTGCTTTAGGTCTTCCTGCAGACTTGGTAGGTTGTGCAACCATAGCAAAAATAGAATTATAATGAAAGATGACATAATAATTATAGCAATAAATCTACACCTTATACACAAGTTTCACTTCTTCTCACGCTTTTTTTAACCCCCCCCCCCCATATATATATATATATATATATATATATATATATATATAAGAGGGATCAAAGTTTCTTGGCGAGATCAGATTCTTAATAAATATAAAGATTTCCGAAGTTGCCAAGCTTTATAGACTGGTCTATTTTGTTGACGCCCCTTAAATCCTTACTCAATAAGATGTCGGTTACAAATTTCATAGATTACCTGTCAAAAATACTGCTTGTCAGGCATCATCTGTCAGTCTTCGATTTGAACTTTAAATGTTTTAATGAGTGATATATAATGCATTTTTGTCCCCATGAGAGGCACCGAGGAATTTTCAAGTACAACTCAAATATATCATTTAAGAAACCTAATAATAAAATAGTTACCAAGAGCAAAATTGTTTCGTAACTAACTGATAAGCGATACTAAAAGAATGAACTGAATTTCTGGGAAACAATCTGAATATGAGAATCCACAATTTAATTCTAAACAACAGGCTTCAAATAATTAATATGTCATTGACTATGAAGACGTGCTTAATTTTCACAATAATTTTCAAATTATTTTCATTATCCTCAGTACATTAAGGATTAAAATTGGCATTGCTATGTTTAGTAGAACCAAAACGCTGGTGCGAATAAAAAATATAGTATTGAATTGTATTAAAATGGCAAAAGAAAAAACATGGTATACTTAAAAAGGCCTCATTAGGCAATACAGCCAACCCTAAACCCACATTTGATGAAAGGAAGAGATAGATAAAACAGATATAGATAGATATATTTAAATTTACAGCATAAGATAAACCTGAGACGAAACCGAATTTGTACTACCTTGCCTACAAATCACATCACACGCATACACACACACGCAAAAACACACTGAGACACACAAACACAGGCACTGATACACACACGCACAAACACACACACACATTTGCATTGAATAATCCTGCCATATCTGGTCTGGTTCCCCTCCTATCCACTTAGGGGTCCTTGACAAAATACAATGGAGAATCTGTAATGTGATCGATCCCGACCTGGTAGCTAAGATACAATCACTTTCTCACCGGTGTAATGTGGTTACAATTACTTTCACGGCTTTTGATTTGATGAACATAGTTCTCTGATTCCCCCGATGCATGAATTTACTCGAGCTACAAGATTAGCAACTAGGTACCACCCTTTAACTGTGAAACCAATAAAATGTAAACTCAAATTCTACTTCCTCAGCTTCTTTTTTCGCACTTCCCGCTTGTGGAATTCCCGTTCGTTTATTTGCTTCCCCGAGGAGTTTAAGTGTAAAGTCAATAGTCATCTCCTATCTTACTAATCTGCATCCTCTCTTCCAGGTTTCTTTCTCTGTTCACTCTGTTCTATTTGTAAGTTGTCGCAATTTTTAATTTCTTGCATGCACGTTGTTTGTATTTCACTTTCTTGACTCCACAGTATGCAGGTCTCTGTGTTGATTCTGAAGCTTTGTCTAGAGATGAAAGAAGGCATATCCTCGACGTCAATACTGACCGCACTAAAAGGCTTCATAATTACCATTAAACTCATCCAACTGTTTTTGGATCTTCTGCATTGCCCTCGGATCGACACTCAAACACTATGAAATCTTAGCATTCGAGATTGCGATACAAATGCCAAACAGTACAACATGCCATTTCCGAATTCCTGGTGAATTGCGTGATGATGCACTTGTTTTTCATAGACGATGCCCAACTGACCCTGCTAAAGCTTTTAGATGTAAAATTAAATGTCAATACAGTATGTCAATTTTGAATTAGGTAGGATATGCCATGCACAGTGGTAGAAAGTCTTCTGCCATCTTGTTTCATAATAACACTCAAACCTGTGTCACGTTTGTGTTTAACCCTGAGACCCATGAGTTTATTGTAGCAAAATGTAAAGTGTGATGAGCGAACCAAGGGTCATATTGTTATTCTACAGAGATTCACAATTCTTCTTCTTTTTTTTCATTTAACATCGTTGGATCGTCTTGTTTTCGAAATGTTGGATTTTGACTATGTTTGATGTGACGCATTGATGGAGCTTTGATGTGATCAAGTGAACACACCTACATTCTTAGGATAGTCTTTGGACAATTAAGAATTGCGAACACTCGCCAAAATTGAGATACAGTAAGGGTAATAGTGGCAGGCTGTAAAAAATCAACAGCGGGTGGGTTCCGAAACATTAATTACCACAAAAAGTAATATATCATGTGAAAGTAAAATCCAAAGGAACCCCGAACGAAAATATATTTAAATCAAATAACTAAGAAATTCTTAAAACAGATACTAAAGGAGATCATAATTTAATAGCAAAAATATAAGCTAAGGGCAGAGCGCTCTGAAAATTTATCTGCAAATTCTAATTTACAAACAAAAATACACCAAGAATGACATGAAAAATAAGAAAAACCTCACTAGTTTAAGACAATTCTGGACAATGCCAATTATTTTTAAGTTAAAACTAATAATAAATACATATAAAAATGTGTCAGATATAATTTCTACAAATCTACTTACAACCTTATTATGAACGGTGTGTTTGTCTCATAACTAAAATGCCTTAATTTACAGTATGTTTCATGGTCCGTGACGAATATATATATATATATATATATATATATATATATATATATATATGTGTGTGTGTGTGTGTGTGTGTGAAACTTGATATGAAGACTACAAATAGTTTCATCAATTTTTTTAAGGCCACTTGGTCTATAATGAGATTAAATGCAAAGACAAGCAATTATGGACTGATGATGCCTTAATTAATGAAACTACTTATCATCATGTATTTTTAATTCTTTTATTTACACACCCTATATATATATATATAATAGTATCATAGCCCGAAGTTGCCCGTGCAACTCAGAATATTTTTAATAAGAAGATTTATGCAGCGTGTTGCGATTTCCGAGCGCTTTAAAACTCAATTATATATAAAAAAAAATAATTATAAAAAAAATTAATGTTTAAAAATTTTTCAAAAATTCCATTAAAAAATTATTTTGTTTTGCGTAAACGTGATTTGATGTTTTGTGTGACATTGTAAACAACATTGCGTTTGTT
Organism: Ascarosepion bandense; assembly: GCA_037127315.1. Taxonomy (NCBI): domain Eukaryota; kingdom Metazoa; phylum Mollusca; class Cephalopoda; order Sepiida; family Sepiidae; genus Ascarosepion; species Ascarosepion bandense. Next base: position 2,549,765 of record JBBBDQ010000675.1, on the reverse strand, counting down.
TTTGTTTTAAAATTACGGGGTAAAATATTTACATTTTATGTTGACTAAATGAATTTCAGAAATGTTCGAAGAATATTTAAAAATGTAGACATTTAATGTTAGAGGAGAAAAATTACATTAATGACACACTAATTACAGACAATTGATTTCCTGCATGAAATATTTAGCGAAAAAAAGCTTTATTTTTGAAAAATTTTATTTTCTGAAGTATGAAATTTTAAATCTGAAAAAAAAAGACTTAAATAAATAAATTAACCGTTGGTACTTTTTTTTACACATTTTCTTTTTGTTTGAAAAAAAAAACACTTTTTTAAAAAATTATTTCTTTTGTTTTAAAATTACGGGAAAAATATTCACATTTTTTGTTGACCAAATGAAATTTTTAAAACGTCGGCATAAAAATGAAATATAAAGCCTCATTTTATTTTCGTCGCGTTTGACACGTTTGCTTTAATTTATGTGACGTAATCTAGCAACCATCTTAGATTTTAGATGTTTTACGGAGCAATCGGCTGGCCAAAAAGTGCGAAAGGGAAAATTGCTGTGCTTAAACCCAAAACGTATGTGTTGACCTGGCTTCCCTGGAGATATGTGTCACTAGAAAGTTTGAATGGCGTAGCTTAAAAAATGTAGGCGTGCATAGATTACAGTCACACATAGACTCACCTTTTTTCTATCTATCTATCTATCTATCTATCTATCTATCTATCTATAGTGTGTAAAAAAGAATATATATATATATATATATATGGAGAATTGGTAGACTTTGAAATAACAGTAGTTATTTGCGCGTCTACGTATCGTCCATTCAATAATGAATTTGAACACTCTCGGCTACGGAGATTTGTTTGTTTACGTTGTATATCACACGCTAAAATCCGCCTTTCTCTACCGAGCGTTCAGAGGTAGAATCGCCGACTGATGTCTATTCATTTGGGTTTCAATACTGGGTAGAAATAATCGGATGTCTAACCGTACTGATGAGCTGTGATAGAGAGAAACAAATCTGTCTGCGAATGACTATATATTTGTTTACACACATCAACACAAACACACACACACACACATATATATATAGGTTTGCTTGTGTGTATGTTGTGTGTGTGTGTGTGGGTATGTTTGGGTGTGTACGTGTATGTGTAGAAACAGAGAAAAAGAAAAAGAAAATAAGAAGGCCAGTTGAATTGAGAGATAAAGATGTCTGAATCAAAATAGAATTATTTAATTAATATACATATATGCAAATGATATAATTACCTTGGCGAAGCTGTTATCTGTTTTCTGTGTCTGTCGTCAAATGAAAAAATTCTTTTAATAAGTTATGATTTCTCTATAAAATTGATAAAACATTTTTAGTTTCACATAATCTCATGAAATCATGCAAAGGAGACTTTGTATTACAAGTAAAAGTTTCAAAGAGATACTTTCATCGTCAACTTGTTCTCAGGTTCAAATCTAAGAACTTTTAGATTGTGACAAGTCGATTCTCAGATTAAAATATATATTGAAATAGATATAAATCTACCATTCACCTGTGCATTGAATGCTGCTGCCATATCTGGTCGGGTGCTCTTGCTATCTACCTCGGTGTCCTTGAAAAAGTCAAACGGTGAATCTGTAATGTGATAGATCCCGACTTGGCAGTTCAGATACAGTCACTTTCTCACCGGCGCAATGTGACTTCTCTGTGTCTTCTTTACAAATACTTTCACGGTTTCTGCTCCGATGAACTTAGCCCACTGGTGCCTCCTATATATACATTTACCCGAGCCACAAGATTAGCAACTAGGTCCCACCCTTTTACTGTGAAACCAATAAATTGTAAACACACATTCTCCTCCATCAGCTTCTTCTCTCACACTTCCCGCCTGTGGAATTCCCTTCCATTTACTTGCTTCCCCAACAGCTACAATCTCCAAGAATGTAAATGTAAAGTCAATCGTCATCTCCTATCTCACTAACCTGCATCCTCTCTTCCATGCTTCTTTCTCCGTCCACTCCACTCTCATCAGTATTCTCATCCTTCTCTTACCCATTTCTCAACACCCCCTATAACCAGCCACTTTTCTCATAATTTTCCTCCGATGTAACCCCCTGTAAAATAGTGTCAGTAAAATGCCACTACGGCTTATCAGTTACTAAGTAAATATAAATTGGGGGATCAATTTTATATTGCATCAATATATTAATTAGTCCCTCACTTTATGACCACCGTCATCTTTCTCTTATTCACTTCCTATAACTTGTCACTCTTTCTCATATCTTTCCTCCTATGTAACCCCCTGCACAACAGTGGCAGTAAAATGCCTGGCGTGGGGCGATATGATTATAAAAAAAAAGAGAGAAAAATATCACTTATTTGTATTTGTTATTTATTGATATCTTTAAATTTCAAAATTTCCTATTGCCTCGAGTTGTGAGACATCAGTTTTGAATCTACCGATTTTGAATAAGATGTAAATATTAATATTTATACCAGATCTAAGATTGCTAAACTTCATGGTGAGGATGCTTATCAGAGGGCTGTCATTTACAAAATTGAAACTTGTTCATACAAATTCTAAACAATTAAATGAGAAATGTTACATTTTATGAGCAAAATCACTCAAACTTTAAATTGTTAGGTTTTATTTCTGTAAATTTAGGTTGATGAATATTTTCAATTTTAAATGCTTTTAATCAGAATATTTTCTCTTTGGTGTGTTCATCGGACTTTCAATTAATGAATGAAAATTGGAAACAAGGAAATACCTTTAGCTGTCAAAAGCTTTTGTAACAAAATATTGTCATAAATTAATTGCCTACTTTTTGTGTCCCGTCCGAATATATAATCATGATTTGAATTTATAAAACAGTCTGAGGTTTATAGAAATCGTAAAAATTCGATATTGTTTAATCTTAGCTTAATTTGTTGTAAGTTAGAAACTAGCAAAACAGGCAATTAGAAACCAACTTACGGTTCTTATCGAAAAGGTCAGATTGTTAAAATTTGGTTTAAGAAAGACGCCTTATTGGTTATACTTAGGTTAGTTAGGTAAGAAGGCAAAATATAGGGAAATGTGGTGTTAAAATAGCAATATATTCAATCAATTGAGGAGAGTCAGTTTAACGAACTCGAGATTAAGAATTCATTTAGGCGTATTGAGCAGATTTTGCGAAAAAGCTTTTCCAAATTTTTGAATTTCTCGTTTGAAGTAAACATTCATTTTATCCTTATTCTGTAATTTAATTTTACTGCGCCATGCAGAAAATTTATCCGCTTCTTCGACGTACTTCCAAAAGACAATATTCTAATATTTGTGTCAGCTCGAGAATATTTCTACAATACCTCGGAATAAATGTCTTTTTTTGTAAGGTGCTTATTGTGGGAACCTACCTACAAATGAACTCTTCCACACCTTTATAATATGGCTACCAACTCTGAGAGAGGGAGATCCACTGACACTGAGGTGACACTGAGGAGTCACTGAGTAGTAGCCACAGAGTGAGTGAATAAGTGAGTCAACACGCATGCCAGAGGAAGTAATCTCCAGTCTACGTTTAACTTGTACTACATTTTCCGAAATATACTTCTTCTTTTATGCGCCATGTCCTTTCAGGACGTAGGCGATCATGGCCTTCCACATCTTCCTGTCCCTGGTGGCTCTTAGCACAATTTCTTCTGTTGCACCATGCAACCCTCGTTCCGTCATCCACCTGATCAGGTCCTTCAAATATGTTATCCGCTGCTTTCCTCTGTCTCTTTTTCCCTTTATCTGGCCTGTTAGTAACAGGTTCTCCTAGCCCTCCTTCCTCATTGCATGTCCCAGGAACTTTAGTTGTCTCTTCCTGATGCTCATACTATTCAACCTTATATCCGAGTTCGTATTATCTTTCTATGGCTATTCGGTCATAACAGTGCACTATAATCTTCTTATTCATTATGTTTGTTTATGAATTATGTTTTATGGTACATTGATTCTTATATGAGAAACATCTTCTAGTTAAACCGAATGTTCAACAAAAACGTAAAGACGTGTTGGAAAAATATTCATTAAACTCATACAAAAGATTCCTGTAACACTCTCCACAATATATTTAATTGCAAGGAAGAATCATATGGTGTGCGTGTTAGAAAATGGAAAAATTTGTAGCCGACGGAAAGTACACAATTTATACCTGATCAGTATCGGCTGGGTCACCGTGTAGAAGGGATATGGTGTGTAAAGACTCGAACCCCGTAATGAACCTCGGCTAGAAACATCACTGATCATGTGTACTGAACCATACAATGGATGTATTTTACGAGGAAAGGCAGTAAAAAAACAGCTCCAGTTGCACAGAAAACTTGACACAAATAATTTTTAAAAAAGCCAGAAAGCAAAACAACCAAAAATTCTCCGGTACAAATTACATCCACTTGTAATTGCAGAATAAAGCATTAATGTCCCTTAAAGATCAATTACTTGCAGAACAATGTAGTATAACAAGCCACTGTAACATCATTTAAAAATTGTAAATACGAGAAAAGCACAGTGCTTTCTAAACATCTGGAAGATTAAAAAGCAGAAAAACAAATCACACCAAAATGTCATGGAAAATAAAGAAAACAATATAGGCCTAGAACAATGTATCCAACTGTAGAATTTGTCTAGGATAAAACATAGCTATAATTACATTCTCAGACCAAAACAAACTACTAAATCAACGATTAGAAATCATCTCAACATGCAGGCCCGAAAACAATTTTTTTCTACATTAATTAAAAATCATAAAGATTATTTAATTATCATTCTGTGCTGAATGAAATCCTAGTCAGTTATATAGTCAAAAGTCTTCATATCTCTTTCCCTATGGCCGAATATGTACCTTTCCACGCCTGTGTGCTTTTACTAGGCGTATTTCTTAAATCATTTAACTTCAAACACGGTGATAAAGGCTAACATCAAATGATTCCTGAGAAGGAAAGAATTCAAGAAAACAAATAATGACAATTGCTATTGCGTGAAATTTTTCAAGATTGTCAGTCAGTCAGTTAAGTGCCATACGTGATACAGGCTTTAGGCGATCATGTCTTGAAAGAGACATGACTGACTGGGCAGAGAATTATCCCGCAGTAGGTTGTCATTGTTTTCTGCGGTAGACTGTTTGACATCGAAGGCTATGGAACCCAATCTATCCAATTATTTACCCCATAACTGGAGGGAAGGAGACGGATTAATATCTTTCCCAAGAGGGTATTTGTGCGTAAGTGAATGCAAGGAATTAAACTGGAATTCGAACTCGGCACCCCGATTTGTCGTTCCGAGTTGATGTCCACTGAACCACAACGCATATCCTTGCAGAAAGCCAGAATACAATTTCACGTGCAAAAAGTAAAGAAGAATCTCCTAGCATAGAACTTATGGTTACAATTATCAAATTCAACACCGAATTTATGAGATCGAGCTGCCAATCTAGTACTGCTTTTCAATTCGAGGTAACAATCAAGAAATTTCATCAAAACAATTACTGTATCCGTATGTGTGTCTATTTGTGCGAGCTTTTGTCTCTCTGCATGAATTCCTTCTCCGAAAAAAAACTTTTATGTCAGCAAAATATGCAAAAATCGGCGAGCCTGAGAGAAAATAACTGATTTGCTTTTTCAACTAACACCTTAGCAGAGTTACTTGATAAAACCTAATACTATCTCAACATTTTTGGGACACACACACACACACACACACACACACACATATATATATATATATATATATATATATATATCTTTGAAAATACTTAACTTTTAAACAAAATTACATTTTTTATTGTATTTAATCCAATTTTATTACAAGAACAACTTAATTCAGCACAAAATTCCCTATTGTAAACAAAATAAAAAAACAAGACGACACATTTGCGGAGATATAGAAAGTCAGTTCAAATTTTTCAGTGAATAAAAAAAAATCAATTTGCTTTTTAGTAGGAACCTGATCTTAAGTCTTTATTATTTTTAACATTTAAAACTTTCAAAAGTGTCATAATCACAATATAAATTATTATTTTTATATTTACGAAAAAATTTGGACACAGAATTGTTGCCGCGCATACATTTATTTACTTTACAATTCTTAAGACATATTTGCTATACATACATACATACATACGTACATACATACATATGCATAGATACATATGGTTACGGCCTAACATTGGATAGCTCAGAAAAAGGTGTGACAAAACGTAACGAAGCCCAGTCAAGTAGAACTTTTATTATTTTTAAAAAAATACTATTTTTCCTTGTAAAATATCATGTAAATTTACAAATATGCTACGCTTAGTAAATAAGTATCCTTAGAGGCTGCTTGTAATACGTGTCGTCCCTGCAATACTGCAAGCTAAACTGGGTATATAATTTAACCCCCTACACCCAATGACAGGATGCGACACAAGTTCGGTTTATATTGTGCCCTACTTACAGGTGACGTCGGCATCCACTAACGTCACCGTGAAAGTACCACCGTAGGTTGGAATCTCCAAGACCAGATCACTCGACACGAGTTTAAATGAACAGATAGTATCCTCGGTATTTATATGTAAGTTAATAAGACACAAGGACGGTTTAGAGTGGGGGGCTCAACACGTGCACATTAAGTAAGTCCCAAATTTCCCAGTCCCAACGTCGCGGTGGTGTCAAAATTCCACCGACCCCCATCTCTTTGGCGCAATAAAGGAGGTGCTGCTGCAGGGTTGGAATCCCTGGATCAAAGTATTCTCATTTATGCCTGGAAGCGCCCTTCAAATTTTAATGTACTTCTGGTGATCCCTCACACAAAACAAATATTCTTCACTTAATGTTTAAAGACACTTTGATCAGACGGAAGAGACAGTGTGGTTAACACATTGTCGGTTATATATACACTTTTTCCAACGTGGTCAAGTCTTTGTTGATGATGGAAATCAAGCACAACCTTTATGTAATAATAAAAACAACAGAAACAATTTCATTGAAACACAGTTGTAGTATTTCAAATGTTGAACAAGTCTACAATGTTTACAGCATGAGTCTCATTTGTTATTTCCGGCCTCATATGATACAATTCTGAAGCAAGTGTCTAAAAATAATGTAGTGGGTTTTAACACATTTCTTTTTATATAATCGTGTGCCCCCCAAGCAAGGTATTTTACTGTCACTGTTGTGCAAGAGGTTACATAGGAGGAAAGAGTGACAGGCTACAGAGGGTGTAAGGAAGAGAGTATTAGTAGGAAGAGAATACAGACGAGTGGGATGGACGGAGAAAAAATCCATGAGAGTGAGGATGTAAGTTAGTGAGACAGGGAGGTGTCATTTGACTTTACATTTGAATTCTTGAAGATTGTAGCTGTCGAGAAAGCAAGTATGAGGAAGAAAATTCCACAGGGGGGGGGGGGAAGTGCGAGAAAAGAAGCTGATGAAGTAGAATTTGCGTTTCCAATTTATTGGTTTCACAGTAAAAGGGTGGGACCTAGTTACTAATCATTTGGCTTGAGGAAATCCGTATATAAGGAGTACCAGTAAGCTAAGTTCATCGGAGCAGAAGCCGTGAAAGTATTGTAGAAGAGACACAGGGAAACCACATTGCGTCGGTGAGAAAGCGACTGTATCCTAGCTGCCAAGTCGGGATCGATCACATTACATATTCTCCATTGGATTTGGTCAAGGACCCCTAGGTGGATACCAGGAGCACCTGACCAGATATGTCAGCAGTATTCAATGAACGATCGGATGGTAGATTTATATATGTCCAGGGTGGTTTAAGAAGGGAAAAACTTCCTGGCCGTACACAGAGATCCGACTTTCTTAGCAGCGGATTTAGCTATGGATTCTATATATAGTGAAAAAAAAAAAGAATCTGATTATTCTTTATCTATGTGCCAAGTCCCTTCAGGACGTAGGCAATCATGGCTTTTCACGCTTCCCTGTCCCTGGTGGCTCTTATCACGCCGTCTCCTGTTACACCATGCAACCCTCGTTTTGTCATCCGCCTGATTAAGTCCTTCAAATATGTTATCCGTTGCTTTCCCCTGTCCTTTTTCCATCTATCTGGCCTGTTAGTATCAGGTTCTCCAAGCCCTCCTTTCTTATCCTTCTGAAGCTAATGTCTAAAAATAATGTAGTGGTTTTAACACATGATAAAATGAAAAAAAAACGAAATATCACATGGGATTTAGATAAACAGACCAAACTTAACGCTTGCTCAAGTTGAAAAAATTTACTATTTATGAATGAAATTTTCGAAATTTAAACATAACTAAAAGGAGGAGACATACTTGAACAACTGTTCATTTTTTTATTTCAGGACAAGACTTTATTTTATTTTCATTTTTTACTTAAATTTAGAAACTGATTACACTATTAAAAAATCATCATTGTCATAGAAGTTCTGGATATAGTCTCTAATCTATTGTTGCTAATCGTACATAAACAGTTTCTGTCGAAAGTAGGGTGATTAATGCGAACATCTCAATCACTATATTTTCACCCCTTAACTAATTTGAAGAAACTGTGTTGGCGTTCAGTGATGGAAAATCCAGTGATGGAAAATCCTTAACATTGTAAATTGGATATTATCATCAGAATATCTAGACAGTATCATGTTTTTATTTCCATTTATGATATCTCAAAATTGTTTCAAAACTTTCAGAAAACCGACGAGAAACTAAAATTTGTGGCACATTTTATCCCATGACAACCGAAATCAAAAGTGTGATGCATATATCCGAGATTTTTTGACTCGACATGACGTTTTTTTTTATCACAGCCTCATTGGTGGGTGAAAATGAGTGAAGATTACAAGAAAAATAAAAACCGAAAACTCCTTAATAAATAAACATGTCTTCAGTTTCTCTCTTGTAATCGGACCCTGGTTTTATTAATCCGGTTGCTTTAGTGAGGTTTCTCTTATTCAATAAAATCCTCCTAATGAACTGCAGGGTTTATAAAAGAGATACTTATTTCTAAAGACGAAATAAAAAATATTACGTCTCAATCAATCAAGCCAGAATTTAAAGTGTGAAGAAAAGAATTGCTGAAAAAGTGGTAGTTTTATTTGAAGAAAAATCAATCAGTACTTTGGTTTCCGTTGTGGTTAAAAACTTTCCTACTTTAAAATGAAATCAGTACTTGATTTACAAGACCAGTGAAAATCAATATATCAACCAGACAGAAAAACAGACCGACAGAAGTTTTAAAGATAATATTTAAGTAGATATGCCCTCCCCTAACGGAAGATTCTTGCAACACAGTCTTATCTATCAAGCTTGGTAAATGTAACAAGAAAGAATATAGAGTACTGACCGAACCATTTTAGTTAAAAGCCCTGTTAATATCATCCCTGGAAGTGACTTAAAGAAATTAATCTCTGTTCAAAATAGACACAGACGATGACATTTCAGTTTAAATGACACTTGATTAGTTTTTCAATTAAATTTCGCTTTATTGTCCAATTTGATTAACAAAACGAAAAGGAAACATTAAGAATAATAATGATATAAAGTGAAAGCAATAAAATGTGAAAATCAATTTGAATTTGATTTACTTGCCGAATGATATCATTGCTCGTTTATCAGCAAGTTCAGGTAAGTGTTCAATCGTAGATAAAGGTAACAATTTGCACCGTCCATTTTGAAGGTTAACAACCGCAGCATAAGACGAAAGTAATAGAATTTCCTTCCAAAATAATAATCATTTGTCCAGTACTAAAATTATATTTCTAAACAATAATGTCAAGAACAGGATCTCTATTGAAAAAATAAACATTTCATTCAACGCATAGGAATAGAAAATAAAGATTTTAACTGCAATAAAAAGAACACAAAATCAGATGGATACAAAATAAAGATTTTCCTTGAATTAATATGAATAGAAAAAAATTTTCATTGAAATAATATAGATATAAATAAATGAAAACCAGATGGAACGGAAAAAACCCTTTTATATTGAATTTACATTAAAAATGAGATACCAAAAAGGGATTCAATGCTTTAAAGGAATATGATGCATATTGCAAGAATGAAAAACAAAATATATGATGAAAAATTACTTTCTAAAAATTCTCTACTGTCTTTTGTCATTCATTCTGAGCCAGAAACTTACTGCAGAACCTTTTTAGAATTCGTGAGGCATGTTAGATTTTTGTCTTATATTTGTCACATCTTAAGAAATACGCAAAAAAAGAAAATGAAAGAAAATCCATGCCTCGTCAGTCACATTCATTTCTCAAATGAATAATAGGTGGATAAATGTGTGATCAAACTTGGTTCTTTATGCCACATGGGAAATGTGGCTTTCTGTTTGGATACAACAGGATTACGCTAACCGTTTTCATATTTATTGTCTTCTTTCAAATTTACTTTAGAGAAAACAGTTAGCATTCATTTACAAGCAATCGAGGGGACATGATATGATTACAATCCGGAAAATTTCTAATAAGGCAAAAAAAAGAAAAACCATATCTTAAGTAAAATATAAACTCGATGATCATAAATCGGAAAAATGCTTCTCAAAACCGAATGAAACAAAAAAAAGTTTAAAAAATGCTAAAAAGAGGTGGATTTATCAAATTCTAAACCTTGATAAAGCGATTCAAAAAATTTAAATTTTGCAATATTATATCTTATATAATAACATATAAATATTTATTTTATCTTAATAATAATATATAAATATTTTTCACAGGTAGCATCGATTGTATATTTGAAAAACATTTTCTCTTGCAAAGAGAATGTTTTCTTTTTATCAGCAATTTAATTTTGAAATTAAAGAAATATCTCAGTATTCAATGTCCACCCTTGTATATAAATGAGTATTTTAGAATTGCTTCATGCATAAAAATGTCATATTAAAATAATTTTGTCTCGACTTTGGCGATTCAATATTGTGGATGCTGATGAATTTTTGTTTGTCAACAGCGAATTAGGCAATAGCTGTTTAATAAATTACTTATGGGATAATTATATTTTTCCAGAAAGCATTTTTTATTTTGAAATATCCGAATATATATGTATGAACTTCAATATACAAAAGGTATTATTGCGTTAATTTCCTAGGTTTAAATTGAATCTTTGAATAAATTCTCTGACGAAGTCATGATCATTTTTATTTTGTTCAAATTTGTCTTATTTGTTCGTTATTGTTTGCATTATTCTCAAAAACAAAGACTTTTTTCATAAACACTTGATAATTATTTAGAGTTTTCGTGTCGATGTTCGTAATTTTTGTTCTCAATAAAAATAAAGTCAATATTTTCCTTGGGGCGTTTTCCCTTTTTTTGTTACGAATAGTAAATATCAGTGGCTCCCGGTGATAAGACAAAGTCTCTCACCAACAAAACACAAACGACTTACGGAATTTTTGTCTTTACTTTTGTACAATTGTCGAGAAATATAACCGCTAGTAATTTTTATTGTTCCAGATTTTACATTGTTTGGGTGTATTATTCAATTTAGCAAGTTAAGATAAGGGAGGTAACTGAACTTTTCTTTATTTTCTCAATAAAAATGATAAGTACATGAATGAGATAACGACGCAATATATGTCACGATTGATTTTAGGTTCCTTTTTCATTTTTATTTTTTTCAATTTCCTGCGTTCATAAATGTCTCCATTGTTGCTTATCGACTATATATATATATTGCACAATATTTCAGTTTTTCTTATTCATCTTTAAAAATGTTCTTTGTACTTTTTTTATTCAAAATCACTCCTTCCACAATTTAATTTCTCAGAATCGATTTTGTTTCTCTTTATTTTTTCAGATTTTTCTCCATTTTTATTCATTTACCTTTTTCGACAGTTCCATATATTTGCTCTTCTCATGATCGTTTTCTTTTTTGTTTTTCTCTTTCTTTCTTTCTTTCTTTTATTATTTCTCTTAAAAATCATTCACACATTTGGTTGCAAAATAACAATTGATTTTTCATACAATCCTATCAAGAAATGATTGAAAATCAAATAGATGGTAGCCGATTGAGTTGAAATCAACAACAATTTGCCATACGAAAATGCAGTCAATCTCTCAGAACAGAGAAGTATTTGAAAATATTTATCTTACTGACATAGAATTGAAATATATTACTATCAAAATAGGTTCGTGAAATTTGTGTTTGACTGCTTTATTAGAAAATTCTTTGTGTCTTGAAATATGCATCATTATATCCATCAGTAAATGTACTCATATATATATATATATATATATATATATATATATATATATATATATTAAACATGTTTCGTTAAACAAGAACGACAAGGAATATCCCATTAATTTTTATTTAACTTTTACACTATTCTTACATGCTAAAGAAAAGTAATGTAAAAATGTTTCATAGTAATCGTCTTTTCAAGCGCTTTCAACCTCTTCACAGGCCATTTTCAAGGATGTTATTTTTCCATTGTTGTTATGCCCTCATGTTTGACTGTAATGGATTCTTTTTCCTCTTTTTTTAGTATTTCTTGAAAAGGAGAGTTCTTTAAAACTGGTCATTGTGTGAGTGTCTGTCAATTTTTGAAAAAAAAATTCAAAACTCCATTTCCACTGAAAAATAATGTAAGGTTGATGGTAGGAGAAAACTTTGATATATATGGTACTTCTCTTATAGCGAGGTGCCTTTGATATTAAGATTTTAATAATATTTTTGTATTTTCAACCAAATATTTTCTTAAGGATTCTTGTAAGTTATGAGTTAATAACTTCCTTATCTCTAGTAAAAAGGAAAAATTTAAGAATACCAGAAAAATTAAATACAAAATTAATAAAAATTTTCTTGTCGGTCGTTTTTAACGAAACATATTTAAATGAAAGATTTCTGACCATATAATTATATATATATATATATATCATAATTTATAATTTAGAAAATGTACAAACTTCAATCTACTAAACATTGTACATTTTGTTTCAAAATTGAAAGAACAATCGTCTCATCAGGGAGCTAATAATGATTGTTAACTACCTAATGAGATGCTGTTCTTTCAATGTCGAAAGAAAATGTACAATTTCGTAGTAGATTGTAATTTGTACATGTTCTAAAGTAAAATTTTATAAGAAATATTCATTGTTCTATTTTTATATAGAGTACTGTTTAGAATTAAGGACTTGAACGTTGCAAACATATTCTAAACATATACTGTTAATTATAAGAGACAATGAATGTCTATTATGTTTAATCATGAGCTGTTCTAAACATCGTATTTTGGCTTTAATTTCAAGTGAAAATAAAGAGAAAAATTCGCCAACATTTGGATAATTTTTTATTAAGTTGGTTCTAAGCTTCAGAGAGGTTACAAGGACGTTAACATAAAAAACATCCACCATCAGCGAGGATTTTATCTTATGTTGACATACAACTTTGGTAAGCAACGATAACAGTTACCAAAAATAGCAAATGCAGTTCGTAAATTTGTTATGCGATTCTATGACGTCACACCGCGTGAGAGCTCGAAATGATAACAGAACCATATATTCAAATGCAATTTAATGTGTTATGACCAGATTTAAAAGTGATTAGTGTGGGTTGCTCGGATTTAATGCAGATGACCTTCAACATCTAAGGTTCTTTTTACTGTGTGTATGAGTGAGGATTATTGTATTGTTGACTAAAGTATGTATGATATTACCTACATGGCTATGTCTTTCTAAAAAAATGTTGTTTAATTGAACTCTGATCAGAAAGATGAGAGGTAAGTCTATGGGAGTGCGTGGTTGTAGTAAAACCAATATATGTTGTGGGTTTATTACAACCTGTAATTATAGCCAACATACAATGTTTAGAACGGATCATGATAAACATAATAGACATTCATTGTCTTAAATTTAACAGTATATGTTTCAAAAATTATCTGCTGCCTCGATATATATATATCGGTGAGAACTCAATTTTAGAATTTAAAAGTGTATTATAATGTTCATTTTCATATATATATATATATATATATATATATGAAAATGAACATTTCCTTCATAATACGCTTTTAAATTTCTAAAATTGAGTTCTCACCGATATATATATATATCGAGGTAGCAGATAATTTATATATATATATATATATATAAATTATCATGCATATATATATATATATATATATATATATATATTTTTTTTTTTAAATATAAATATTTAAATATATATATATATATATTTAAATATTTATATTTAAAATATATATATATTTAAACAAGTTGTGAAATTGTGTTAAATGATAAAGACAACATAGTCTTATATAATATCTTTGAGTTTTTTCATATTTTCTGATTAGACATTTTATTTCCGGATTCTATTTGTATAAAAATTGTTCCAAAAGTTGACCTAAATTGTAATACAGTCCCTGATGATGAACGCTGACGTTCGTAAGTACTAGGATATCTTTTGGACAATTTTTATAAAAATATAATCTGGATATAAAGTGTAATAAGGAAAATATGAAAAAATTCAAAAGAAAATATATAAGACTATGTTGTCTTTATCGTTTAACACAACTCGTTCATAAGAGAGGATGCTGCCAAAATATACGTATATATATATATATATATATATATATATATATAACATAGTGATGATCCACGTATACTGTCTTAATATATATAGGAAAGAATATTAATAAAAAAAAAGTTTTGAATTTAAAAATGTACTTTTTTTGGGACAGTATTTGTTTATTTTTATTATTGTATTTTATATTTCAGACCGCCCTCGGTCCTTCATCAGAAACGAGTGATTTTTAAATTTGAATTAGAAACGTATTTCACGATAGCATCTGAATATTTTTTGTGTTTACATCACGTGGTGTGTTTATTCACAACATGCCGCACGTCCGTAGAGAAAGTCTGTTTGTTTTAGATAAAAATTTATTGGAATATCTGGAAAAAAATTTTAGCTATTGAAATATTTGTAAAGATTCAACACACCTAAGTCCCTATTTAACCCTAGCTTGTGTGTATTTAATTTTAAAATCCAGTATTTTTCTTTCTTTCTGCGTGTGTATGTAGAACTAAAATTGGAGTCTATTAGTAAACATTTGCAATTTTCTAAAGTATGATCAGGTTGATTAAAATGGGCTGCAATTGGGGAGTTTACATTTTTCTGTCGTATTTAGTTTGTGATTATTGAAGCGAAATCTAAAGCTATTACCGGATTCTCCGATATATCCACTGTTGGGGCAAATTGAGCAGAAAGTAGATGATGTTTTTGCTGTCACAAGTAAGGTTTGGTGGGTGTAATTTTATTTTGGTGTTGGGTACAAGAATGTTTTGTCTGTTATTAAATGTTTACAAATTAAACAGCGAGGCTTCCCACATTTTAAATTCCCTGATAGGTTTGTATTATTTAAATATTTGTTAGAAGTGAGGATAGTTGACAGGTTGGGTGTTTGTTTCTTTGCATTTATGGGTGGTTTATCGAAAATGTCACTCGTTTCTGATGAAGGACCGAGGGCGGTCTGAAATATAAAATACAATAATAAAAATAAACAAATACTGTCCAAAAAAAGTACATTTTTAATTCAAACCTTTTTTTTATTAATATTCTTTCCTATATATATATATATATATATATATATATATATATATATATATATATATATATATATCGAAATATGAATGAAAGGCTTTATACATTATTTGTAGTTGTACACATCTCATAATCTGTTACTATTGTGCCATCCGGGCTGTTCGCGTATCTGTCGATTCAGGTTTTCTTCATAGAATTTCAAACAGTAACCTTTATTTAGCTTAAGTGGTGATTGAGATGTTCTTTTGTAATATTGTGCAATTATTTCTACTTGTGTTTCCACTGAGTTTGGACTCTACTAACAGTGATGCAGGTATTGAACTTACAATTGATATTCTTAAACATTTATGAATAAATTAATAAAAATTCTAAGGTCCGCATACATTTTGCCTTTTGTTGTGCTATTGCGGCCTTTCTGTCAAACTTAACACCCTCTGTGAGCGCTTAATTCATCACGAAGAAAATAAATTATATTTCATTTTTAAGCTCAAGCGCACGCATACACATATTTCTGTGTGTAATTATGTGTTACATTAAAAAGAAATTCAATTTATTTTTTGTGCTAAGTTAAGCGGCAATCTACCTAGCACCCATAGCTCAGAGGTAGAATCACCAATTTAGTCGGGTTTCAATCCTGGGTTAAAAGCAATCGGATGTCTAACCGTACTGATGAGCTGTGATACAGCGAAACACATCTGTCTGCGGATGACTATTTACGCTCTCACTCCATGATTGAGCGCTCTGGAAGAATGGTAAACTTCGAAAAAAACAGTCGCTACTCTACCATATATGCATCGCTCATTTACAAATGAATTAGAACACTCTAATTGCGTAAAATCAGTTATTGCGATTTGCAATAACTGATTTTACGCTCTTTTTTTCTAAGAACGCTCATGTAACGGTGATGTTTTTAACGCTAACATAATGGGGAATTTTTGAACGCGCAATTTTTAAGATTACAAGAAATTATAACGTTTATATTTATGGTTGTATGAACCTGATAGGTATTTTATTGTATGGTTTCACTTAGTCATAATTTCTGTTCTTTCATTCAATAATTTATTTTTTAAAGGGAACAGCATAATCGCTAACTTTTCTTCCTGGAAGAAGGGTGTACATATTTTGCCACCGCTGTTAGACTTGTTTGTTTTCACTCTACTCCATGTTATATCTAGGTCTTTTCCATATTTTAATTTCAATTTCCACACGTGACTAAACAATTTTGTACAATTTCTTAAGCTAATTTTAAATGTACGCCTGTGATTTTAAAGGTTTTAAAGGTGTCTTTGGTTGATTTCAAATATATTTTCTTTGAACATTTACATCATGTACTATTGTTTTCTAAATGACTTCTTTTGTATTACAAAGTCCTTGAAGCGGGCATTTATTTTTTCCCTGCACTTGCAATTCTTTACTCGTGATCTTGTTTTGTACAATGCTATTTAAATTTCTGGCGTTTTGTTTCATTATGAAAATTTCTAAATAACTAGTACACCTATAATTTAGCTTGATTGTATTCTTATTGAAAATTCTGCTTACTCTTGAGCTTTTTGCAAAGTGTTAATCGATCAGTTTAAAAAAATTATTTGTCTTATTTTGGTTGTTACTTCTAAGTTAAATTGTGGATTGAACCAGATAATCTTTTATTTTCTATCATCGTTTTTTATTTGTCTGTTTGTTTGAGAATTGTATTCTAAAATGTTCTTATGGCCAGATTTTCTTGGTGCGTCTTAATAGCTTATTCTTTACATGAAATATGTTTTGTTTGACGAATGTTTTGATAACCAGTGTTTTACTACTTGTTATCATTTGTGATGGTTAGATCTTGTGTTTATTCATTTTACTTTTGTGTTTGCTTTCATGTATGGAGAGACATTACCATTTTATATATTTAATTCCACATCTAAATGCCAGTTTCATAAAATTCTTATATATATATATATATATATATATATATATGTGTGTGTGTGTGTGTGTGTGTGTGTGTGTGTGTGTGTGTGTGTGTGTGATTTGTTTAGATCGTGTCGTCGATCTCGAATGAAAATAGTTAAAATTAAATTTCAGAGTGCGTATAGAAAATGTGAACCTTACTAAATTTCTTAAAATCCTTTTCATTAACGGCCGATATTTAGACAAAGTGATTGTGATTGTGTAGTTATTTTAGTAATTTTAAACACCTATGTTAGAATTTTATTTTAATTGAAGAAACAATTTTATTCTAAAAGAAAACATAATTCATGTGATTATTTTCATCGCTTTCTCACCAAAAAATTACCATTGATTACAAAATGTTGGAGCATTTTAATAATTCGATGTCTTTGTACAGTTATATTTTCTGTTACCAGAAATTTACCGATTCAAATCCCCACAAGGGCAAAACATTTTGCTTTCAGTCAATATTTTTGCTGTAAAAATCAATATATTTGCTTCCAATCAATATATTTGCTGTAAAGTAGATACCGCCACTCCATTGTCTATACCTAAAGTTAAATTTAAATTTTAAAAATAAATAATTTATCTTCAAGCTTTAAAATTAGCTTTAATTGAAAGCCAACGAATTAAATTTACTAATTTCAGTAAGCAAAATACCCTGGTGTATTTTAAACCGAAATTATATTGATCGGAATCAAAACTTTTAGAAAGTTTTTAAAAATGTTAAAAATTTCAAAATTTCCGCCATTTTTCATTGATTGTAAACAGAAGCCAATTCTTGGTTTTAAAAAATCTTACAAAAATAAAATACACCTCAGTGACACATTATTTTCTTCAAATTATCAATTTAAACTTACTTTAGGTTGACTTGAAACAAGAATTACCTGATTACTGTTTGAAAAATGTTTCAAAAAAGCATTCCTCAATTACGGTAGCCTTGTTATCACAGCTGTCAACACCTAATCAGGAGGCCATGATGAATGATTTACAGCAGCTGGCCAAAAGTATGGAAGACGAATTTGGCATAAAATGGTTTATATACTACGGATTCTTTTTTTTTTTTCATGTAAGGGAGGACAACTCTTGAATCACGTAACCTTTTGATAAAAATTGCGTATGGCCACCCGTACAAACAAAAAACGGGAAATCAACATGCAAAAAAATTAAAAGGTTTTAATTATTTTACAAAAAAGAAGCACCCCTTTTGAGAGTAACTGTTTAAATTTTTTGATTAATAAATATATGTGCCACACATTAATTTAAAAAAAATCTAAGAGACATATGAGGAGGAAATTGTTAAGGATTTATGAAAATTTTTAGAAATTACTTGAAATTTCTAAAAAAAAAATGAATTAAAATAATTAAAAAAAAACAATTCTTGTAAAAATTCGTTACTTACAGAAATATTTTTTCTATTCAGACTAGGATATAATTTTAATTTATGTTGATAAAAGCAATTAAAAGGTTTATCCAAATAAAAAATGACATAGTTTTATTGCATTTTTGTTTTCCTAATTCGGAGCAGATTTTCTAAAAAGTGGCAGGTTTTGAAGAAAAAATACAGTTGATTTGCATTCCCCAATGACTCCTGAATTTAATTAAAACTATCCATATGTTGAGACCTAGTCGCATTTTTCGACATTTCTGGAAATTAATTGGTGGTAGGGGTTTAACATATTTAAAAAATGTTTTTACCAATATTTTCTAAAAGTAATTATTTCCAAATTTATTATAGTCAATTATAAATAAGTCCTGAAATTTTCGTAAAATTCAGACGATTATTTGATTTTTGCAGGAGTTTCCAAATTAATGTGTATTTTACAGTTAAAAAATGCCTTCGCGGAATATTACGTTTTGACGTCATAAAATCTAGCGTCAAATTATCGCCTTGTACTGACGAGAAAAAAAAAGATATTCTACCACTAAATGCGCCTGTTAGAACCTGTTAAAACAATTTTAAAAAATTGTAAAAATAATTAAAAATACTTTGATCTTTCCTCTTCATGATAGCATAAACATTTTGCCGAGAAAACTTTTTTATTTAGTTTGAGGCCTTTTCCTTCAGACTATGCTGCTTTTCCAGCAAAAAAGTGGAGGTACCTACTGTAAAGAAACAAACTCAAACTGAAGGCTCTAAGCAAATGTTCGCCTAACTTCTTATTTTAAAGTTAGATTTTATTTAAAACTTTGAACAGTAAGGTTTCTGCAAAATCAGAACCGGCGTACTAAACTTACTCTTGGTAAATATGAGGGTTGTAATATATGCTATCGAAATATGCATTGTGGTTTAATAGATATAGGCTCCGACTGGGAAACCAGAGAGCAGAATTCAAATTTCAGCGGGAATTCTATAGCCTTGGTTTGGCAACTAATCTACTGCAGAAGGAAACGGCAATACGCTGTGTATCCCGTATGGCAGTTGACTGACTGAATTAATGAAAAGGTTAAGGGTCGTTACATATCTAAACTTATTTATAAATGAAACTTTGTCTCTGTGTGTGTATGTGTGTGTGTCTGTGTGTGTGTGTGTCCGTTACCTATAGACTCCGAAAGGGCTGAACCGATTTTCTTGAAAATTAACACAGTTGTACTATAAGCGTCTGCGAGTGTTCTTAGCCAAGTTTTGTGTCGATAATCGAAAGAATCGGGTTATAGAAGGAGTGGTCCGATTTTAATCAGATTTGATACACTCATAGACAAAGACATAAGAAACGATATTCAGAAGTTTCAAGGTTTCAGTTTTTACAATAGTGCATAAAATCGATAAAATATATATATAAAAGGCAAGATGTTTCTGTGTGTGTCTGTTTGTCTGCCTGTATGTCTGTATTTTTTCAGCTCTTTTTTTAGTTTTTGCTTCGGGTTTGGCTCTAAGTAGGTATAATTGTAATTCTTAGTTTCCGCCATGATACCATTAACTCAGAGGAACTTATTTAGCCTTCAAAATTCAGTTTACGACGACAACATCTTACTTGATATCAATACCAGCAAATCAAAATTTGATTTACATCCATTCATTTTTCTTTCAGTCTACGGTTTCGCTTTAACTGGAAACAATTATTGCTTTTCTGTCTTTCGTGCCAACGTCCAAAGAGTCTGAGCTCCAGGACCATGGATTAGTTTTAAAGCTTTCATTCCACCCGAGCAACGCCGGGCTATCCTGCTAGTACTAATTTAAGCAAATATCTTAGAATGAAGATATCAACTGAAGCGGATCGATAGTTCTAAGATTAAAACAACTTTCAAAATTGAACTCAAGATTGGAATTTTCTTAACATTGTCTACATTATTTATTTTCCAGATTATTAAGAAGTATATTAAAAAAGGAATTGAGCCTAATTATTTATATACCCGAAAATTCTTGTAAACATACATTGTGAACATAATACATGTCAAATGAAGTTACATTTATTTAACCAAATACAAACCTGTCATAATCACAAAGCCGGTGTAAGACATTATTTACGCACTTGAATGTACGTTAAAATCATTTCACCTTCAACAATATTGTTTTTTTTATTTTTGTTAAAAGATAATTACCGTATTTGATGAAATATAAGAACTCTATTATTCAGAGTTTTTTTGATTTACGTTAATTGCAAGTACAGCATTTGGGTACCTATTAACTCATGCATCCCTAATTTTTGTATATAATACACAGGATATGTTTTAGCTAGGTTTTTGCAAAAAGAGCAGGATGTTTTCTATCATTAAAGATAGTATATTTGACGGGAGTTGCAAAAATATAACAGTTTTGCATTGTCGATAAAGGAATTTTGATTTCTTTATTAGTAATTTTTTATTGTTATTTATTCTGCTGTAGAACAGGTAAAAATAAAGCTGGCAATAGTAATTTTCTACAAAATTATTTTTCCAATAAAATGACGTGCATCAATAGAAAAAAGGACGTAAAGAAAGATAAATAAGTGTTTCAAATAAATGTCCCAATTCTGAAGAAGATACAATTTCTGAGCAATAAATGACAGTTCTGGTCTTTTGGATTGTTAAAATCATTCTTCTTTCAGTTAAAAATACAGAACCGAAAATAGGAAAAAAGAGCATCTAAATAATCTTATTATAAAATTCAATTACGGAGGGGAACCGTAATCACAGAAATCAGAAAATTGAAATAGTGACCGTTTAGGTCTTCCGTATCCAAAATTAGTCTCTTTTTACAAATATACGTGGCATAAAATGTAAGTGACGATAACATAAATAAAGTTTAAACAGATATATGTCAAGTGGGATTCACTATACGGATTAAATAAGGAGCAAAACTTTAATCGGTACAATTTATGTAATTCGAATTGCAGTAAGGATATGACGGAAGGAAGTTTAAGGTAATTGGGCGAACCTGAAGGTCACTACCACTATTTATAAATTTGTTGTTTTTCATTTTTTGTTTTAATTTTGTGCAATCTTTTCGATTGCAACATAAACTTTGGAATAAATCTCAGTTTCTCATACAACGTTATAGTAAATCGATCCTCCATTTTGGAACCACTCGCTGGTACAACAATTACCACCACCTGTAAATTGGTTGATTATCAATTTTTTTTTCAGTGCAATCTTATCAATTAAAACCCTAAGATTTCCGATTGTCAGAAAAAAAATTAAATTTCAATATTTAAACAACATTTTTGGTGGGAGCGGGGGGGGGCTCAGTTTTTCATACAACTTTATAGTAAATCGATCCTGTGCAATTCTTGGTATTTTCGAAGAAGATGACATCGTAAGAACTGAAGAAAACTTGAAAAAGGCCAAAAGTAAGACCAACAACTCGTCCAAAAAAAAAAAAATAAATAAATAAATAAATAAATAAAAAAATAAAAAATAAAACAAAGAGAAACCAAAACGATTGGTTTCAAAATGGAGGATCGATGTACTAAAGCGTTGTATGTGAAATTGAGCCCCACAGAAAATTGTTTAAATATTGAAATATTTTCAAATTTTTTATTGATAATCGGAACTTTTATGTAATAATCGATAAAACTGCGCTGAAAAAAATGAAAAAAAAAAATGAAAAAAAAAAATGAAAAACAACAAATTTAAAAATGGTCGTAGTCTCCTTCAGGTCCGCCAGGTAATTGTAAAATTGGCATTTATTGTCAGCATTTATTTGGAATCTAATAATTGGGTATCAAAATGCGACTTGATTGAAAACAAAATATTTTTTGCATTTGCAAATAACATTGCACAATGTGCAATTACTGCTAGAATCTTTTTCTAAACGGTTCTTGAATATATATATATATATATATATATATATATATATATATATATATATCGTCGTCGTCGTATATATATATATATATATATATATATATATATATATTTAGTATATCGAGGCAGCAAGTAATTTTCTAGACATATGCTATTAAATATAAGAGACAATGAATGTCTCTTATATTTAATAATATATATATATATATATATATATATACACACACAGAGAACAAAACAAAGGAATTGTAATATCACCCCCATATATATATATATATATATATATATATATATATATATATATATATATGTATATAATGTGTGAGATAGAGAGATAGAGAAAGACTAAATTAATTGCAGTTAATATTTATTAAGATTACTTCTATTTAAAGGAGATGGTCAAATGCGGCGAAATAGTGGAAGAAATGCGAATTGTACAAATAAATATATAAATAAATACAGAAGTTACGCTCTAAATGTTTTCTTGGACAGTTAATGATTGGATTTGGGAAAAAAACTCGTGTTCTTTTTGACTGGTTCAATCCAATGCGATGTAGATTAAATCCGAGCCGAAGTAGAAAGAAGAAGCAAGGAAATGTATTTGCTTCGATTTCGCTTCAAAAGTTTCATTCATACTAACGCAAAATAAATTGCATTAGGCAAGGTCGATTATCTTTAAGAAAAGTAATGACATCGTCGTCGCTTCTTGGTGCTTTTCCCAGGAGAGGAGCAAATTTCAGAATGTTGCTCAACGATTTTATTTTGTGTAGAAAAACAACCAGTTTCCTTTAGAATGCATAAGAATTTTGATTTCATTATGGAAATGTGTAATGTTGTTTGTAAATGTTTTACTTTATAATGAAGGAACTACTTTTTTCAGGTAACAAGCAGCACAAGTGGAAAACAAAACGGGAGTTAATTTAAAGATTGAACTTAATTTCTCCGTAAGAATCATTTTTCTTTTGGATTTCCATCATTTTTATATTCTTGTTTTCTATATTTCATTTTTTCTTTTTACAGTCTGTAACTGTCTGAAGTCCTTTACTTAAGGTCACATTTTCCATCGAAATATCATTACATCTTGAACTATGGGAACACGAATTCTAATAAACTATTTACATTACTTACATTCAGATTAATGTCCTCATGGTTCCTATTATTATCTGTCGGTTTGGTTAATATCCAGATAATTTTGAACTGAGCACGTTTTTTAATTTACATAGGACAGTAGCCCAGTGGATTAAAGCATTTCTTCGTTAGTTTGGTGACATTAATTATGGCTTCAAAATTGTCTCCTGCCTCTGTAGTAAAGGTGATTGGTCAAAATGTCAGCTTATGTCCATAACGATCTTAAGACCGTTGGTAACTGGGACAAAAGATGGCATCTCATTTATAACGTCTCCAAAACGAAACTTCTCTTCTCTATCTGAATCATCTGAAAGACCTCACTCTGCCTTCCCTCAGCAAGGCTGATGCTAACCTACAAGAAGGTGACTTGTTGCGAATTCTTTGTCTAAGATTCTCAGCTGGAGATATTGAAAGACTATAATGAATCAGTCTTTGGTCAGCTAGTAAAACATACGATTCATTTTGCCGGGAGATACAATTATTATCTCTGGAATCTATTATATATATCTATAAGTCTACCATATTTCCATATTTATAATACTGATGTTATATATGATCGGGTGGTCCTGCTATTTACCAAGAAATTGGATAAGATCCAAGAAAGAATCAGCAATATTGTTTCACCTGATCTGGTGGATCAGCTTTAGTCATCTACTCACTGCCGTAAAGTTGCCTTTTTGTCCCCTTTTTTATGAATACTTTCATAGTAATTGTTCGGATGAGCTGTTCGCTTTGGTACCTAGACTTTATGAAATTAAACGCATTACTAGACTAGCGTCTAGATCACATCAATTTACAGTAGAGCTGGCTAGACGTAGCCGTAACTTTTATGAAAAGTTTCTTTTCCAGCACTTCACGTCTGTGGAACTCTCTTCTGGTTCCATGATTTTCAGCCAATTCTGTAAAAATTGAAATTCAACGCCAATCACTATCTACAGTGATTACTCTTTTCTCTTTCTTCCCATGATAAATTTTCTGTTCCTAATTATTCGACACTTTGTAACCCCTTGCGTTTTCGTGTCTTTATTTCCTTGCTTGGAGTGATACCGATAAAAAAAATCATCCTGGG
This sequence comes from Ascarosepion bandense, assembly GCA_037127315.1. Lineage (NCBI taxonomy): Eukaryota > Metazoa > Mollusca > Cephalopoda > Sepiida > Sepiidae > Ascarosepion > Ascarosepion bandense. The sequence goes on along the minus strand of JBBBDQ010000675.1, from coordinate 2,524,912 downwards.
TCGAGTAGTACTTAATAATAGCAAGACCAGATATTGACAGCGGAATGATAAGCATTCTGATGATAATCAGAATGATAAGCATTCAGAGTTTAGATTAAATTTCTTAGAACAATAGCTAGATCAACAGAAAGTTGTAGAAGGTTAGAGAGTACTATGGTTGAAACGTGATAATAAATATCAGGACATTAATTGGAACTAGCGGAACCCTTGGAATTTCCACGCAAGGACAAACAATTTTACTTTGTCATCCTACAAATGATAGTAACGTCCTCAAACATAAATGTATTGGATAATAAAATAACGATAACACAGAGTGTAAAAATCTATAAGATACCTATAAAAGTAATGTCCATAGAAGCTACTTTACTGTAATCTTATATTATATTAAGCGGTGTATGCACAGACCATAACCAAAATACTGTACGCTATTTTGTAAGAAATTTTGAAAGAGAAAATGTTTTTTTTTATTACTAAAAATCATGTCTCTTGTGTCTATTGTAAACAAAAATGACCAAGTGAGTAATGGCCAAGAATGTCGAGGCCAGAAATGTCCTTATTAGGTGGTGGGATACGACAAGAAACCTACCTATTTTTACTATATTGTACAGTACACACACACACACACACACACACACACACACACACACACACACACACACATGTACATACATAATTACTGCTATAATCACTAGCTTAAGCTGCTACTTCTACGGTAATGCTATAGGCTTTCTCCTCCTACTCTCTCACTCTTTACTACCCTTCTATTTGGCAAAGGTAAGAGTAGCCTTTATCGTTTATAAAAAGACAGAGGGGAAGGAAAAGCTCATGTAGAGAATAAGTGTGTTATCTTTCTTTATTGGCGTAACGGAGAGAGGAACTAAGTAACTAAGTACGGAACAAGCAGAATTATTATATGATGTAAATAATGATAAACTATTCTTTCGAGAAATTTGAATACAGATTGAAATCTTGATACCGAATTTTAAAAGAACGAACAAAATTAATAAAAATAGATTTAAGCGTTTAAAGCCACATTAAACTAGATTATGGTGTCAATATGGTGTCGTTGTATTCTCTTTTCTCGATATTCACTTCAAAGTGATCTTCGATACCTGAAGATTTTAAATTTGGGTCTACGTTAAATTAAAGATGACAATATAGAATGATTATCAAATAGATTTATGTTTTTCTCAGTAAGTTTGAGAATGAATTAACCTGATATCATTTTATAAACAGAATATCTACTGACTGATGTGAACATAATTTCGTCCATATTTTTCCCATAATCTCGAAACTAGAACTCCAACGTTCGTCAGCATCAACATCGACTGTTAGCCGGTAGACGTCGTCGATGAATTTCCCTACCTTGACAGCATCACCTCTAATAATGTCATCTGCGAGAGAGACGTTGACAACAGGATCAAAGCAGTTCATATTTGCGTACGGAATGCTATCACATCGGGTCTTCAGCAATGAGGCCCTCCCTATAAAAATCAAAATCATGGTTTCCCAGATTATTGTTCTCTCCATGTTTCCAAATGCTTTCGAGGTCTGAACTTTGTATCGTCGGAGCATCAAACGTCTAAAAATGGACCTGCAAACGAAGCCCCGAAGAATTATTTGCATCAGTAGAGAGAATGCATGACAAAAAACGAGGTCCTCTCCTGGACATCTCTCCCTAGCATTGCAGGTAACATCTTACAACATCGCCTCAGTTGAGCTGATCACCTATCCAAATTGCGTCCCATTCGACTCTCACGTATCATCCTATTTCAAGATCTCGACAGATTCATGAGCCTACGCAGTGGACTAAAATGACGTTTCAAGGATCAGTTGAAAAAAAAAGTCTTAACATCAACCGTGAGACCCAAGAAACCAATGCTAAAAATTGTTTTTTTTACGTAGGACAATTCGAGGGGGAGAGACCGATACTTTTGAGACCAACCGTCAACATAAATAAGATCTTTGAAGTGCTGTTAGGAGCCTTTGTTCTCTTAGCGGCATCCACAACCAACACAACGCTGCGACTCTTCAGGAGTAGTCTGGGCTGTCATAGCGACCTTGGTCACCGCCACCAGGGGAGGAGAAAAAGTATAAGAAGAGGGGATGAGTATCCGATCCTCAGATATGATCAGGTGCTGACGACGACGTAAAAGCTAGTTGTAACCTTCAATATTATTTTATAATTTTCTCTAACTTCACAACTGTAGAAATCTCTTACGGTTTTTTTCTTTACTACCATCTGCAATATTCAAAATTTCAATTCACCGTCAATCGCCATCTTCTGTCACTTTAAAACCTGTTCTTTCATTTTCATTTTTCCCCACTAACGTCTTCTCATTCTCTTCAACTACTCATGCCTCTTTTTTTTTTTTTTTTTTTTTTTTTTTTAATCATTTCACCCCGAGCAAGGCAGAAACGCCACTGATGTGCAGGGGGTTACATAAGTGTAGAAAGATTAATTAGAAAAGAGTGAGGAGTACAAGCTAGTTAGAAAGGAACAATAGAAAACTGAGAAAGCAGGTGCAATGACAGGTACATGGGCGGAGAGAAAGGGAAGCTTATACAGGGGAGGGGAGAGAGAGCTAGAGGCCAGTGGTTAGTAGGTGAGTATTAACTTTGCTTTTAAATTTCTGGAGGTCGTAGCCGTCAGGAAAGCAAGAATACGGGAGTGAGTTCCACAGGCGGGAAGTGCGAGAGAGGAAGCTGCAGGAGTAGAATTGTCGTCTGCGTTTGGCTAACCTGACTGTGAATGGGTGGGACCCAGTTGCCAGTCTGGTTGAACGGGTAAACACCTGTTGAGGAGGCATCAGTGACTTAAGCTCATCCGAGCAGAAGCCATGAAAGTATTTATAGAAGAGACAGAGGGAGGCCACATTTCGACGATGGGAAAGTGGCTGCAGACGAGTCGCCAGATCAGTACCTATCACATTACAGACTCTCCTTTGGAGCTTGTCAAGAACACTGAGGAGAACGGCAGGGGCACCTGACCATAAATGGCAGCAGTACTCCATGCACGGACGGATGGTTGACTTGTATATATGCAGGATGGATTCAGGTGGAAAAAACATCCTGGATCGACATAGTGACCCAATCTTCTTAGCAGTAGATTTTATCGCCATTTTCTGCTTTCGTGTTATTTTATTCTATTTTGGTCTTCACTAAAATCTTCTGATTCTCTTTTGCTCCCCGTAAAACAAACATGTTTTTTTTATTGTTCTTTTGTCCTCAAACATTCTCTCTGAATCCTACTAATAACTTGTGGCTTAGTAATATTATCACATTTTTTTTTTGTTTTCCTGTTCTTTTCTTGTCTTTTTTCCTCACTAGAATTTTCTCATTCTCTTTTATTCCTACCATAACCTTGTATTTTAGAAGCAATATCGAAATCTGTTTTATCTGAGACATGTTCTTGTCCTTTTGTTCTCACTAAAATTATCTTCCCTTTCGAATAAGCACTTTCGGTTTAGTACCATCATGAACATCTTCTGCCTTCCTCAAACATGTTCTTTTATTGTTTTGTTTTTTGTCCTCACTAATGACGTTTCGGATGTGCGTTGTAGTGCAGTGGATATCGACTCTGAATGAGGAATCGGGGAGCCGAGTTCGAATTCCAGCTGAATTCCTTACATTCACTTACGAGCAAATACCCTTGGGAAAGATATTAATCCGTCTCTTCCCTCTAGTTATGGGTTAAATAACAGGACAGATTGGGTTCTATAGCCTTGGCTGGCACCCAGTCTACCGCAGAAAGCAAAAGCATCCTACCGCGGGATAATCTTCTGTCAAGCGTGTATCACTTATGGCACTTAACTGTCTGAATGTCGTTTCATTCTCTTCCGCTCTTGGTAAGATCTTGAGGCTTAGTAGCATTGTCACCCTCTTCTGCCTGGTAAGACCTTACATCTTAAAAGCATCATGACCATCTTTTGTCTTCCTGAAACATATTCTTTTATTGTTCTTTTGTTCCCAATAAAACTTTCTTATTTGTTTCGAGTCTTACTAAGACCTTGCGACTTAGTAGCAATGTTACCATTTCCTGTTTTTCTGGTACCTGTTCTTGTTTTGCATTTTGTCCTCATTAGATTTTCTCATATATTTATATTCCTAGTAAAATCTTGTTGCTTAGTAGCATTATTGCTATCTCCTGCCTTCTAGAAAGCTGGTCTTTTATTGTTCTTTTGCCCTCGTGAAAGCCTTCTTCTTTCACTCCTTGTAAGCTTTTTCAGTTTAGTGGAATTATCGGCATTTTCTACTTCCTGAGAACTGTTCTATTCGTGTCCTCTTGTCCTCACTAAAATTATCTCATTCACTTCTATTCTTAGTAAAACATTGTGGATTAGTATATTTATTGGGATCTTCTGTTTTTTCCGAAACCGGTTTTTATTGTCATTTTATCCTCACTAAAGTTTTCTCATTCTCTTCATCTCCAATAAGATCTTTCGGCTTAGTAATATTATCAACATCTGATTTCCTTAAAAAATTCTTTTGTTGTAGGTTCCTCCTTATTAGAGTTTTCTCATTCACTTTCACACCGAGTAAGCTTTTGTGGATTTGTAGCATGATGACACTTTCTATTTTCTTGAAACATGTTCTTTTATTGTACTTTTCTCTTTATTAGAGTTTTCTCATTCACTTTCACATCGAGTAAGCTTTTGGGGATTTGTAGCATTATCACCACTTTATGTTTTCCAGAAACATATTCTTTTATTGTTTTTATCCTCATTACATCTTTTTATTCTTTTTACCTTTTACTAAAAACTAGTGGCTTAATACCGTTAACATCATCTTCTGTTTTCCTTAAATATGTTCTTGTTTTGTTTTTGTTGTCACTAAAATCTTCTCATTCTCTTCCCATTCTGGTTAGACTTTGCATTTTAGTAGCATCATGGACATCTGCCTACCTGAAACCTTTTCTTTTATTGTTCTTTTGTCCTCACTAAAGTTTTTTTCATTCGGTTCACCACCGAGTAAGCCTTGTAACTTAGTAGTATTATCACAATCTCCTGCCATCTTCACACCTGTTATTTTATTGTCTTTTTGTTCTCAATAAAGTCTTCCACTTATAGTAAACTCTTTTGCTTCTTAGTAGCGTCATCGGAATCGTCTGCTTTCCTGAAACTTGTTTTTCTATCGTCCTTTTGTCCTCAGGTAAGTCATCTCATTATTTTCCACTCTTAATAAGCACTTGCGGCTTAGTCACAATATTGCAATTTTTGACCTTCCTGTAACGTATTTCTTTATTTTCCTTTTGGTCTTACTAAATTCTTCAGATTCTCTTCCACTTCGAGTACGCTCTTTCGTTGTAGTCGTATTTTCGCCATTTTTGCCTTCGTGAATCCCGTTCTTTTATTGTTCCTTGTCCACACTAAAATCTTCTCATTCTGTTTCACTCCTAGTAATTTTGTTGCAGTTTAAAAGCTTGAAATGAAAAAGATTTAATTTTAATTTAATTTGTAATAAAAACAAGTTCCTTGCGTCGAAGATTATATTTTGCATTACTTATAAAACATAAGTCATGCCAAAAATATTCTTATGTGCATTTGTTAAACGTTAGCCCTTGAGTTTTCTCATCACTAAGTGATAGCAAGTGTCCTCAATACGCCAGCAATCACCGAATTATTTTAATTGATGTTACTTATGCGTTAACAGAAATTTTCTTCGTGATGAGAAAATGTAATCATTTAACCGAGATTTGACGATCCATTTGTATTTGAAGCTTCCGAAGAAATTTTCTCGTTAGGGTTTCAATTGATCACCATCATTAGCAACAGCAGCAACCTCAGTAACATCAGTGTTAATAGCATTTCCGTCACTTAACTTGTGAAATTTAGACATTTATGGTTTGTCATTTGGGTAAAAACCACAATTAACAGAGTTTAATTATTGAAGAAAAATGTATTTCTATTTTAAATAATAGTTTTGTACATAAGTGTATAAGCGATGAAATGTAACCGCGATTTCTACTCCACCAGCTTCTTTTTTCGCACTTCCCGCCTGTGGAATTCCCTTCCACATGCTTGCTTCCCCGACGGCTATAACCTCTAGGAGTTTAAATGTAAGGACAATAGACACCTCCTAACACACTAACCCTTCCATTCTCTCCAACTCTCCCCCTATGTACATCCTAACTCGTCTATCGCCCTGTGTAACGCCCTGCGCTATAGTGGCAGTGGAATGCCTTGCTTGGGGTGACATGATTAAAAAAAAATAAAAAGCTATAACCTATTCTTTTTGTTTAGAGTAATTTGTTATCTTTCATCTTTTCCTTATTTTGTCTTTCTTTCTTCATCATCATTTATCCATCACACCCAGATGGTGCATAGAGCAGCAACTTTTTGTTGCTGTTTCTGTAACAAACTGTTTTTTTACGGGGCAGGTTTGTTAGCCCTGCACCCAACCCACAAACCTGGTGGTCCATTCTTGCTCCTTACGTTTACAGCACCTGGTATTCCCAAACTGTTACACACTTAAGTACTGACCAGGCTCGATGTTGCTTAACTTCGGTGATCGGACGGGAACCGGTGTATTCAACACGAGATAGCCCTAGACTTGTCTTCCTTTACTAGCATTCAATTTTTCTCGTCATTTTTTCCTTTCGTTTTTTTTTATAGATTTTCATTTGTCTTTCTTTTTCTTCATCGGGTTTTTCTTCTTGTTTTCTTCTTTTTCTTCCTTCTCGGTATTTCTCTTTCCCTTGCCTCCTCTTCCATGCTTCTTTCTTTAACCATTTCCCTTCATATAATCTTTGAAAGCAACGAGGAAGAAAGAGAAAAAGGCAGAAAGAAATAGAAAAAAGCAAAAAGAAAGTAAACATTGGGATGAATCTTTAATAAATAAAGTAAATTAGTAAAATATTTAATATAAGAGATAGAAAGTAAATCAAATTATTTTCCGTGTATTTTCTTTTCTTTCCTTTACCCTTATCATTTTTTTTTATTTTTGTTTGGACAATCGATAAGAACCTCTTTTTTTTCCTGCACGCAAAATATATGCATCAATTAATCTTTTACCTCATTTACTGCAATGCCATTTTCTTAAAACCCTGTAACTCCTCAGATCTCACCAAACTTGACCTTTTATTCTTTCTGACTCGCACTTGTTCTGTCAGATTCATTTTCATTTCGAATACCGTTCGGGTTTTTATTGATTTTAAATGCCGCCTTTGTGCCTTTATAACATTCGATTTGTGCACATCTCACGTTCGAACGTTCTTCGACGTTCTTTTTTGGACCTTCTCTCTTTTCTTGCCTATTTGTTTAAATACTCTGTTCACTCTTCAAACATAAATTCCGAGAATGCAACTCTTTTGCATCCTTGCCATTGTCTAATCATCCAAGTCTGAAGTTGCCATCTTATAATTTCAAGTGACACTCTGTTCAGTTCACTGTGTGTGCCCATTATCCTGGTGATTATCCGTGAATAACCGAATCGTTAAGTTCTTGCAGTTTTATATGGGTTTCTTGTTAAAAATGAGTTCATGAAAAGGAAAAACCACAACAGAAAAACTTAACTACCGCTGCTATTGTTAGAGCGAACAAGACTGTTCACTGCTCTATTCGAAGTGATTCTCAGATGATACTGAACGGGGCATGTGACTTTTTCTCTCGGGGTGGTATTCCATTGAATATTGGTCTTTCTTTCTGTCTTTCTTTCTTTCTTTCTTTTTTCCTTCCTTCTTTCTTTCTTTCTTTCTTTCTTTCTTTTATACTAGGTTTTCTATTTTCATCCACTATTTCATAAGGAATTTCTGTCTATAATTATTTTCATTCAGTGAAAACTTTCATTTGACTTTTCTTCATCCATTCTTTTTTATTTTGCGTTTTTCTTTCTTATTCAAGTTTGCTTTATTGTTTTCGTATCTTTTGTTCTTTGCTACTTAATTTTTAAATATCAATTTATTTTATTATTGAATTAATTTTAGATATTTAATCTTTTTTATGTATTGAATTGATTTTTCAAAAGCATTCATTACTATATTCCTTATTATGCATCTATTGGTTACAAGCAGGATAACCCGGCGTTCTCGGGTGTAATGACAGCTTTAAAACTAATCCATGGTCCTGGAGCTCAGACTCTTTGAACGTTGGCACAAAAGACTAAAAAGCAATAGTTGTCTCCAGTTAAGGTGAAACCGTAGACTGTAAAAAAAAAAAAATGAATCGATGTAAGTCAAATTTTGATTTCCTGGTATCGATATCAAATAAGTTTGTTTCGTCGTAAAGTGAATTTTCAAGGCTAAATAAGTCCTCTGAGTAAATGGTATTATGGCTGAAACTAAGAATTAAAATTATACCTACTTAGAGCCAAACCAGAAGCAAAAATTAAAATAAAAGCGCTGAAAAAATACAGACATACAAGCAGATAAACAAACACACACACAAACATCTTGCCTCTTATATATATATATTATCGATTTTCTGCACTATTGTAAGAAATGCAACCTTGAAACTTCTGAATATCGTTTTTATGTCTTTGTCTATGAGTGTATCAAATTTGATTAAAATCGGACCACTCCTTCTATAACCCGATTTTTTCGATTATTGATTTTCCATATTTATCGGGGGTACGTCGACATAAAACCTAGCTAAGAACACTCGCAGACGCTTATAGTACAACTGTGTAAATTTTCAAGAAAATCGGTTCAGCTGTTTTGGAGTCTATAGGTTTACGGACACACACACACAAACAGACACACACACACACACACACACACACACACACACACACACACACACACAGACAAAGTTCCATTTATAAATAAGTTTAATTTTTTCAAATTTCTTTGAGTTTCTCTTGTTCACGCTTTCATTCATTCCTTTTGACGGGAATCATGTATTCAAGGTAATCTTTGTCAAATTTAGTGAGCGATCAATTTTATGCCTTGAATCCGACATTGATTTAATTTTACTGCTTATCAATAATTTATTTAAAGCACAATCATATTTTTGGGTTGTTTGTGCTATTTTTTGCGAGGGAAATTCACATAGATAATTTTTTGAAGACCGAAATTATTTTTCAAGGTACACGTTTTTCTAAGAAGCGATGTGTTCTTGCCTTAATCAATTGCAATTTCATGCAAGTGAATGGAATGAAATAAGATCTGCGATTACTCATTCCAAGTTGATTTCCATTACACAACCTGAAGATCCATTAATCAAAGAATACGTCTAGCTGCGAAGCCATACAACTCAAGGAAAACAAATTCAAATGATCACGTTTTAGTTTAGAACAGTGATTGACAATTTTTCGAATGTTGATTTTGATTAATGATTTTCAAATCGGATATCTTTTTTTAAAAAACATTTCCCCCAAGAAAGATAGATGTGACACTAGTGCGCAAAGTGGTTACATTGAGAGAATACAAAAGGTACAGGGGATGTTGAAGAAAAGATACGAGATGAATGGGAATCAAGTAGATAAAAGCTGGCAATTCATGTGCAATTAAGATTTTGAAGATTGTAGCTATCAGAGAAGCATACAAATAGAAATGAGCTCTAAAAAGAGGACGTGCGAGAAAAGAATCTCTTAGAGTAGAAGAGATTTTTGAAATTAACAATTTCGACGGTAAAGGGTGGGACCTTAGTGCCAATCTAGTAGCACGAGTAAATACATGGGGTCGAGATGCCAAGGAAAAAATCTCATCAGAGCAGTTTCAATGAAAATACTTGTAGAAAAGAGAGAGGGAAGCCACATCATGTCAGTGATAACGTGACCGAAGGTGAGCTGCAAAGTAAGGGTCGATTATATTGCAGATTCTTCTTTGTTTTGTTTTTTTTGTCAAAAACCTCAAGGTGAATAGCAGGAGCAACCGGCCAGATATGGTTACAGTATTCAGTTCACAGACGAATGGTAGATTCAATAATGTGCAAAAGGGATTCTGACGAGAAAATCCACCTGGCCGGACGCATTGAACCACCCTTCTTATAAGTAGATGTAGCTGTGGATTAAATGTAGTCATTCCATTTGAGATCATTTTAAAGAGTGACGGTAAGGAGACACAGTTTGTTGCACTCTTGATGGTAGGCAATGATATTTCTCTATTGTGATTAAAAGTGATCAGCTTTGTTTTGGAAGCATGATAATTTACGAGCCATTTCTTACCTCATTTAATCACAGATTAAAGGTTCTTTTGAAGGGCAGCAGCTAGGTTTACTTTGTCAGCTTTGGCAGATTTCTTATTGAGACAGATGTAAATGGTAGTGTTCTCTGAATAGATGCTTTCTTGGGAACTGATTACATCAGAAAGTTCATTGATGAAGATCACAAAAAATCGTAGGACGTAGGATAGAGCTTTGAGGGACACCTGCTTTTGCATGAAAGGATCTGGAAACTTTCCCATTCAAAACAATATCTATCCAATTCTTTTATGACAATATATATATATATATATAATTGTAAATTTATCTTTGAACATGTCTCGAAAAAGCCAGCGAGTATAAACGCGGAGGGGGAAAATGGAAACAAAAAAAAAAAGAAACGAACTAAGCACTTGAACATTAGTCAAAGTACTAGTCGAAAGAAAAAAACCCCGAGACGAGGAACCTAGCAAGTAAAGCGCTCAACTTGCTCTGACGATCCATTTGATGAAATCTTGGTAGGTCCGTTGGCTCTAGGTTAGCTACTTACTTATATATATATATATATATATATATATATATATATATATATATATACACAGCACTATGCAAAAGTATTAGAGCAGGGTGATTTTGCTAAAAATTCAAATACAGGGTGAAAAGCCAAATAAATTGCTAATAAATATTGCTTATTTAAAACTCGGTGTAAAAGAAATATATTAAAAAGAAATTATATTTAATTTTCCCTATTTTCTATTAAACAAGTCATTTTGAAGCTACTCTATTGAACATCTATGGAATATTTTGGATAAGAAAATTGTCAAATCTAAAGTTACTTCACAAGACACACTTTGGGAACAAATACAAGCTGCTCGGCCGCCGATACCATTAGATACATTGAAGAAGCTTGTGATGTCAATGCCTGACAGGATGAAGGCTGTGATCAAAGCAAAATGCTATTATACTAAGCATTAAATTCATTTTGTATCAAGTATTTTTCTTGTTAAACCATTTTTTGAGTAAATCATAAAATTACTTTAATTAAATTGTTTATTTTCTGTCAATATGCCTCATAAAAGATAAAATGGTTTTTGTCCTAATACTTTTGCACAGTATTGTATATATATATATATATATATATATATTGTCAAAACGTATTGTATATATATATATATATATATATGTGTGTGTGTGTGTGTGTGTGTGTGTGTGTGTGTGTGTGTGTGTATGTGCGTGTGTAGCAATGAAGAATCTTTAAGAATTTATTTTATTTATTAGTCCTTTCTGCCATGAAAACCGTTTTCTTGAGATATTTTTAGACTTTTGCTCTTGAAATTCATACTATCCTTGAGTCTGGCATCAATATATTTTTTTATTAATTTCCCTGTTCTCTTCCTCTTCTTTCTATTCTTTTTATTTTTCTTGAAATACATTTTGTTTAAACTGATGCGTCTTCTTCTGATTTTTCGTTTTCACATTGTTTTTTTCGATTAAGTATTAGACCAATAAAGCCCTTTTCTTATAAGGAATTGATCTCTGATAGTATGAATCAAAACATAATATTTTAAGTATGATTCTGATGCGAAGATTTTGTTTTTCTAATCGATAGAAAAATGTTATTCTAATCGATAAAATCATTGTTAAATTTATTTTTAAGTTGATAAACGAGGTTAAAAATAAGATGGCGTCTCACGTTAAAGAATGCCTCAAAACTTAAATCAAACTCTGGAGGTATGTTATTTACACATTTTTGTCTAATGTATTTACCACTATCCATAGCTTACATTTCTACAGGTAACAATTTGTGATTCACAATTATTACGTTTATATCATATAAAGAATGCCGACTTCACTCATTTATATTCTTAAAGCTTAATTAAACTAAAGTTAATTATTAATTGTTTGCTAATCAGTAGCTCATCATAAGCTTAGGTTTTTAATAATAGAGAGTAACAAAATATAAATCCTAGGGAATATTAATCTTTCTTTTCAAAATACATAGATTGTTTATTAATTAAATAGCATTAGAGGCATTGTGTCATGTGTTTGGTATTTCAGAAAATAATACATATTAATGATCTCTTTGTTTTAATCCTTGTTTTGAAAACGCTGAGAATAAATAGAAGAATATCTTTTCTTTGGTGTTCCTTTGTCTGCTCTCTTTTAACGTGAAACTTTGCTGACCGAAGCCTTCTACGGTAACATTTTAAATACCTAAAATCCTAGATAAATTAAAGGAATATATTCGAATTATATTTAATGAACCTTATTTGAAACAAACAAAGAGAAGAGAGTTAATCCGATTATTCGTATCGAATTCAGTATTAAATTAAATTTTGGTTGGAACAATAGTAAAACCAGATGCACACTACGTGCTTTCTCGCATATATAATGACGTATACTTACACACACTTTATCACATTATGCACGAAAATAGACACACTTTTAAATGCACACTCATATATCGATACACATGCATCAGCAAAATCTAACACTTGAACACACAGTTACACATAAATATACATACAGTTATATTATGAACTACAATAAGAGAAATTCTTAAGCTGTTCATTGGTGATACTAAGTAGGTTACGTAAATCATCATGCATCTTTATACCGGGATACAAATAATATATTTTTGGTCTTAGTAAGCAAAAACAAGGACTTGTATTAATCGTGTATATTAGTACAAAATGAATAAGAAAGATTTATATTGTAGTGCGATAAGAAATTAAGAATTAAAATCAAATAATAGCGTGTGAAATCCTGTTTTTCCCAAATAAAAAAGGGACTGACTATGTGCTTAAAGAAACCAGATTTTGCAAGTAGGTGTTAAATTGATTTTTGGCAAATTTGCAAGAATTGAAGACTTAGCGATTCAGTGCTAAATTCAAAGGGACTATAAAAGCCTCAAGACACAGAGAGTCACACATGGAAGCAGCATAGACGACAAGCTAAAATGTAACAGGAGAAGCTTCAAGTCAACTCGGGCATCCGTCCTCTTTCTCTTTCCTTCTCGCGTGCTGATTCCTTTTACTTCTTCTCCATTCAATGACATTTCTACTGAATACTTACATACATACATACGTACGCATATACTCTTTCAACAATTACTACTACGAACAATTTCTACAACTCTTGATACCTTTAACTTTCTCATTGAACACGAAATATACCCTTAACTTCTTAATAATGTTTCTAATTGCACATTAATTGTTACGACTTATGTTATTCTTTGCTTTTAATAAATTTTTAACATACAAAATCTATATTTTTATTCTTAAACTATTCTACACTAATTCACACATTCCAAATTGCAACCCATTTTCTGATGATAACGATAATAAACTTCTGATGATTCTGATGATGATAATTCTGCATAAAACTTGTAAGATGTAGGGAGTTCGGGTAAGGCTTCAATATATTTTACTTGTAAATTCTGTGGTTAGATATCTATGACACTTTTTATGATATTTTGATAATTTCATTGCACCTAAATGAGTAAGGTGGACGTATCGTTGACACATGGGTGTGACTATTTGATTTACCTGTCCCTTTGACTCCTTTTAATCAGTAATCCATGTTTGTATTGCCAATGCATATTATAGTGTTAAAGTATCAGTCATCTTTAATGATTGTGATGGTGTGCATATCAGAGTAGTATCGGAATTTGGTCTCAAAATCTAAAGGAAAACCATGATCCTGAAAGCTGAAATTATGATTTCATCCTAATTTTCTTGTTTAGCATAAAAATATCGTCATTCTATTTGATTAAGCTTTGTATCGGAAATTTTCAGGGATTGATTACTGAATGCAACACACAAGTATCTTCAATTAGCTTCGCTTAGAGAGCAAAATTGTAAGGACGAAACGCATTATTTAAGATGTGTTTTCCCTTTTGTTTTTATTCATATCTATCTATCTATCTATCTATCTATCTATCTATCTATCTATCTATCTATCTCAGTCCATTCATATCTATCTATCTATCTATCTATCTATCTATCTATCTATCTATCTATCTATCTATCTATCTCAGTCCATTCATATCTATCTATCTATCTATCTATCTATCTATCTATCTATCTATCTATCTCATGTTTCATATCTATCTATCTATCTATCTATCTATCTATCTATCTATCTATCTCATGTTCATATCTATCTATCTATCTATCTATCTATCTATCTATCTATCTCAGTATGTTCATTATCTATCTATCTATCTATCTATCTATCTATCTATCTATCTATCTATCTATCTATCTATCTATCTATCTCAGTATGTTCATTATCTATCTATCTATCTATCTATCTATCTATCTATCTATCTATCTATCGATCTCAGTCCATTCATATCTATCTATCTATCTATCTATCTATCTATCTATCTATCTATCTATCTATCTATCTATCTATCTCAGTCCATTCATATCTATCTATCTATCTATCTATCTATCTATCTATCTATCTATCTATCTATCTATCTATCTATCTATCTATCTATCTCAGTCCATTCATATCTATCTATCTATCTATCTATCTATCTATCTATCTATCTATCTATCTATCTATCTATCTATCTATCTATCTATCTATCTATCTATCTATCTATCTATCTATCTCAGTATGTTCAGTATCTATCTATCTATCTATCTATCTATCTATCTATCTATCTATCTATCTATCTATCTATTTCTATTTGTATGTTCATTATCTATCTATCTATCTATCTATCTATCTATCTATCTCAGTATGTTCATTATCTATCTATCTATCTATCTATCTATCTATCTATCTAGTAATAGCAAGACATAAATTTTTATACATGTGTATATATATTTTCATATATTATATACATGTGTATATATATATATTATATAATATATATAATATATACATGTATATATATTTATATACATGTGTATATATATGTTTGATTCTAGTATCTTCCACCTGTATTTGGCATGTTGGGCTGCTCTTTTTACTGATGACCATGCATTCGGTTTTCTTGCAGTTTATTTGTAGTCCTTTCTTGTACATGACTTTCAGTCAGCTGTGTGCGAATTATTATTAACCAAATATGACTTAGTATTTAATCCTGGAGCAATATACGAAGGGATCAATAAGTTTGGTTTTAGATTTTTGTTGTATAATGCATAGACTAAATCCTAGTACTCGTCCCCAGGAATATAAACGCGGAAATATCCTTGGTCTCAGCGGAGTTATTTGACCAAGCCTGTGTAAACTGTCAAGGGTATGCCCGGTCTTTCAAGAACGCGGTCGAGCGCTAAACACCTCTCTTTATAGGCCCATCAGCATGCTCAATATCTTTAGGAAGATTTGTGAAGCTATAAACAACGAGAAGGGTGTCGAACACCTAGAAAGAATCAGTATGGCACTTGACAACAAATACACCTCAAGGACCATAGCATTAGATATTTTGAAAACTTTTGAGAAGTTGTGGCATAAAGGATTGCTGCTGAAGCTTTCAAGCTTTGTAATCACTGGAAAAGTATCTTCGATAATAAAATCCTTCCTAATATGTAGGTCACTGAAAGGTAGTTTGGGAACCTAGAAATCAACGAATGTATTCTCCAGTGGTCACTTCTCGACCAACAGATTTTTGCTTTGTATAAATGTTCTGCATAAGAATATACGAAGATCATTTGTTAATATTTATGCTGATCTTACAACGATATATGTGTATATTTCCAAAACTCTGGATGACCAGAGTTTTGATGTTCATCTACCAGCAATGTTTCACTGGCTGTATTACATTCAGTCAGTCAGTTAAGTGCCATACGTGATACACGCTCTGGGCGATCATGTCTCGAAAGAGACATGACTGACTGGACAGAAGATTATCCCGCAGTAAGTTGCCATTGCTTTCTGCGGTAGACTAGTTGACATTGAACGTTATAGAATCCAATCTGTCCTATTATTTGGCCCATAACTAGATGGAAGAGACGGATGAATACCTTTCCCAAGGGTATTTGCGAGTAAGTAAATGCAAGGAATTCAACTTGAATCAGAACTCGCAACCTCGATCTCTCGTTCCGAGTCGATATTCACTGTACTACAACGCACATCCTATTCCTTGCATATATATATATATATATATATATATATATATATATATATATATATATGTGTGTGTGTTTGTGTGTGTATGTGCGTGTGTGTGTGTGTGCGTGTGCCTCTGTGTGTATGTGTTTGTGAGTAGGTGCATGTAAGACTTGAGGTTGAACAATTCTCAGACTGACACATTTTCCAATATCCGTATTCTAATTTTGATAACTTATCAGCACCCTGTCTGTGAGTGACCGTATCTGTGTCTGAAGTATGTGTCTTAACGGAAATCATATAATGAAATTTCAAATAATTTTCTTATGACGAGAATTTTGAATTTTTTTCTGTCTGCTACTTTTCTCAGAAAGTTTTTCGACGTTCACGATCGAGAGCTTGTATACTGACGGTCACACGCACACACACGCACACCTAGATAAGTACTTACATATACACATTGATGCATATAGATTTATATACAAGCGTGTGTGTTGTCTCTTTTGGTGTATATGTCGATTTTTTTAAGCCTAAAATGTCTTTTTGTAGTGCCTATCAGTCCATTTAGACTGCACTCTGTATTTGACAGTTTAATAGAAATGATACGCGTCTTTATTTTCGAAGTCCATTTAGCCAGCAACTATAGGACTCAACTTGAATTAAAATCACAGGCAGGGACCGACTTGCGCGTAGACAAGCATGTAGTTATTTACTGAAAATCGTTTAGTTTGGGCAACTAGTCACAGGCAGACAGTGAGAATTGAACTCACGACTTAGCAATGATCAACAAGAACAGTTTAGTAAGCAATACTGCGGAAAAAGGCGCCGGCTACCTGTGGTTATTGAATAAGCCCGTAAACATAGGGCACCCAGTGTGGTTCAGATATGCAACAGTATAATCTATAGAATCAGTATGCCTAATTGCTAAATGAGGTACAGTAACATCTGTATGTTTTTCTCTCTGTCTTTGAGTGTGTGTGTGTGTGTGTGCGTGTGTGTGTGAGAGAGAGGGTGTGTGATCATCTTTGTGTTTATCTATGAGCATGTCTAACTGATTAATGAAAGCTTTTCTGTCCGAAGTTAGACCCTACTTATTTTTGGACTGATTTTAGAAATTGATTCAATTGATTCTTTACACGAAAATATTTCCTAATATTGTAAAACATTTTTATGGATACTCATACAACCAGCCTAAACAATCGAGAGGTAATAAAAAGACTATATTCCTTGCCAGTGTGCAACCCTTTGTCTTTATTTGTAGAATATGAAACCAGTGACTCGCTATAAATTACTTTGATAACGTTTCGGATATACTTATGTGCATGCAAAAGGGTTTAAATATGCAAATAAGTATATAATTTAAGGACCTTAAGATAGCACGCCAATATTTTATTAAATACTCGCACTTTGGTTTTATACTTTCTACATATTTGTAATTTCAAAAGTTATTATTATTAGTATTATTCCTTAAATTATTATTGTTTATATTTTCTTATATATTTTTATTATTTATAATTTTAATATCATCATTAAATTTTATATATTTTTCCTTTAGAATTTTTTATTACAATTATCATTTAACATTTCGTACTAATTTAATTAAGTTCGATGTCATTATTATTTTTGATATTATGATAATTATTTTATATTTACTATTAATATTTTATTATTATCATCAACATTATTATTATATTAATATCATAGAAAGATTATTATTAATTATATTATTATTATCATCAACATTATTATTATATTAATATCATAGAAAGATTATTATTAATTATATTATTTTGAAATTCAAATGGTTATATTTATAAGAGGAAGTAAATACATTTGCCGTCAGAATTAATATAGAAAATCTAACAATTTAGTTTATCTATTTAAAATCTTCTGCTTCTTCATGTGCCGTGTCCCTTCAGGACGTAAACAATCATCGATTTCTATTCGTCTCTGTCTTTTGTCGCTCTTAAAATTTTTCCTCTTGGTATTTCTCCCAAAACCCGCTCCGCAATACATTTACTAATGCTCATCAAATATATCTCGCGCTGTCTCTCTTTCCTTCTAAATGTCCTGTGAGTATTAAATTCTCTAGGCCCTCCTTCCTCATTACGCATTCAAAGAAACTCATGTCTCATTCTGGTGTTAAGTATGAGATTTCTTCTCGTTTGAATTCTCATCAACACCTCGTCATGGCTCACGTGCTTGGTCTATGGTACCCCCACTATTCTTCTGTAGAAACACATTTCTGCTACCTCGAGCCTCTCCTTCATCCTGCCCTGTATTTGAAAATGTTCAAGCCTAAGAAAATTTTAATTCGAGGTTATCATATCGGATCGACTTCCACCACCTAATATTGTATCTTTGATTTTCTCTTTTAATAATAAACTGCTTTCCTTCTTCCCCTCCCCTACTGTTTTTTTCTGTCTGGATGAATTAACTCCAATTATTTTTGTAAAAAATTAATTTTGAAGACTTAAATATTTATATATTCACGAAATAAACTGTTACCGATAGATTTGTAAAAAGTTTGTCCAATTTATTTTCATTATAATACACTGTTAGTTTCTAAAATTGAGTTCTCATCGGATTAATATCCTCCGTGGAATTATGCCTACCAATTACCAAGGATAATACTTACTTTATATATATATATATATATATATATATATATATATATATATATAAACTTATTTATAAATGGAACTTTGTGCGTGTGTTTATGTGTCTGTGTGTGTCTGTGTGTCTGTGTGTGTGTCCGTTGCCTATAGACTCCGAAACGGCTGAACCGATTTTCTGGAAAGTTTAGACAGTTGTACTATAAGCGTCTGCGAGTGTTCTTAGCTAGGTTTTGTGTTGAGGTATCCTCGATGGATATCGAAAATCGATAATCGAAAAAATCGGGTTATAGAAGGAGTGGTCCGATTTTAATCAAATTTGATATACTCAGTAACGATAAGTAACGATATTCAGATGTTTCAATGTTGCAGTTCTTACAATAGTGCAGGAAATCGATAATATATAGCAAGCCTAAACCAGCTAGTCGTAAATCGCCCAAACCTATCTGCGTTACCTTCACAAATATACGAGGTATTCGCAGTAACTTTAATGGTGTAGAGTCTTTCCTTCTAACTAGCTCACCCGATATCTTAGCTATATGTGAGACTAACCTTGACCCTTCTATCCCCTCTTCAGAGCTGTTCGTTCCTGGTTACCTTCCTCTCTTTAGGAAGGACTCCAATGTCCATATGCATGGGCTTGGTGTATATGTCAGCGAACAACTCCCCCTAGCCAGGGTCACATCTCTTGAATCCCTTGATCATTCCTTCATGTGCTTCCGTCTCTCACTTCTAAGCTCGGTTAGCTATCTCTTCTTCCTCTACCGCTCCCCCTCCTCCTCTGACTGTACGTTACTTGATTGCATCTCGACTAACATCGACAGGGCCATTTCTTCTCACCCATCTGCCCATATATTTGTGTTTGGCGATTTTAACGCCCACCACAACAAGTGGCTTGAAAACTCAGCCACCGACCTTGCTGGGATCCGCACCATGCACTTTTCAATAGCCCAAGCTCTAACGCAAGTGGTGGACTTCCCCACGCGTTTCTCTAAAAACCCTAACGGAAGGGACTCTTTACTCGACCTTTGTTTTACCTCCATCCGAGACTCCTGCATTACCAGGCAATTCTGCCCCCTTGGAAACTCTGACCACGCCGTAGTCTCCGTAAACATATCAATCCGCACTAACTCTACCCAAGAAAACCAGACCAGCAGAATATCATACTGCTACCAAAGAGCCGACTGGGACTCGTTCAGGGACTTCCTCTGCGACGTCCCCTGGAACAACGTCTTTGATCTTCCTGTCGAAGACTGTGCCTCCGAAATCTCCTCTTGGGTTAAGGCTGGCATCGATGCTTTTATCCCTGCCAGAAAATTCCAACTAAAACCTAATTCGTCCCCCTGGTTCTCACCCGCTTGCTCTGCCGCTATTGCCCACCGGAACCATTTCTTCCGGCTCTATCGAAGCTGCTCGTCGAACCAAAACCGGCGCCTTTTCACCTCAGCACGGAACAAGTGTAAAAAAGTACTGAACGAAGCCAAGAGGGCGTTTGCTACCAGAATTAGGCAACGCATAGCATCCTCTAAGTTTGGCTCCAAAGATTACTGGCGTCTCTGCAAAAGCGTGCTCAGCAGGAACAAGACTTCAATACCCCCACTAATCAATGAATTTGAAGTTCTCACCTCCCCAGCCGACAAGGCTGAATGCTTTGCCCGTAAATTCTCAACCAATTCGACACTGGACTCGTTAGGAATACCTACACCAGACTTCCCACCCAGAACTAAGGCTCAACTAAATAACGTCCACATTTCACCCTCGCTGGTCGCCAAGATAATTGCGCAACTTGACCCACACAAAGCGAGCGGCGGTGACGGAATCCCAGTCATAGTACTGAAGAAATGTGCCCCAGAACTCTCCTCTGTCCTCTCTAAACTCTATAACCTCTGCCTATCTACTTCCTGCTTTCCTGCCTGTTGGAAGTCCTCCTGCGTAGTACCTATATTTAAGAATTCTGGCGAACCCTCAGACCCCGCCAATTACCGTCCTATTAGTCTCCTTCCAATCTTTGGCAAAGTTTTCGAAGCCATTATCAACGCCGAGGTGATTCAGCACCTTATGACCAACGGGCTTCTCTCTGACAAACAGTATGGGTTTCGCTTCACCAGGTCTACTGCTGATATGCTAACGACCATTACCGAGTACATATACCAGGCACTCGACAAGAATGGTGAAGCCCGAACCGTTGCCTTGGATATCACCAAAGCATTCGACAGGGTCTGGCATGCTGGCCTCTTGTGCAAACTGCGGAGCTATGGGATAACTGGACATCTGTTTGACCTCATCCAGTCCTTCCTCTCTAACCGCACATTAAAGGTGGTATTAAATGGGCATGCCTCCCAAAACTACCAGACGAACGCGGGCGTCCCTCAAGGTTCTATCCTAGGTCCCACGCTATTTCTGATCTACATTAATGATCTCCCCGACACCATTAGATCCCAAGTTGGCATGTATGCCGACGACACAACAATCTACTCCCGCATCGATCAGAAACCAGGTCTGGACGACAAAGTGAACCTCGCTGCCGCACTTGAAAGGGACCTCCAATCCGTAGTGACCTGGGGTAGGAAATGGTTGGTAAATTTCAATGCCTCCAAAACAAAGCTGTTATCAACTAACCACCATAGACAATCGCATCTACCTCCCATTAGCATGGGACAGGCTAGCCTCCCAGAGAGTAAAATACTACGCCTCCTTGGCCTTACACTCTCGGCGGACCTCAAATGGAATGACTATATTGAATCCATTGCCAAATCTGCTGCTATGAAAGTGGGCTCCCTGTGCAGGGCCCGGAAATTTTTCCCACCTGAAACTATTCTGCACATATACAAATCTACCATCCGCCCGTGTATTGAATATTGCTGCCATATCTGGTCGGGTGCCCTTGCTGCTCTCCTTGGGCTTCTTGACAAAATACAAAGGAGGATCTGCAACGTGGTTGATACTGACTTGGCAGACCGGCTGCAGCCGCTCTCACACCGGCGTGATTTAGCTTCCCTGTGCCTCTTCTACAAGTACTTTCATGGCTTCTGCTCCGATGAGCTTAGATCACTGGTGCCGCCTAAGCACGAATTTACACGAGATACTAGATTAGCAACTAGGTCCCACCCTTTTACAGTTAAACAAATAAGATGTAACCGTAAATTCTACTCCAACAGCTTCTTTTCTCGCGCTTCCCGCCTGTGGAACTCCCTTCCACAAGTCTGCTTTCCCGACAGTTACAATCTCCAGGTGTTTAAATGTAGGGTCAATAGACACCTCCTATCACACTAACTCCCAACTATTCTCACAACACTCTCATCTACCCAACCCTCATTCTCGGTATCCTTACCCGCCTATCACCCACCCTCTGTTATTTCCTATATTTAATCATCCTTTCTCCACTCTATGTAGCCCCCTGCACAGTAGTGGCAGTGACATGCCTTGCTCGGGGTGAAACGCTTATAAAAAAAAAAATATATATATATAAGGCAAGATGTTTGTGTGAGTGTGTCTGTTTATCTGTCAGTATGTCCTTTATAAAAATCCACAATTTTTATCCGATTCTCACCAAACTTCACACAAATATTCTTTGGGCTGTGTTTGAGTTCCAGGACGATAGATTAGTTGTAAAGCTTTCATTACACCCGAACAACGCCGGGATATACTGCTAGTATATATATATATATATAAATTTTTACGAAATGTTTTTTTTTATGACTGCGCACAAATATATATTGTGGACACACACATACATATACATAAGAAAAAATGCTAATATTAAAGTACCCAAACCACTCTACTCTTGAATTTTAGAAAGGAATTCATAAGTAAGGGCCACCATAGGGCGGAATTTGTGGACATTTAAATTTTAAATTCTAAATTCAGTTTTTAGGAGAAAAAATATAAATTAAATAATTTTTATTATTGATTAATTAATTAATTAAAATTTTAAATAGTAAATTTGAACCCCTCTACCTTCCTCTTCCTTTCTCCTACTAATATCTACCTTTTATGAAGTAAGGATACTTATACTAACTTAACCCCCAATTTTTTTCTGCACTAATTTTATTTCTAATTTAAATCTATGTTTATAATTAATAAATTAATTTAATTAAATTTAAATAAATCATATATCAGCTTTTTTTCTCCCAATAATGTTTTTTCTGAAAGCCTTTTTTCTAATACTTTAACCCATTTATAAACGCTAGTTTTGTTAACACATCTCTAGCATCTCTATGTAAAAGGAAATTTTTCTTTTTTTCTTTTTTACCTTTTTCCTCCCTCTCTTTCCTTTTTGTCTAGCTCACTTCTCAGTCAAACACCACTCGCTATTTCTTCCGTTACCCCCTTCCCCTTTTAAAAGTTAGACAAAACCAAATTTTTTACAACTCAGTCTAAAAGTAATGTTGTCTAAAATCTAAAAAGAGCCTTAATTCTTAATTTTATTTCATTTTGTTATTTCATTTTGAAATTTGATAGTTGCCGATGAGTAAGTGAAAACTCTCTTAGAGATTTTATGTTGAAATGATCATTCCACGGTTTTGAACTTTATTATATATATATATATATATATATATATATATATATATGTGTGTGTGTGTGTGTGTGTGTGTGTGTGTGTGTGTGTATACATGATATATATATATATATATATATGTGCGTATGAGGTACTTATGAAGACTCCATTTCGTAAAAATGCTGTATGTATGTATCTATGTATGTATGTAAATTTATTTTTGCCACATATATAAGACATGTTGTAAAAGTGAGGCTGGCTTTAAGAGTCACTTAAGGGGTCATAGATTAGTATTACCTCAGGTAAAAATGATGGAAATAATAAACTTTTTAATGAAAGACACGTAAAAATCTACCAAGTGAAGAGATAGTCTATGAAATGTGTGTATCGAGTTGACTTACACAATCTATCTATCTATCTATCTATCTATCTATCTATCTATCTATCTATCTATCTTAGTTTTTTCATATCTATCTATCTATCTATCTATCTATCTATCTATCTATCTATCTATCTATCTATCTATCTATCTATCTTAGTTTTTTCATATCTATCTATCTATCTATCTATCTATCTATCTATCTATTACTACATTTATGACTGCTGTTTATTGTGTGAAAAATATTCGCTATTTATGAGTCAGTGTCATCGTTTTATTCCGTAACTAGCAGTGTATCCCGACGTTGCTCGGGTGTAATGAAAGCTTTAAAACTGGAGCTCAGACTCTTTGGACGTTGACACGAAAAACGTAGGTTGTTGAAAGGTTGATCTCGAAACCGTAGAACTTCTCCAACAACACAACCAGTATGCAATGCAAAAAGAAAGGACGCGTCTTTTGCCCAAAAGAGCGCGTTGCCACTACCACGAACACTTAGAAGCAGGTAATGAGAGGAAGTGCACTCGTGGATTACTTACACTGTGCCAGGCTGATTTTGGCAGGGAGGGTTACTCGCAAAAACCCATTATCACTTCTTTGCTAGGCTGGTGGCTCTTATTGTTGGAGTGAGCACCTTCATTCAACCATTTAGAGGCTGCTGGTTTTTGGCCAACGATCTTTTGTCCATACAACTTGAACTGAAAGTTAGTCTCAATTCACACTTTCTCTCACTGAGCCGTGCTTGCTGGTCTGAATTGCGTGAATGCGCTCGACTGATGCAACAAGTTCAACGAATCCCTGTCTCTCTCAAATTGCATCTCGTTGCTAAGACACGGCAGTTTTGCATCTAACCACCGCAATGTACGGTATTGGTATCTCTCAGACAATTCGCTTGATCCGTAAGAAAGGAAAAGTATTCCTGTTAGTAATTTTAACCGTTCTTAGACCATTAATAAATTGACAGAGCGCTTAAATGTGTCTTAATATCTGAAGGTTTTGAAAAAGTACTTAAACTAACGCAGCATGTATCATAAATTCAATTATGACCACCCTGGTTACCTAGGTCACATTAATTAGGGAAAACTACTATTTAAATGGTACTGTCTCAAACCTTCGCCTTAGTGGACTGTGGGTAGAAGCATTACTCCCTATATAGTGGTTTTTCCTAATGCGGAACCCTAAGCTTGCTGTGAGATAGCAGATGCAGAGACTAAGGTGGACAGAGAGCCGCCGGTTACCGGAAAGAAGCTTCAATGGTTGACAACCGTACAGAACTTCAGTGTAAACTACATTTTTTGTTTTACTTTGCGGTGCTAGAGCGAAAACATCACTGTTACTCTCCACACGTGAGCAGCTAACGTAAAGTTGACCGTGCAAGAACCATGGTTCTGTAAGTTGCAATTCCAACACTGACAACCTCTGCAAGCGTTGCTCATACATGTTGAGTGTCAGTTGCTTAAATTGCGGCGCCCAATAAAACATCTTTTTCTGGGTGGCATGGATTTGAAAAGGAATGAACTTACAATGATGTTTGTGTAATTACGTGGCCAACTTTGATCGTTTATAAGGAATTACAGTTAAATCAGAAGAGCAAAATGTGTGTATAAGCGACCTTACAAGTTGTAAACCGGTGATCGAGAGACGTACAGCAAAATACCAATCGCAAAAGTGCCGGATTAGGTTTCCACAAAATGTAAAAAGTGAATATGAAGGCAATGCCCAATCAGACGCTTGCAATTTGAATAAATCAGTTTAGTCAAGCATAATTCAATTGACGTGGTCAATCGGGCATTCGATTAGAACTCGTGAAGCTAGTTAATGTATGAAGACAGTTTTGCGCAGCACCGTATGTGCGAATTACAACCTTTACAATTAATGCGTGACTAATCTTGACATCGACAACCTTAAAAGTTAAATAGACTAAAAAGCAATAGTTGTTTCCAGTCAAAGCGAAACCGTAGATTGGAAGAACAATGAATGGACGAAAGTCAAATTTTGATTTCCGGTATCGGTGTCAAATAAGTTTTCTATCGTAACCTTAAGTTTAAAGACTAAATAAGACCACTGAGTAAATGGTATCCTGTCTGAGACTATGAACTTTAATTATGCCTACTTAGAGAAAAAATCGAAACAAAAACCAAAATGAAAGGGCTGAAAACCTGATTTTGATCAGACCCGATATAGATTTTCAGTATCAAAGTGAAATATGTGATCCAAGGATAAACTAACCTAAGTAAGTCCATGAAAACTTATCGTAACCATCGAGAGTAAAATTCGCGAAAATGAGCTATATTGATAGCTGAATATTGGTTTTTGATCAGATGCGATAGAATATCGGGGGTATCGATTTCCGATATTGGGGAAAATGAGTCGTCTGAGAAAATGTACTTATGTTTGAAACTAAAAAATATAATTTTACCATGTTAGAGTAAATTCTGCAGTAAAAACCACGATAAAAGAGCTGAAATCCTGAACTTGATCAGACCTGATCGGATATCGGGGTATTGCTTTTTAATATTGGGTAAAAATCGGAACAAATAAGAAGCCCATGACCTAACCGAAAGCCTAAACAAGCCTTTCTGTGAAGATTGGTGAGAATTGGATTAAAAGTTTGAATCTTTTTAAAGGACACACACACACACACACACACACACACACACACATACACACATCTTGCCTTTTATATATGGAGATATCAGGGGAAAATCAGAACAATTAAGTAACCCATGACCTGATTGGAAACCTAAAGACCATTTGTGTGGATAAAAATTTTTGATTTGTATAAAGGACACACACACACACACACACACACACACACACACACACACATCTTACCTTTTATATATATATATATATATATATATATATATATAGATAGATAGATATCGGGAAAAATCGGAAAAAGTAAGTAGTACATAACTTAACCGGAAGACAAAATAATATTTGTATGAAATTTGGTAAGATTTGAATAAACATTGTGGATTTATATAAAGTACATACAGACAGACAGACATACAAACATCTTGCCATATATATATATATATATATATATATATATATTCTTGCCATATATATATATATATATATATATATATATATATATATACCAATATTGGGCCTTTTCTTCTGTAATGAATAGAAATTTTATCTAAAGTAGTCGAAAGGTGAGAATGAAGATGTGTATTGAATTTCTAGTAAATTTCCCTTTCATAATGCGAGTTTATTTTTCTTTAAAAAATGCTTGTAAATTCTCTTGACATCAATACAAAAATCTTTTTCTCTAAAATTTAATTTTTTGGGAGGTCCCTTTAATAATATCTCCTCATACATTTAGTCATTTTAAATCTAAATTTAATGAGGTAAATGAGGTAAGTCTGCTGTCATGTATTGGTTGCAACACCTGTTCCACGACAATGTTTACTACTCTGTTATTAAATTTTCACTGCGATGTTGGCAAGGAATGGTTTAAGATGGTAGAATTTTGTAATTGTGAATTCTCATCTTCTGCAGATTGCTTTGGATTTCGAACTTAGGTGTTCGTGACAAATATAGATAAATATCTGATATTTTAACATTTCGAGCATTTCAAACTTGTCTGCATCATTGCTTTGTTATTTATTTTCGATCAGTCGTGAGCGATAAAACAATAAATAATATGATGTTTATTTGCCAATAATGGTAATAAAAACGTACCTCCTGAAAATACCAGACAAATCCAATAGGTTAATTATAGCACGTGGCTATTTTTACTCTTTTCTTAATCTATATGAGGATTCCTAATTTAACAACGAAGATTACGTTGTTCAAAATATACCGAGAAAAAATACAACTATAAAATTGACAATGTCCCGGAATGAGATATATATCAATACAAAGTTGTTAAGTGGCAAATGTAATCTGGTAGAACAATCTAGTACAAATATTACTAATGCGTATTTCAAAAGTATTTCATTCTCTTTTGCTCTTTGTTTGAGTAAATTTTCAAACGATTCCTGTTTCTGCCTAAACTGTTGTTGTTGGAACTGTAATTGTTGCTGAATAAGTTGTTGTTGTTGTAAAATGCCTTGTAGCACCTTCATTAACTCAACAAGTTTTTCCATTTTGCCAATGTATTCAATTTATGAGTAGAAAAAAATCTTACAAGTCCAGCAAGAGGCTGAACTTGTAAGATTTTTTTTCTATACATAAATTGAATATGGGGGACACTTCTTTTAAATGTTTTCCAAGTTTTTCCTCTTCTAACATTTCTCGTTAGAAGTGTTCCACGAAGTAAAAAATTAGGAAAAACTTACGTTCATTGTTAGTATTTTTTCTTGAGAACACATTTCGATTCTTCATTGCCAACTGATATGTCCCGGAATGAGATATATATCAATACGAGATGGTTAAGACAAACGTAACCCGGTAGAACAATCTAGTCCGTAGTCCTAATTGTTGTATGCAGTGTCCTGAGACATATGCGTCGTCAGTAGACCTCTAGACCTCATTCACTGAATATGTACTTTGCATTAAAATACAAAATTGTGGCACAAGGCCGAAAAGGGGAGTGGTAGAGGTTGGTATTCGCTTAACTATCTTATACCCAGCTAAACACTATCAGGACCCATTCACTCATTACAATCCCTAAAAAAAAACATCCATCACCTCCCAATCCTTCAGTCACCACAATACCACAAACATACAAGGGACACCTAAAAATAGGGAAATTAGATCTCACTCACACTATTTATTTTATGAAGAAATGCAATTATGGCACAAGGCCGAAAAAGGGGGTTGAGGGTGGTACTGAGTTAACTATTATATACCTAGCTAAAAACTATCACAACCCAATCACTCATTAAAATTTGCACATTTACCACAAGAACCCATCCATCATCTCTCAATCCTTCAGACACCAAAATACCACATATTTACAAGGAGTACCTAAAAAGGGGGGAACAAAACCCATAAGTAGATCTCACTTACTCTATCAACATCCTTGACTTCGTTTGTATATATGGCTGATACCAGCCAATCACATTCCAGTGAGAGGGAGACAAGGTGTGTCCATATTCATTACATCAAAAATAAAATAAAATGTAAGTTGAAAAATAATAAACTGTATCTGGAAAATGTTACGGGTACCCACTTTATGATTATTTATGAAAAGATTCTGTATACCTTAATTGAGAAAATCGGAGACTTTTTCTAGTGTTCATTGTGAAAAAACAGACGAAAGACTTTGTTAAACAAACATTATTTATCAGACCTCTGTGTTTGTTGAAAACAGAAGTGAGAAGAAAAATATTATTTCGTTCGTACCGTTGCAATGAACAAGACAGTATCCCTTGGCGTATGCGAGATATTTTATTAAATTCTTTTTAAGTAATTAATCTTTCAGGGAGACTAGCGAAAACATAACTGAAAAGAAAGGCAGGAAATTTTGGTAGGGTTAAAAAGACAACTGTAACTTATATTCATATTGCTAGAGTTTAATATTCACTAGTTATATAAATTGCGTGGGTGCATGTAATTTGAATAAAGTATCCCTAATGAAACAGAAAAATGTTTGCGATGATTTTGCACTAATGAATATAAAACAAGCAATTAGATTTATTTTTTATTTTCTTTGTAATTCTTGCTGTATTTCAGGGCAACATATTGACAGGCTAAACCTTTTTGAAGGTATCAGATTTTTGAGGTGAAATATCGACAAAATAAATACCTTAAAACTGATATTAATTCTATATTCTATCACACACACACTTATTTATTAGTAAATATATATTGTCACAAGTAAAACATATGCAATACAATTGAGCAATAATAAAAATTATAGAAAATTGTAAATCTTGGCAAGATAAGATATTGAGAATGTCTCAAAAGGAATTTTTGGAAACAATTATCTATCTAAACTTATTTCAAAATAGAACTTTGTCTGTGTGTGTGTGTGTGTGTGTGTGTCTATGTCAGTGTGTGTCCCTTACCTATCGGCTCCGAAACGGCTGAACCGAATATCTTGAAAATTTACACAGTTGTACTATAAGCGTCTGCGAGTGTTCTCAGCTAGGTTTTGTGTCGAGATACACCCGATAAATATCGAAAATCGATAATCGAATAAATCGGGTTATAGAAGAAGTTGTCCGATTTTAATCAAATTTGATATACTCATAGACAAAGACATAAAAAACGATATTCAGAAGTTTCAAGGTTGCATTTCTTACAATAGTGCAAAAAATCGATAATATATACATATATATATAAGAGGCAAGTTGTTTGTGTGTGTGTCTGTTTATCTGCCTGTATGTCTCTATTTTTTCAGCCCTTTTATTTTAGTTTTTGCTTCGGATATAATTGTAGTTGTTAGTCTCAGCCATGATATCATTTACTCAGAGGACTTATTTAGCCTTCAAAATTCAGTTTACGATGAAAAAACTTATTTGATATCGATACCAGGAAATCAAAATCTGACTTACATCCATTCATTTTTCTTTCAGTCTACGGTTTCGGTTTAACTGGAAACAACTATTGCTTTTTAGTCTTTCCTACCAACGTCCAAAGTGTCTGAGCTTCAGGACCATGGATTAGTTTTAAAGCTTTCATTACACCCGAGCAACGCCGGGCTATACTGCTAGTACAATAAAAAATCAAGAAAATCATTTTTTGCTAAGAAACGTTTAGTTGAAAACCTCTAGTTGTAAATATAAAAAAGTGAAACGACGCAGACAATAAAAAACATGGAATGAAAGAAACGAAATGACTATCTGAAGTATAACCATCGCAAAGAGCAACGCGTACATTTAAGATGAAATACTTAAAACTGATTCATAGTAATGTGTTGTGATAAGCTACAAATTATGGTCTTTCGAGCTAGAAATGGCTTCTTTCATAAATATATTTCACTTTATATTAACCAATATAACTTAGATAACATGATTTATGTGGAATAAATTTATAGATTAAGTATTGGGTGTTTTTTAAAAATAAGTTCCTTTGGTATATGTAATTTGAATTTATAAATATTTGTTGCTTTGATTTGCATAATATAAAAATCACCTTTACAACATGTTCTTGTAAATAATAACAATACTTAAATAAGGATCGATATATTACGACAAAATACATGTTATAAATATTCATGAAAATTACTGAAATATTAACAATATCAATTGTTGTATAACGGTAATATCGTGAAAATATTGACCTGTATATTAAACTCTGAAATTATCTCCTTATCTGTATAACAAAATGTCACTTAGTTCGCTGCAAAAGTTGTGCAATTTTTCCCTGTTTCAGATTAAGTAGAAGTCATATTTTAAAAGCTATGTTTTATATCAAACAGCTTCTCTGTATGTTTAATTCTGAAAAACATTTTAAACTCCAATTTGTTTCCTTTGGTTTGGCTTTCTTTCCCAAAATCTGCTAACTTTTATAAATAACTGTCTTATGTACACATATCGGTAGATATGGGTTATTTCTTTACTGTAGTCTGAACATTTGTTCCATCCTGTTGCTGCGTACGTATAGATGTATTATTGTGTCGTCATAAAGTGGTTGTTCTGCCATTAATTCGTTCTTCATGAAATGTAAGATAAAAAAAACCAAAAAACTATATAAATTTTCCTGTCTTCTTTAGTCAATAAATATATTCAACTCCAAAAATTAATTATATAAAAGCAAAACATGTATAAAAATAAAAGAACCATTCTTAATTTTCTTTTTTAATCAATGAAAATGGAAATATTTCCCTCAGATATATTTCTGTCCAGATGGCATCTTTTGCTTCCGATAGAAATCCAAACACTCTGAAAAAAAACGACCTGAACACTTATTTTCGTTCGTTCAAGTTGTATTGTTCGCATATGTATTAACTTCTTTCAGTAGCAAAAAAATATCAAACATATATTGTTATCTTTAATGAACTAACATTAAATATTAATGTCATAATTATTCAACCATCAATATTTCAGGCGCCTTTTATTCTTGAGGTGTGTTCTTTTCAGTTGGCCAGTCAAAAATTAATTACTCTGTTTTCAGTTATTGGTGCCGAATGAACATTTATATCCCAGCAATAATTGTCAGGCCATGCCAACGTCGCCGGGATGCCGAGCGCCATGTTTGTAAAGATACTTGTAGAACTGTAATAAATTCTATAAATTCATGTAATTTTAGAGTCAATTCTTTTTCTATTGGAGGACTTGTCAGAACCAGAGATAAAGCATGGGATGTCTTTTTCAAAATTTTTATATTCCTGCTAATAATTTAGATATTTTTAAAGGTATCACTGTAGAGTAAACTGCTATAAGGGTTTTAAAAAATTATTTATAACACTTTTTTGAAGTGTAATAGAACTTAATTTTTGAGAGTTAAATTAATATAATGTAGATATTTCATTAAATATTTAATTTGAAAGATAAAACGTTTACTTCTGATTTTTTTCTTCAATATATTACTTCGTTTTTTAAGGCAGTTAACATTTTTCATGTTAAAAATCCTTCCGTTTAATCCCACTTTATTTTTTATTAGTTCATTCTAATTCTTATGTGAAATGAATTTTCAATAAATTTTCTTAATTGTTACTTTTAATCATTATATAACCCTTTTATCTTCGAAATTGTGCTCTTACCTTTAAATGTATAATATTTTTGCACTTTATTTTTCACTACATTTATCAATTTTATTTTTCAATTTTCTCCATATCATTCGTTTAAAATAACTTTTGTTTTCGATAGATGAGTTCATTTTCTCACTTTATTACTTCTTTAGATTTCGTTTAACCTTCACCAACTTTCCTATCTACGGCTTTCGAGAACTGAACATGTAAAATAAATAAATAAATAAATAAACAAATAATTTCATGCTATGTTATCTCCCCTGGCAAAATTAAAATAACAATAATAACAATCCTATAGGTTAAAATTGTAAAAAAAAAATAAATAAATGAACAAATAATTTTACGCTATGCTAATCCCACACCCCCGACAAAGTAGTGAAGGTGCCTATAGCACACCGCACACCGAAACGCACACACGCACGCACGCACACACACACACACACACACACACACACACACACACACACACACAATAAAGTAGAATAAATTACAAGAACTACGCGCACATAGACACGTACACATGACACAGTCGCGGACACGCACACATCACCAGATAAATCAGATAGATAAAACAACAGTAATGAAATAGATCCTCTTTATCCCGGTCAAAAGTCAAACGAACGGTCAGGTCACACTCAGATAAACCAGGCATACAAGCAGACTGATATCCTGATATCATCAGACCAAAAAGGCCCCAATTATAATACACACACACACGCACACACACACACACATGCGCGCGCACACACACACACACACACACAGCCAGCCAGCCAGGAATAGCCATTCTTTGAAAGGCCGAGAATACACTCGGACAGACAAAAGCTTCTCTGCCATTCTGAAGATGAGATTTTGATCTCGAAATATTAATGAATAATAAATAGGTAATACCCAAAACTTCTTTACCTTCCTTTATTTTACTAAACGCATTGTGACAGCCTTCAAGACCTAACCATATACCTAATATACATAATGCTTCAAGCGAATTACAAAACTTTACTAAATTCTTTATATTAGCCTTTTAACATCTATGTCTTCTAAGGTTTTCAGTCCTTTCCTATTTTATTTGCTATTTTGGACTATTCATGTGAGAAAACGTTTAGATACCTTCCATGAATATTCATTCATTCCCTATAATATTAGTTTGATTAAGCATTTTCTTTAATTTATACTAAACATTTGAAGTATAAAACAATTCCCACATTTTGAAGGACGCTGTTCAGACTAAGTACACTGATGTACTTGTAAAATAGGTGCCATTACAAAGACAGCTAAGACAGTGTATACATTTGATTTAATAAAGTCTGAATAGTTTAAAAATCATATTTGCTTGAAAGCATTAACATATTTAAATATTTTTTGAATGCAATAAAACGTCCAATACTCAGAGAGGAAAATTATGGGAATATTAATTTACAAAATGGCATTCTACTTTTTTCATATTTTCGCTTCACTAATTTTATGGTGACAGTTAAAGAATTGCATCTTCAACTGAAATATTTTTAATCCGGTTAGTCCATTATAATTTGAAATATTTGTTAATCAGTTTATTATGACCTAGCAGTAAAAGAACTAACGGACCATCAAAGTCTAAAGTAAATTATATTCTCTCGAGATTGTGTGAATTCAAATTTGTCTTAAGAAGACGAATAGGAAAAATGGAATTTCCAAAGTGTCAGATAATCGGTTAGGCTAACTTTGGAACAGACGGAAGTAAAGAAAAAGATAATTAGTAGAAAGTAAGGAATGGAAAGTTTTACAGAAAACAATATTCTGTAAAGGTTGTAAATAAAATCTTCCAGCAAATAAACTTATAAAAATGATATTCTCATCAGCTGTAGCTGTTTCTAAAAATCAGATTGATGCTAATTAATGTAGAATTTTAATATGCTTACTGCCATGGCGGCGTCACCCATCAAACGGAATGAACTCTTCTAACCATTACATACACCTCCCCTCACAACAGATGAAACGAGATAGCCAGGAGATAGCTTAAGTAGCCTGAGAGTGTAGCCTTAATAGAGCGCCTTGAACTCAGCCGAGAATCATCTACGAACACTGCTGCCATAACGACCATTACGAGTCCCAGTTCGAGTGTCGAATTATAATATTACACACTAACACGTATCATCGGTCTACTAACAAAGTTCTAAAATTTGCCGTGTTTAATATATATACGTTATTTCCTATTTTGGTTGTTTTTATATTATACTTGCTGGACCTTTAACCGGGTCCACGACACTTATCCCAGCTTCTTTCTCTCTATATATTTTATTCTATCTATTTCCTGCAACTCTCTGAATATTTCACATAAACACGCATAATCTAGCAGCGGAAGACGAAAAGAGAACATTTTCCTTCTTTTCTTGTCTTGTATCAAAAGCCACAGATTGTGTTGTTAAGTGCTTCAGGATTTGGTAAATACTTCGGTTATAAATAAAAAATAAAGATAAACTCTACAAATATTTTCACGGCTTCTGCTCCAATGAAATTAACTCACTGATGCCCCCTATATATAAATTTACTCAACCCACAAGATTAGCAACTAGGTCCCACCCTTTTACTGTGAAACCGATAAATTGTAAACGCAAATTCTATTCCCGCCTGTGGAATTCCCTTCCATTTACTTGCTTCCCCAACAACTACAATCTCCAAGAATTTAAATCTAAAGCCAATAGTCATCTCGTATCTCACTAACCTGCATCCTTTCTCTCTCATGCTCCTTTCTCCGTCCACTCCACTCTCATCAGTATTCTCATCCTTCTTTTACCCAATTCCTGACACCCCCTATAACCTGTCACTTTTTCTCATAACTTTCCTCCAATGTAACTCCCTGCAACACAGTCGCAGTAAAATGCATTTCTTGGTGTGATATGATTATAAAAAAAGAAAAATAAACGTTAGCGCTTTTGATTGATGACGAAATGTTCCTGTCACGTGTATGTAGGAAAACTTTTGTGACGTAACGTCCAAAGTAATTATGATTATATGTTTAGATTGACCGAAGATTTGTCAGCGAATTGGAACATGGTAGGGACACACGTTGATTTAAGCCGAATGATGCCGTTGCATGAAATACCTTTAATTGATTTTGGTGTATTCTGAGAAGGAACCAATAAAAATAAGTGCTTTTATTAATTGAATATTTTTAACGAGAGCTTTGAAGCTTTACATATTTGTATGTATGGACGTATGCTCCACACACACACACACACACACACACACACACACACACACACACACACACACACACACACACACACACACACACACACAGATATATATACACACTACCGGGCATAATTATTAGGCCAATCCAGTGTTTTTAAAAAATGATGTATTTCATACTATTTTTTAGTATTTATTGCCAAGTAAAAAATTGTAAATGAAAATAGAATGGTTCTTTTATTAATATTGCACAATAACATGTGCATCAAATCAATTTATAAATATTTAATAATTACCTATATTGCAGTTTCATCAATGAAAGAAAATTTAGGGTGATTCCGACGAGTTCATTTTTGCTTCATTGCCTTCTAAATTAATAATAACAAAAGAACCATTGTATTTTAATTACAATTATCCACTCAAAAATAGTATGAAATACATAATTTCTTTTAAAAAACTAGTGTATACTAATAATTATGGCCACTACTATATATATATATATATATCAGCATGCAGTGTGGGTATAGAAGAATTCAAACGAGTATCCTGTACATACAGTGGTAGGATAACTCTCTAAGAGAGCTCTAAACATATATGTATATAGATACATATAGAGCAAATATAAGAAAAATGAGGCAGACACGTTATTTCATGGTGATTCGGAAGTATGGCCTATTTCAGGAGAACAATCATCAGCTTCCGTCTTGACTTTACAAAGGATTTGTAAAATTCTTTGTAAAATAAAGACAGAAGCTGATGATGGTTCGCCTAAAATAGGCCTAACCTTCCGATTCACCATGAACTAACGATTCACCATGAACTAACGTGCCTGCCTTAATATTTATATATATATATAAAAACGAAGTTCTTATTAGATTCTATTTAAAGAAGTAATCAGAAATTTAGATTTAGTCAGAAAATATAGTTTACACAGAGAGCCCACTAAAAACAACAGTAAGAGTGAATCCCAAGACTTAAAAATGGATACAGGCGTGTCCGAAATTTCCAAAACTATAACCTTTCTCCTCGTGCTTACAATTAGTCAAAAGGTGTACAAATATATAATATATATCATATATATAGATAATAAATATCATTAATCTTATTACCAATTTTGTTATCGTTTTCTAGTCAATTTATTACTCAAATTTCAATAGAAGGCCAATTAAATCTAAACACACATCCCTATATAATTCTGTGTGTGTGTGTGTGTGTGTGTGTATGTGTGTGTGTTTAACATTAATTTCTGATTTGAAAGCGTATTGGGTTGACCAAAGACATATTCCATTGAAACTAAGCAAAGTATTAAGAGATAAAAATCGTTGGAAACAAAGAAAAGAGTACGCAACTGTTACGTGATATCTGTTTTTCTCTATGGCAACAAAAGCGGAACAATCGCCTCAGAGATTAGGAAGGGTCTTTAGACAACAGAAATGTGGTTTTACAAAAAGATACCAAGAATACGGTTGTAAGATCTCCTCTTTTGTATATGATAATGGACTCGACTGAGTATACATATACATCTGCCATAGAGAGTTGAGAAGTTGAGAGTTTAGTGTGATTGCTGATATCCGTGGCAGTTATCGGAGAGTACCGGAACTGATACGTAAGTTACCGAGAAATACCGAAGTTACCCAAAGATTACCACATCAGAAGTCAGACTAGCTCTGAGCTCCACTCAGCTAGAATAATAAACACGGATATACTATTTCCAACGACTTCACTTCTTTAACTTGTATATATTTATTCCTTACTAAAAGTGTTCCTGGATTTACTAGACTGCGTTCAATCATGTATATTATGTTCAAAATAACCTACTTTTCTATATCAATAGCTGTTTTGTTGTTCATTATTTTGTGCGTTTCCTCACCCGGAATCCACAACAAATTGGCAGCGAATATGAGTACACCAGTCGCCACAAGAAATTGGCGACGAAGAACCGAACTCACGTAAACGTATACCACACAACAACAGAACTCATACAGAACAACGTAAAAACTATAATACCACGCAGGTCGACCACAAACAATTTGGCGATACTATCGCAAATAATCTGCTTACATTACAACTTTGGAACGAAAAGAGATAGAATGACTAAACTGTAAAAAGAAAATTGAAAGTCAATATTTTTTACGTTCAACAGGAAAAAAAATTTCCACAAAATTTTTTACAAGATTAATTGCTAGAAATCAATAGTTAAAAAGTGAAACTCCTCAAGGAATCAAAGCAGCAAAACCATTGATGACTTTCAAAAAGGAATACTAGAAATCATAAAATAGAAGCACAAACTAAATTATAGAAAAAACATATGGAAATGTTAAAGGCAAATGAAGAAAGACAAATAGAAATTCAAAAGACAAATGAAGAAAAACAAAGGGTAATTCAAAGTTTGAACGAAGAAAGACAGTTACAACTGCAAGAGCTATTACTAAAATTGACAATCAACACACAAGAAACGAACACGGAAAAGAAGGCTACGTATTTGCAAGCTGCCGTGTGCAATGCGATCGAAACCTTTAAGTACTCGATTGATGAGGACAAAAAATTGGAGCATACTACAGGCAATATGAAGATATTTTTAATATCGATGTCAGAACAGAACAGAAAAAAAGGTTAATGCCTTTGCTCAGAAAATTAGATGCGGAGGAATACACTATACACTATACTATTTAAAAAAAAGAAACGTACCTTTCGCTACAGTAGATAAAATAGATAAAGAGCTTGATAGACTAGAACAAACTGGGGTCATTTCAAAAATAGAATTCAGCGAATGGGCCTCACCGGTAGTATATGTGAGGAAATAAACTGGAAAAACCTGTCAGTGTTCAGATTTTCCACTGGTTTGAACAACGCAAGAAAAGATTATCAATACCCATTGCCAAGCCCGGAGAAGATGTTCACCAAACGTAACGGTGGGAAAGTATTTTCGAAAATTAACCTAAGTGAGGCGTATCTACAGATTACAGTTACAGAAGAGAGTACAAATATACTAAGTAGAAACACGCACAAAGGACTCTATAAATACAACAGGTTACCATTTGGAATAAAGGTAGCTGCGGCGATTTTTCAACAGACAATAGACACCATGCTTATGGGAGAAAACTTCGCCATTGATTATCTAGATGACATGCTAGTAAAAAGTGATTGTATGGAAGACCACACGACACATATCAAGGAGGTTTTCAAAAGAATACAGTACTTTCAGTTCAAAGTAAAAGAGAAAAAATGTAATTTTGTCTTGAAGGAAATAAAATATTTAGGCCACATTATTAACGAGGATGGCAGAAAATCAGACCCAGAGAGTACATCAGCAATTAAAAACATATCTGAGCATAAAAACATCACAGAATTACAAAGTTTTCTTGGCCTTGTTAACTATTATGGAGAATTCATCGGTAGTGTGCAAAAATTGAGAGCATCCTTCAACGAACTACTGAAGAAAGAATTCCAGTGGAACTAGTCGGAGGATTGTAAAAAGGCCTTTAGGGAAATTATAATAAAACTGACGTCGGACCTAGCATTCACACACTTTGCCCCAAACTAGAAATTACTATTGCAAGCGATGCAAGCTCACACGGTGTGGGACCTTGTATTCTATATAAAATGCAGGACAGCACAAGAAAACCGGTAGCCCATGCATCGACGTCGCTGCTACCGGACGAAAGAAATTATTCACCAATAAAAAAAGAAGAATTGGGCATAATATTTGCCATAACTCGCTTTCATAGATATATATATGGAATAGAGTTTACACTACAAACGGATCATAAACCACTCCATACCATATTTGGATCAAAGAAAGGATTACCAGTCTACACCGCAAATAGACTCCTGAGGTGGGGAACGAGATTACTAAACTACAATTTTAAATTAGAATTCATACCATCAAAAAAATAGGACATGCAGATGGATTATCGAGACTGATACCTAGAAAAGTGAATCTTTAGAAGACTCGATAATAGCGGCTTTGAGAGCCGAGGATGAAATCTAACGTGTTAAGTAATACGGTGAGAGATTTACTGGTGATACTATTAGAAATTAGAAGAAAAGCAGAAACAAACGAAAAAGAAAAGAATAGGAGATAAAGAGAGCAACTAGGCAGACAGTTTTTCAATTTGCGATAATGTCCTACTCTACAATGAAAGAATGGTAATACCAAAACATTACAAAGAAGAATTTTGAAAGATTTTCATTTAGGACATCCGGGAAAAAACCGCATGAAGGCACTTATGAGAAGCTACGAGTACAGTCCTAACATGGATGATAATATTACACAGATGGTGGAAAAGTGTAAAGGCTGCCCGGCGGCAGCAAAGTCACCACTTATCATACAGAAACCATGGCCAAAGATGGACAAAACTAAGTCGAAAGTCCATGCGGACAACGCAGAACCTATTGACGGCTTCTTTCTTCTTTTATGAGCAATGTGCTTTCAGGACGTAGGCGATCATAACTTTCCACCTCTACCTGTCACTAATAGCTCGTAGCACGCTTTTTTCTGTTGCACCATGTAAACCTCGTCCCGTCATCTACCTGATCAAGTCCTCCAAATATGTCATCCGCTGCTTTCCTCTGTCTCTTTATCCCTCTATCTGGCCTGTTAATAACAGGTTCTCCAAGCCCTCCTTCTTCATTGCATGTCCCAGGAACTTTAGTTGTCTCTTCCTGATTATCAATATTAATTTCCTTTTCGTCTCCATCCTTTATAAAACCTTATCATTGCTCACATGCTCGGTCCATGATATCCGCAGCACCCTTCTGTAGAACTACATTTCAGCTGCTTCAAGTTTGCCATTCATGTTCAAAGATATTGTCCAACGTTCATTGCCGTATTGAATAACCGACAACACATAACAATCCAGGACTCTCCTTTTTGTTTCTAGTGAAATTGTCCTGTTTCTTAATACTTTAATCAACTTCTGGAATACTTCTTTCGCCATGCCAATTCGTCTTCGGATCTCAGTGTCTCACTTTCCGTCTTCTGTTAGCACACTTCCTAGGTATTTAAATTTCTGTACCTGATTGATTTTAGAATACCTCAGCTGTAATTGGCATTTTGGGCTGCCCTTTTAGTTGATGACGATGCATTCAGTTTTCTTGCAGTTTATTTGTAGTCCTTTCTTGTCACTCTCTTCAGCTACCTTCTGTAGGAGGTCTTGTAATTTCCTTTCTGTGTCTGCTATCAGCACTGTATAATCAGCGTACCTTAGGTTGTTTAAGTTGTGGCCTCCGATGACGAATCCAGGCGTAACTTCTAGGGTTCTCAGAATAGTCTCGCTGTATAAGTTAAATAGATTCGGTGAGAAGACGCATCCTTGTCTTACGCCCCTTTCAATCTTACTATAATTGCTTAATTCGTTGCCTGTCTGTATGCAGGCTGTTTGCTGCCAGTAGAGATTCTTGAATACTCATAGGTCTTTCCCAAATATGTCGAGGCTGCCAAGCATCTCCATCAATTCTCTGTGGCGTATTTTGTCAAACGCCTTCGCATAATCAATAAAAAAGGTACAAGTCCTTCTTCATTTATATTGCCCTTTCAGAAAGCATCCTAATCATAAATATGGTGTTCCTTGTTCCAGTGTCTTTGACGAAACCGAACTGTTATCGTCCTATCTCTGGTCTGATTCTGCTTCCCACTCTATTCATCAGGATTCAGTCAATCAGTTTTGTTTCATAGCTCATTAAACTAATGTTTCTTTGGAGTTCGCACTCGTTTGCTCCTGGCTTCTTAGGCAGCGCCATGAAGATCGACTTGCTGAGGTCATCTGGTATTACTCCAATATTATAAATTTCATTTATTAGTTCTATAATTTTCTCTATGCCAAATTCTTTCAGCGTCTGGTCCGCTGCTTTGTTTCTGTTCAATTTGGCTTTTGCCGATTCTATTTCACACTTTAGTATTTCTGGTCCGTCCACAACTTTGTGTATAATCGGTTGCTCTCTCTTGTCGTGAAAAAGATCTTTTATATATTCTTCCCATTGCTGCAGTATTTCCTCTTTCTCTAATATGACTGTTCCATACTTGGATTTTGTACACCCTGATGAAGAGCAGGTTTTTTCCTGTTAGTTCTTTTATTTCTTTAAGCATGTCTGCTTTATTATTCCTGCTCAATCTCTCTACTTCTGCACATTTATCATTGAGCCATTCCTTTTTAGCCTGTCTGCATTTTCTCCTTATTTCCTTGTGTAGTTCCCTGTACTTCATTCCATGACTTGGTATCATTTTCTACCTCCTTTGCATCACATCGAGAATCTCTTCAGTCATCCACGCCTTTTTTTTCTGCGCCTAATTTCTTTTTGGGCAATGTTGTTTGCTGATGTCACTATTGCTTCCTTTAGCGAGTCCCATTTCGAGTGTCCTTTTCCAATTTGTTCTTCGTATTTAATTATCACGCTGATAGCGTATTCTTTCTGTAGATTGAGGTCATTCACAAGCGTGTTTTATTTTATTTTTGGTGCTTCGCAAGGCTTCTTCAATCTCCGGAGTTTCACCTTTAGTTTTCAGATGACTGGGACGTAGTCGCTTCCATAGTTGGCGCCTGGATAGGCTTTGCTTTGAACCACTGCGTTTCTGGATATCCTGTTTATGGTTATGTAGTCTCTCTGGTTTTCCGTGTCGCCTCCTGGGCTTCTCCATGTCCATAGACATCGTGGGTGTTCTTGAAACCAGGTGTTAGTTATTACTTGGTCATTTGCTGTGTACCATTGAACCCATTTTTCTCCTCGTTCGTTGTGGATTCCTAATCCAAAGTTGCCAGTTGTCACACCTTCCCTCTCCTTGCCTACTTTGGCATTCGGATCTCCCATAATGATTCTAATTTCTTGGCTTTTACATTGAGCCTTGTTATTGTCTAGAGTGGAGTAAAATGAGTCTATTTCTTACTCAGTGCTTTGCGTTGTTGGTACATAGACAACGAGAATTGCTATGTTGAACGGTCTCAATTTCAGTTTGACCAGGAGAACTCTTTCAGAGAACTGGCAATATACTAGAACGCATTTCTTCATTTCTTTGTCCAGTATTAAGCCGAATACTTTTTCGTTATTTTTTCCTCCTGCGTATATTATCCTATGGTTGTCGCTGCTAAAATCTCCATTGTTTGGC
The DNA here is from genome assembly GCA_037127315.1 of Ascarosepion bandense. Classification (NCBI taxonomy): domain Eukaryota; kingdom Metazoa; phylum Mollusca; class Cephalopoda; order Sepiida; family Sepiidae; genus Ascarosepion; species Ascarosepion bandense. The sequence goes on along the minus strand of JBBBDQ010000675.1, from coordinate 2,482,415 downwards.
CATCTAGTTTCGCATATCCCCAGAATACTGATGTTCAGTCTATTCATCTCAGGCTTGACATTCTCTAGTTGTTCACACTTGCTGAGCGTCCTGACATTCCATGTCCCCAAAATAACCCTTTCTTTGTTGGGCACAGTCGCAGAGTAACGGTCCAGAGACACCTAACGGTAGAGAGTTTTAGTAAATGGCCTGAAGTTTGCAGGTATAAAAATCCAACACCAGGAAATACCATAAACTGATTACACGAATTATTCGATAGATTTGGCGTAGTAGTTTGCTTAGTAACAGACAATGGTACGCAATTAATCTTAAGTGATTTCCAAGAATTTTGCTAGTCGTACCAAGAAAAACACATAAAAATAGAGCCTTATCATCAACTGTAGAACGGTTTAGCCGAAAGGTTCGTGGATACTCTAAAGAGAGAATTAAAAAAGCTGTGGATATACCAACGGAAAAACCTTCGCAACAATTTTTACAAATATACCGAATTACACCAAACAGAAACACACCATCTGGACTTTCACTAGCTGAGGTGATGTTTGCGCGCAAGATACGGTCTGTTTTCGATAAATTTCTATCATGCAAAAATAAAACCCACACACATAGTTACGAAATGATCGTTTAAACCAGGTGAACGAGTTTAATTCAGAATGTTTAAAAATAATATGGCGTATTGGGAACAGAGAACAATAGTAAACCGACTAGGAAACATCATGCACACAATACAGAAAGAAAAGATTATCCACAGAAGACTGATAAATCAAACACAGAAAAGAAGACGTGAAGAGCCAAGATCATCATCTTCAGAAAACGATGACATGATAGAAGAAATCTTTGAAGCCTTTGAAATTCAGAGACCTCAAGTAAATACAGAAATTAGAAGAACTAGCAAAAAAACGGTAATTTACGGAGCCACTAATCATAGATCCCTGGCGGAAAAAATATTAACTACCCACCAAAAAAAAAAATGAAGATAGGAAGGGGGTGTTGTGGAATCCCCCCTTTTGTATATGATAATGGACTCGACTGAGTATACATATACTCCTGCCATAGAGAGAACAGCAGTTGAGAGTTGAGAGTAATCGTAGAGACGCGTTAGAGTTAAAGAAAAGGAAAACGTACTAACGTCCGAAAGAGGCATTTGACATTTCTAGGGCATGTAATAAGGAAAGAGAGCTTCACAGATCAAAAATTGTCCATCACGTCCAGAAACTTTCATGCATGTCTGTAATTTTCGACTATAAAATATAATTTTTTTATTTTTGTGGCTGGTAATACTACCTTCGATGCATAATTATATATTTGATGTCCTTATCAAAATTATTATTAATTTTGCTGTTAAGTCAAATAATGGTTAATAAAATCTGACCTATGAGTATCAGATCTGTGAAGCTCTCTTTCCTTATTACATGCCCTAGAAATGTCAAATGCCTCTTTCGGACGTTAGTACGTTTTCCTTTTCTTTAACTCTAACGCGTCTCTACGATTACCTGAAATTTACATAGGTGTCTGTGTCAGTATGCAGGTGTATGTGATATTTATTTGTTGTCTTGGTTAAAGAGGACGGATAATAAACGTTTATCGATCTAAGGATTTTCACATTTGTTAAAATTTTAACAGGGAATGAGATATAGAAAAAGAAGGAAATTTTGCAATTTTTACTTTGTTGTTGTTTAATTTTAATTATTCAATCATTTACCATGTGCATTCAGTCTCTAACAAAAATTTTGTAAAGCGAAATATGTTAGATTTGTTGACGCTTGCTCTTTGTTACATATTTTATCACAAATGTACACTGGTCGTCAAAAAGGACGGCAAAATATTCGAATGGATTATTAGTTGGTCCCGAGTAAACACCTGTTGATGAGTCACCAGTGACTTAAGTTCGTCAGAAACCATGAAAGTATTTATAGAACAGACAAAGGGAAGCCATATTTCGACGATGGGGAAGTGTTTGCAGTCGAGTCGCAAGATCAGTACTTATCAGACACTCCTTTGGAGCCTGTCAAGAACACTGAGGAGAACGGCAGGGGCGCCTGACCATAAATGGCAGCAGTAATCCATGCACGGACGGATGGTTGACTTGTATATATGCAGGATGGATTCAGGCGGAAAAAATAACTTGGATAGACATAGTGACCCAACTTTCTTAGGAGTAGATTTTGCTATGGATTCAATTTAGTGGTTCCATTTGAGGTCTGAGGAGAGGGTAAGGCCGAGGAGGCGTAGTGTATTGCTCTCAGGGAGAATCGCTTGGTCCATGCTTATGGGAGGCAGGAGAGGTTGCCTGTAATATGTTGACAGACAACAGCTTGGTCTTAGACGAATTGAAGTTGACACGCCACTTCTTGCCCCAGTTCACCACAGAGTGTAGATCCCGTTCAAGGTCAGCAGCGAGATTATATCTGTCCGCCACGACAGGTTTTTTACTGGTGAGGGAGTATATTGTAGTGTCATCTGCGTAGATGCCTACTTGGGACTTGATCTCATCTGGGAGGTCGTTGATGAAAATAAGGAAAAGCGTCGAACCCAGGATAGAGCCCTGTGGGACATCAGCATTCGTGCTGTAGGATGAAGAGGCACGCCCATTCAAAACGACCTTCATTTTGCGGTTATTTAAGAAAGATTGGATTAGGTCAAGCAGGCGACCGGTAATACCATAACCGCGTAGTTTGCATAGGAGGCCAGAGTGCCAAACCCTGTCGAAAGCCTTGGAGATGTCCAGAGCAACTGCGCGAGCCTCGTCAGACTCATCAAGGGCCTGGAGCATGTACTCCGTTACGGTTGTTAGCAAGTCGGCCGTGGACCTGGCAAAGTGGAAGCCATATTGCCTGTCAGAGAAGAGTTTGTGGGCAGTGAGATGATGAACTATTTCCGCATTGATTATGGCCTCGAATACTTTCCCGAATATCGGTAGAAGATAGATAGGGCGATAGTTGGATGGGTCAGAGTGCTCACCACAATTCTTAAATACAGGAACGACTGAAGAGAACTTCCAGCATGCAGGAAAGCAGGAAGCAGAAAGTCAGTAGTTAAACAGTTTAGAGGGGATAGGGGAAAGTTCAGAAGCACACCTCTTAAGGACTATCACCGGGATTCCATCGTCTCCACTCGCCTTATGGGGGGTCGAGTTTTGAAATTACTCGGGATACTACTGTCGGGGTAATATATACGTCGTGAAGTTTGGCCTCAGTTCTAATAGGGAAATCGGGTGGGTGTACTCCGGACTAGTCAAATGTGGAGTTGGATGAGAATCTGCGGGCAAAGCACTCATTAGTAAATTAAACCTAGTGAGCCAACAAACTTACCAAGGTTTCACCTAAACGGATCTTCAACGTTCCCTGAAGATCCGTTTAGGTGAAACCTTGGTAGGTTTGTTGGCTCACTAGGTTTAACTTACTTATTATGCTCTGCTTAAGTATTGAGCGCTTTTTTGTTATTGGTTACTCGTCTCGGGTTTTTTCTTTGGGCTACTTGCTGGCTCGGTTCAAATCTCTTTGGCTGATGTTCAGGTGCTTAGCTCTTTCTTTTTTTACAACCATTTTGTCCTTCCACGTATATACGCGAAGGGTTTTTCGAAACGAGTATAGTGATAAGTTTGTTTATATATATATATATATATATATATATATATATATATACATATTTCTGTGTGTGAATTGTATTATATATATATATATATATATATATATATATATATATCTTGTATTGTGCATTATATATATATATATATATATATATATGAAATGAATTGTTTGAACATTGTTTTTTATCGATATTCATTTCGGATTGTCAAGTTTCGTTAAAATTCATTAATTTCCGTAATATATATATATATATATATATATATATATATATAATACTCAACAGTCTTTATATATATATATATATATATATATATATATATATATATTCTTTATTACTCGAAGGAAATATATTTTGCAAAAAATGATATACTAAGGCACTGTAAAAGAGCAAGCACGCTGAAGAGTTTTCATAACAGGTAGTAAAGTTAATAATTGTTAGTAAAAAGAACAAACCGAGCCGAAGTTGTTTCTCTAATGAATCGAGCTGACCTGCCTAGCTATGGTCTCTCCCTCCATTAGTCTGACAAAAGGGATATATATATTTTAATTGGTCCTGGATACGACAGTAAACTGCATCCGGCAGCAAGGCCTATAATTGGGGGTTGTGAGGAGCATGACCTGACCTGGAGTGGTAGAATCATTTAGGGCTCCAGCTGTTGGCAAATAGTTAACCTCCAAACTGGGGTCAAAGCAGTATGGAAATATAAAAATAGACTTTATAGAAAAATATACATTTTTGAAGGAAATATTACCAGCAATACAACTTTTTATTACAAAACAAGAAGATATCTTCAATTTTTAAAAATTAAAAGAAAAATTTTAAAAATTAAAAAAATTCATCAAAATTTGATTAAATCAGCCTTCTCACTATAACCGATCATTAAAAACATATATCTTAAAACCCACTATTTCGGCATTAAATAACCCAACGAGGTTAATATACCATTAAACAGAACTCAAACTCAAACTTTAGTATAATAAAGAATATTAATGTCGGATTCTACTCCCGAAATACCAGTGGTTATATTCGACTTTCAACTCGGCTGCTAACCATTTCATCCCGCAAATCAGTATATATCACTTAATAGATGAGAAATGAAACAAAATGAAAATCAGTATCTAGTGGAAAAGTAATCTTTTCCTAAATTTTGCCATGTCCATGACGAGACATTTTCTGAAAATTTTTAGAGGTCAGATAGAATATAGGGACGCGTCAAGTCTTTGATTTACGTGTATTATTTTGAAGGGAAAATACTTTGTGGCGAAATGAAACTTATTTCGACGAATTCTTCTCCCCTACTGAGAACCGATGTGACTCCACATCGCCGGTATCTCACGTTATTTAATTATGTTATAAAGAAGAAATAAGAAAGTGGAAATTGTAATTTTAATCAATGTGGATTATTAATAAAGACGAGAAATTCTCAAGAAATGCGCTAGAACATTGAACAATGACTTCCCAATCATTTGAAGAATCAAGCAAGTGTCAGATTTATAAAGAAAGTTTATAAATGAGTTAGTATATGCAAGGAAGTTCGATTTTGTCTTTCAACTGCGAACCGCAATATTGTAGACGCCACGAGCGAAGAAAAGTAACAATTACAACTCGTTTTCGCTCATCGGAAATATGGTATCGTACGATGAAAGAAGAAATTGAGAAACACAAAGCAGCAAATATGGCTGCGTGTCTAGAATGGTGGCAGAATAGAAGTACAATATGTTAATTCTGTGGTTTATTATAAGAGAAATGCTAAAAGAAAGTCACCTCTTTGGCTAGTCAGTGTTCAGTGAAAGTAATTATTCACTTTTTGAGAGGGTCGATAATTACATTGGCGTCTGTCTCTACTTGTATAATATCTGAATGGTATATATATATATATATATATATATATATATAGTGTAACAAAGTTATGGAACTAGTTGGTTTTTGGTTTTTTAACCTGCTGTTCATGCATTTACTTCATAAAGTACCATAATAGAATCGACTAGACCATCCAAAAATCACGCACCACTCATATCAGTAACAACTACTACTACATCCAGACAAGACTAATAGGAAACCTATCTTGAACTAAGCCACCTCTCCCAACACCTAACTATAAGACTACAATATGGCCAACAAAATCCAAATAAGCTTCCAACCCCACTTCCATCATAAAAAAGCATATTCACCACAAATAAACCGTTTTTTCACCAGATAATTTTCATTCCAACTTCTTCACCCGATGAGAAGCACCTAAAAACAAGGTTAGCTTCGAAAAGCAAAAATTTTTGTATAGTGAGACTATGAATTTATAAACCATTGTAACAGCTATTACAATATATATATATATATCTCAAAATGTATCGGGTCTGGCATATAAATTTCGGAGTAATTTTTCAAATCATAAAATATAATTCAAACTTACAAATCTTCACTTTCACATACTACTTCAAGAATTTCATACATAAATCGTTTCCAAAAAACATTCATCTAAGGATCCTTCAAGACGACTACATTGACTTTACAATGGATGATTTTTTTTTATTTTCAAATATTACATTTCATCTGGCTCAAAGCCAAAAGTGGGGGTGGGTAAAGGTTGTTAGTCACTCCGCTTATACTGAAGCCGCGGGGAGATGATTAATAGTTCTTTAATTCTGCCTTGTGTCAGACATTTCCGAACTCCTTACAGCTTATAAGTTTTATGCAGAGTTATAATCATCAGAAGGTCTTTAATAATCAGAAGGATGGTTGTCGGCGGGTTGGAATATGTGGAATTGTGTGGCATAGTGTAAGAAGAATAAAATATACATTCTGCATTCTAAAATAGAAATTTATTAAAGGGAAAAGACTAATATAAGTTGTAGGATTTAATGTGCAATTAGAAACATTATTAAGATTTTCTGGGTAGCGTTCGTACAAAATGTTCGTAGTAGTAATTGTTGAAATAGATAAGGAGAAAAAGAAATACGACAATGTTACATTTGTGTGTCTCTTTTTCGCTGTTCCCATCTCTCAGTCTGTCGCTGCGAAGTCATTTATATGTCCTTTTGAATTTTGCACTGGATCGCCAAGTCCTTTCAAGTCTTACAAGTCGCTTCCATTGGTCAAAAACCATTTAAAGACCTACTTGCGAAATCTGGTTTCGACTTTTTTGTTAAGCACATGGTCAGTCCTTTTTCTATTTGGGAAAACCAGGATTTCGCACGTCATTGTGAATTTTTGTAAAAGTGAAGAAGAAGGTTGATTTTAATTAATTTCTCATCCGCTACAATACTACCTAGTAATTTTTCATCATAAAACACAATAACTCATTGGTTACGTTTCGAGCCTTAACCTTACCGCAAGACTGCATTTCTATAGGGACCATACTAAAACAGCCATGGCGTGGAAATATATACAATTGTTTTATTTTTTTTAATATATAAAATTAGGACATGAAAACAGGGGAGGGGATGTAGCCAATAACAAAAATAAATGCAACTAAACATTCGCACTAAGATTAAAAGACCCGTCCATTCACAGAATTTGTATTCTTCGGCTAAGCAGAACCAATTAGCTCACTCATTAGTAGCAAGCAAGAGACAAAATAAATTACAGAGAAAAATATCAAAGTCTGATGAAGTTTAAAGTTTCAATCAGTCAGTCAGTTAAGGGCCATACGTGATACACGCTTTGGGCGATCATGTATCAAAAAAGACATGACTGACTGGGCAGAACAAAACTGTAGAACACAATCCGTCCTGTTATTTGTCTCATAGCTAGAGGGGAGAGATGTATTATATTATTAAGTAGTAATTTGAGGGGGATAAGTTTATTACTTCATAACAATATAAAACTGATCCCTTACTTTACGCCTAGTAGAAGTTTTAATTATGTTTCCGACTATTCAGTCAGTCAATTCAGTGCCATACTTGATACACGCTTTGGGTGATCATATCTCGAAAGAGACATGACTGACTGAGCGTAAGATTATCCCACAGTAGGTTGCCATTGTTTTCTGCGGTAGACTGGTTGCCAGCCAAGGCTATAGAACCCCATATGTCCTATTATTTAACCCATAAAGGGGAGGGAAGAGAAGGATTAATATCTTTCCCAAATTGAACAGGTGTAGAGGCTCATCCCTTGTTCCCTGTTTAGGATGTGGTTTCCGGCTTTCTCGTTTCCAATCTTTTCACTTTTCCTTATTTCTTTTTTCAATTGAAGTAGATAGACAGAACTATCGCCCGGTTCACACTCCACCCACGTTTATTGAACAGGTGTAGAGGCTCATCCCTTGTTCCCTGTTTAGGATGTGGTTTCCGGCTTTCTCTTTTCCAATCTTTTTACTCTTTTTTTTTCAGTTGGAGTAGATAGACTGAACTATCGCCCGGTTCACACTCCACCCACGTTTATTGAACAGGTGTAGAGGCTCATCCCTTGTTCCCTGTTTAGGATGTGGTTTCCGGCTTCCTCTTTTCCAATCTTTTTACTCTTTTTTTTCAATTGGAGTAGATAGACTGAACTATCGCCCGGTTCACACTCCACCCACATCTATTGAAGAGGTGTAGAGGCTCATCTCTTGTTCCCTGTTTAAGATATGGTTTCCGGCTTTCTCTTTTCCAATCTTTTCACTTTTCCTTTTTGTTTATTTTTTTTCAATTGGAGTAGATAGACAGAACTATTGCCCGGTTCACACTCCACCCACGTTTATTGAACAGGTGTAGAGGCTCATCCCTTGTTCCCTGTTTAGGATGTGGTTTCCGGCTTCCTCTTTTCCAATCTTTTTACTCTTTTTTTTTCAGTTGGATTAGATAGACTGAACTATCGCCCGGTTCACACTCCACCCACGTCTATTGAACAGGTGTAGAGGCTCATCCCTTGTTCCCCGTTTAGGATGTGGTTTGCGGTTTTCTCTTTTCCAATATTTTCACTCTTACGTAGCCCCCTGCACACCAGTGGCCTTACCGCCTTACCCGGGGTGATATGATTTAAAAAAAGGGTGTTTGTGCGTAAGTGAAAGCAAGGAATTCAACTTGAATTCGAACTCGGCTCCCCGATTTGTCGTTCAGACTCGATATCCACTGCCCCAGAACGTACATCCAGTTACAGTTAGTTTGCCTTTTTAATATGCACCTGAAAATTAGAAAAAAATGAAATTACTACGGCGCATACGTTGATGAATTTTATCTTAACATAAAAAAAAGAAAAAAATACAGATTTGATAACTGGAAAGGATCAGTATAAAATATATAGACTCCTCGCACTTCCCGCCTGTGGAATTCCCTACCGCATGCTTGCTTCCCCGACGGCTACAACCTCCAGAAGTTTAAATGTAAGGTCAATAGACACCTTCTAACATACTAACTCACTCCCTCTCTCTCCATATGTTATTCCTAAGTCGTCTACCACCCTCCTTTTGACAGTTCCCATACCCAATCGCTCTATGTAACCCCCTGCGCTATAGTGGCAGTGGAATGCCTTGCTTGGGGTGACACGATTAAAAAAAAATATCTATATTATTCAATGAAATACACACACTTATGTATATACGCGAAAATATGGAATGTGTGGTTGGTTTTTATGGCAAATCAACCTCGGCGGGTCATTTATTGCCAACGAAATTTTAATTATTGCTGGTAATACCTTTTTCTTTAAAGGATTTATTGTTTTTTGTTATAAGTGTTGTGTCTAGTACTACTTTTTCGAGTATCAACATTGATTGGAATTTGATTTTAAGGGCAGGGTCCCCAAGTCCTACCCTTGTTATTTAATCCATAAGTGGACGGAAGGGATGGATTAATACCTTTCCCAAGGATACCAGTGCTCAAGTGAACGCAGGGTAATCAACTGGAATTCGAACTCGGCTCATCGATTTCTCTTTCCGAGCCGATATCCACTGCACCACAACGCACATCCGTCACTAAACGCTTACAGCACCTGGTATTCCCAAGCGGTCACCCATCTAAGTACTGGACAGGTTCAACGTTGCTTAACTTCGGTGATCGAGCGAGAACCGGTGTATTCAACGTGATATGGCAGTAAGCCAAATATGCAATGTAAACTATATTCTGTAAACTAGTGTTAAGGCTTGTGTTTGCATACTGTAAAAAAGACATTATCTAACGTAATACTATCCCACTAATGTTGCCGCTCAACTTAATACATTAGCAAGCATTATTCTCGGAACAAATCTAGGGGATGTTAGAGCGATAGAACAGTGAATGTGATTGTTAGAATGAAGGTGGAGTGTTCATCTTTTGTTAGATCATAGGCTAGCTTGTCTGTAGGGAAAATATCTTCTGAACACGCTGGATTGTATTAGAATCACAAAAACTCTTGGCTGATAAAAAAGTTCTATAATATCACAAACAAAACAGGTAAAGATGCAGTTTTCTGTTTTCTGCAAATGAAACGAGGCACTTTTTTTCGTGTGCTCTATAATCTAAGGTCATCAAACGAAGGTTCTAAGATGCTGAATCATATTGTCTTTGCTCGTAGAAAACAATCGGCTAATATCAAGGCGCCATTTGCGAATGACAATAAATAACGCCATTCAATTTTGTTTGTTTACATAGTCACAGACTTTTGTAATATTCTTCAGATATTTATTATCGAAATGAACTGTCTAGACATTACGAATGAGAAGAAATCACGTTATTATATTGAATAGCTATTCCCATGGCGCTTCACATTATGAGCATATACATACATACATACATACATACATATGTATATATAGAGAGAGAGAAAAAGAGAAAGAGTGAGAGAGAAAGAAATTTAAAAGTAGAGACGTCTAAGAAAAATACACACCTAAAAGAACAAGATATAAGATATAAAACCACCGTATTAAACCTATTGTCAGAATTTGTCATATTCATAGGATATATATATATATATATATATATATATATATATATATAATTTACACACACAACATATATATATATATATATATATATATATATATATATATATATATACACGAGAAAAGATCGCCAAGACCTACTGCGGTTTCGCACAACGGCTCGTCAGCGCCTAAAACTATTTGCTCCATTACTAAATGGTAAAGAGTGCTCAATGGGTAAATCCAGAGCCTAAAATAATAATAAAAAAATTGACTCTGTACGTATTCAAATCTTAAAATGTTACACAAGTAATTTTTAAGAACCACGAATAACCGGCAGAATCTAACTCCGTTATCGCCCTCGGCTATAAAGCTTTGGACAACGAGTGGAAAAAAAAGAAAATTGCGGAGCACCGACAATACATACAGCACTTCACAGCAAAGAAAAAAAACCCTCAAACGGAACAAACCACAAAGAAAGAAAAGTGCTCGATACTAAACTAACCAAAAAGGATTAACTAAGAGGCAGTTACGCAGAGCAAAAACACACGAGAAAAAATCGCAAGATCGCCAAGACCTACCGCGGTTTCGCACAACGGCTCGTCAGGGCCCTTATTATTATATATATATATATATGTTGTGTGTGTAAAGTGTGGTGAGTTAGAGGTATAGGTATGGCTACTGAATTGGAGTTATTTCTCTCTCTTTCTCTCACATACGTATACGTGTATACATAATTGATGAGATTAAGAGCTATTTATCTCAAGGTTTCACTGTACGACTATTCAGCTTTCACATCTAACGTCACATGCAAAATCTTAATAAATTAAAATGCATACAATCGTGGTCCCCTTTACCGATAGAAGTTATGAAGAGACTGAGAAATCTAAGCAAATCCATATATATATATACATATATATATATCCTTGAAATACATTTTCAATATGCAAGCGTAGATGCCATCAGTGATGTTATCCTAGCTTCATTACGGATTTCGGGTATTGAAGTATCAGATTTTTTGTCAAGTACCCCGATCAGTTAGCCGGCTCTACCCCACTTAATTCACTCCACGACACACGCTCTCTCACTCTCTCTCTTTCTTTCTCTCTCTCTCACTCTCTCTCTCTCTCTCTCTCTCTATATATATATATATATATATATAGCCATCTGCACACAGATCTGTTTCGCTGTATCATAGCTCATTAGTACGGTTCGACTCCGATTGCTTTTAACACAGGATTGAAATCCGAATTGGCGTTAGTCGGCGATTCTACCTCGGAGCTATGGGCTCTCGGTAGAAGGAGGCAGACTTTTTAGTGTGTATATTATCATTATGCACGCCCAACACCTGAGAGTGTTCTAATTCATTGCTGAATGCACAATGCGTAGATGGCAGAGTAGCTACTGCTTTTCAAAGTCTACCATTCTTTCAGAGTGTTCAATCAGGTTGTGAGAGCGTAAATAATCATCCGCAGACACACACACACACACACACACATATATATATATATATATATATATATATATATATGCAGTTTTCATTAAAAATTATAAATAAGGTGTGAGGGTTAATTTTATTTGCAACATTTTTTGTTATTATTTTATTCAGGACGTAAATTATATAAAGATTGTCCAAATGTTTTCTTTATCCAAGCGGTCTTGGCTATACGTTCAGCCATTTTCGAGGATTAATGTGATTTTACATGTAAGAGAATGCAACTGGTGTTATGTATAATGTAGAATATTATGATGGGTTATGTACCGAACATGTTAAACATGTTGGTAGCGAGTTTATTGTAGATGTTATTGAGTGTTGGATTTTTCGTTTTTATTAATAAGGCCTTCATTATTTTTAGTCTTTCTTTGTTCATGCGCATATTACAGAGGATGTGCGTTGTGCTACAGTGGATATCGGCTTGGAACAAGAAACCGGGGAGCCGAGTTCGAATTCCAGTTGAATCCATTGTATTCACTTACGCGCAAATACCCTTGGGAAAGGTATTAATCCGTCTCTTCCTTCCAGTTATGAGTTAAATAACAGGACAGATTCGGTTCTATAGCCTTGGTCGGCAACCAGTCTACCGCAGAAAGCAATGGCAACCTACTGTGGGATAATCATCTGCCCAGTCAGTCATGTCTCTTTCGAGACAAAACCGCTCAAGTGTGTATCACATATGGCACTTAACTGAATATAATAGTTGGAAAGATAATTAAAACTTCTACTGGGCATAAAGTGGGGGATCGGTTTTCTATTGTTATGAAGTAATAAATTGATCCCCCACTAAATACGTCTTAATAACATAATACATCTCTTCCCTCTTTAGCTATGAGTCAAATAACAGGACAGATTGTGTTCTATAGCCTTGGTCGGCAACCAGTCTACCGCAGAAAGCATTGGCAACCTACTGCGGGATAATCATCTGCCCAGTCAGTCATGTCTCTTTCGAGACATGATCGCCCAAGTGTGTATCGCGCATGGCACTTAACTGACTTAACTGACTGACTGTATATTCCAGAGAGCGTTTTGTAGGTCACCGTATGTGCTTAAATGAGATCGAATTAAGCTTCTCTGTTAGAGATTTCGCGTGGGTCTTCGAGTCAGTTTCACAGTCGAATAGCCAATATAATTATTAGCGAAATTAAGATCAAGCGCGCAGTTCTTCAAAGAACATGTAAATTCTTAAATAATGTAGGTTTGTTGTAATTTGGACCTCGCGGGTGAAGCGTAGTTTTTGATGATGAGTTTAGCCGTTTTAAATTTATTATAATAGATGATTAATTTAATGTTTCATTTAATGTTTCATTTATGATTCATTTAATGTTTAATGTTTTAATGTCGACGGGAGTTGCGTAATGTGTGTTTATATGTGTTTGTGTGTTTGGTTGTGTTTTTATGCCTGTGTGTATGTATGTGTGTGTGTTTGTGTGAATAAAGACGAACAGAAAGCTTTTATTTAACAATGCTTTTCGTTCCTATTAGTGAACGAAACTCTTTGGTTAAAAAATTCCGTTTATCTTCATTCATAATGGCTTTTTACAGACATAGTTTATTTACCTCGCATCTGATTTTTAAACACACACACACACACACACACACACACACACACACACACACAGAGACGCCAATACAAACACAAGTATATATATATATATATATATATATATGTTACGGAAATTAACGAATTTTAACGAAACTTGGTTATAAGCAACCGACAATTAATTAAGTTCAAAATAATTCATTACATATATATATATATATATATATATATATATATATATACATATATATATATATATATGTATTGTGTGTGTGTATTTAGGCAACATTTTTTCATTGATTCATTTTCATTAAATAACATAGACAAGTTTTGCGGTTTTATTGTATGTAATTGTTTTTCATATTGTCTGATTACAGCATTATCGTTGAAAGATGAAAGAAAATCACAATATTGATATATGTTTTTATTTAATCCTTTATGAGCTTTCGGCTTACATCAGCCATTATCTAAGATGAAAATAGTGTTGGTTGTAACGAGCAGTTCGCAGACGAATGATAGTAGTAATCATCTATTTTGTTTGTGTGGAGGATTGGCGAACACGTGCGTGAATGCTGGAAGCCAAATGACACTAAAGCTTGTGGCATCTCACATGACCTCACGACAGTGGGGTCGAGAAGTGTTACGTATGGAAAGCCATTGGCATAACCAATCGCTTCTGTTTTCTATTATAGCCATTCGAGAATGTGTTTGGAGATTTCGTAGTTAATTTTGTTCAGGTTAGGTTTCAACTGTTTTATGTATATGGCTTCGAGTATTTTTATATTTTTGTCTATTGTTTTCGTATTTAAGTATGGTAGTGTTTTCAACGGGGATTTCACGGAATTGTATATGTGGCTGGTATGTTGTTTTAGGTATCTGAAGACATTGGAATTGTCGTTTAAATGTAGTGTCAAGCGTCGAGAAAGTGGGTTTGTAGTGTGACCAACATGAATTGATTGTTTAATACTTAGTTTTTGGTCCTAATAGGGTTAGACCAGTACACGTTTGTATTAAAAAGTGTTCTATACAATTATATTGGATAACTTTTGAATATTTTTCATTTTTAAACCAGTAATTTCGCTACCTTGGTTTCCACCATGAGTGGTTTCTTCAGGCAATTTTTAGTTATTAAAAATCTGAAGAAACGACTCATGGGGGAAACCAAGGTCGAGAAATAACTCGTTTAAAAATGAATATATATATATATATATATATATATATATATATATATATAAATGAAATAGGATTTATTCAAAGATGTTGTATGAACATTTCGACATGAAATCTCCCCAGGGGATAACACATCACCTCAGCAACGAAAAAAAAAATCCTTTCTTCGTTGCTGAGGTGATGCGTTATCCCCTGTGCGGATTGATTTCATGTCGAAATGTTCATACAACATCTTTGAATAAATCCTATTTAATTTATATTTGCTCTGTAATATTTTATTACATGGAGCTCTCTTCCTGTATCATTTTTTAATATTAAAATAATTTTATTATTAATTAGGATCAGGTTTTTGGAATATACCTTCCTGCTTATTCCGCTTGGATTAAAGTATTTGAATAAACACACACACACACACACACACACACACACACACACACACACATATATATATATATATATATAAACACACGCACACACACAGACATATATATATATATATATATATATATATATATATATATATATATATGCAAGCTTTTAAATTTGCTATAGAGTGTAGGGGTCTTCAACCTTATACACGCTAGTCGTTGTTGCAGTAGATTCTTGTGCCAGTAAAATTTAAACAGTGGAATTGCAAACTCTCCAACCTATATTGAATTTAGATTTGCTAATATTGAATTGACCCCCTCCCAGATGGAAAGCAAAGAAATGGATTTGTATTGTTCCTCAGGATACTTTTGCAAATGGAATTGTTTTGATTTTAATTTAAATCTTGCATACTTATTTCAGTCTTTTTTACGATATCCGTAACACGGCGTAAATGTTCGCATATGAGTTGCATTTCCTTAAATCGATAAGCTCTGCTTTATTTATTTATTTTAATTCTTTTTCTAAAATTCTTCTAGGTTCTTACAAATACGGATACAATTTATAGTTAAACTGTGCCAATTTCATATTCTTCATTGAGAATGATTCTCTGCTCACTCATCATCACAAATTTAGTTGGTCAGTATCGCAGACAACATATTTTTTATACAATACTGATGCCGTATCTGGTCGGGTGCTCCTACTATCCACCTAGGTGCCCTTGATAAAATCCAACGGGGAATCTGTAATATGATAGATCTCGACTTGGCAGCTCAGATACAGTCACTTTCTCACAGGCACAATGTGATTTCTCTTTACCTCTTCTAGAAATACTTTTACGGTTTCTGCTCCAATGAACTTAACTCACTGGTGCCCCCTATATATAAATTTACTCAACCCACAAGATTAGCAACTCGGTCCCACCCTTTTACTGTAAAACCAATAAAGTGTAAACGCAAATTCTACTCCATCAGCTTCTTTTCTAGCACTTCCTGGCTGTGGAATTCCTTTCTGTTTACTTGCTTCCCCGACAGCTATAATCTCCAAGAATTTAAATGCAAAGTCAATAATCATCTCCTATCTCACTAACCTGCATCCTCTCTCTCATGCTCCTTTCTCCGTTTACTCCACTCTCATCAGTATTCACATCCTTCTCTTATCCACTTCGTAATACCCCCTATAACTTGTCATTCTTTCACATAACTTTCCTCTTTGTAACCCCCTTCAAAACAGTGGCAGTAAAATGCCTTGCTTGGGTGATATGATTATAAAAAGACAACTAGGTAATATCTGGAGCGTGATTGTCTAAATTTAAAAATGAAGGATTCGTAAAAATAGCTTCCTGAGGAGAATAGTTTTACGGTGCTTGACAGCATCACAAAGATGAATATCTTTTGTACGTATTATCATAATCATCAGTAAAATTATGTATCTTCTTCTTCATGTGCCGTGTCTTTTCAGGACGTTGACGATCACAGACTTCCACTTGACTCTGTCTTTGTCACTCTCAATATTTTTTTCTTGGTATCTCTTTTAAGCTCTAATCCGTCAACCATTTGCTCAGGCCTACAAAGTAGGTCCCGAGCTGCTTTCCCCTGTCTCTTCTTCCATTTATCCGACTTGTGAGTATTAAGTTCTCCAGGCCCTCGTTCCTCATTGCGTGTCTCTGGAACCTCATTTGTCTCTTCCTGAAATTTGTATCAGTTTTCTTCTCGTTTGAATCCCTTTCAACACCTCATCGTTGCACACGTGCTCCGTCAATGTTATCCTCAATATCATTTTGTAAAACCAAATTTCTGCTGCCTCATGCCTCTCCTTCATCTTTGATGAGATCGAAGCATTCACTTTAATAGAAATGGACAGATATCACATTGCAATTCAGCACTCTTTTCTCTGTTTCAAATCAGATTTTCTTGTCTTTCAATACTCTGGTTAGCTTCTGAAATGCCATACCAATGCGTCTTTGGATCTCAATGTCGCACCTTCCATTCTCTGTAAAAATACTATTTAAACTTTTTTTGCTTGTTTTATTTTAGATTCTCCTAATTGCAGTTGGCATATTGGGCTCCTCTTTTTGCTAATGACCATACATTCAGTTTTCTTGAGGTTTATGCTCAGTCCTTTCTTTTCACTTTCTTTTGCTGAATTCTATAGAAGATCCTGCGTTTTCCTTTCCATGTTTGCTATCACCACCGTGTCATCTGCGTATCTGACATTGTTGAAATTGTGGCCTCCCATGTCTTAGCAAGGCTTTTATTTCTGAAAATATTTATTCGCCGTACAATTTGTAAAGATCCGGTGAGAAAACACATCCTTGTCTTACGCACCTGTATATTTTTGCATACCTGCTGAGTTTAAAAAATCCACTGTGTTTAACCTGTCTTACGTTTTTACCGTTCCATCTCGCTTTGGGGTTGGTTTTCCTCATCTCTAATTCTGTCTGTATCCATGGCTTGTTAAAATGTTCTGTGGTACGGTCTTCAGAATATTTTCTTTTTCTTTTTTATTTCTCTTTGTTTGTTCTTTGAAAAAAATGTATACCAATATTAAAATTCCATTTCCTGTGGTAACGTTAGCTGTTTCCTAGTTGATTCCACTGGATAATAATAGCTAGGAGTATTTAGATTTATTTTCTGCTGTACAGTATTTAATAATATTTCGTTATTATCTTCTAATATATATATATATATATATATATATATATATATATATATATATATATATATTAATCGTATCACGTCGAGCAAGGCAGTAACGCTACTGATGTGCAAGGGGCTACATAAGAGTAAAAAATAGATAGGAGGAGAGTAAAGAGAAAGACGGAACAGTTAAGGATGGGAATACAGGTGTGTTGACAGTTGCAAATGTGCAGAGAAAGGAAAAGATATACAGGGTGGTGTAGAAAGAACTAAAGTCAAGTGGTTAAGAAATGGGAAATGGCATTGCATTTAAATTCCTGGAGGTTGTAGCCATCAGGAAAGTACGAATATGGAAGCGAGTTCCACAGGCGTGAAGTGCGAGAAAAGAAGCTGCAGGTGTAGAGTTGTCGTGTGCATTTAGTTGATCTAACTGTGAATATGTGGGACGCAGTTGCCACTCTGGTTGCACGAGTAAACACCTGCTGCATTAAGATAATGTGAACTGTTAACTTTTGATTTTTGGATATGTTTCGAAACAACATTAATCTTTAAAAAAGTAACAAGTTAGCCTACGAGAAAATGCGGCGCTTATGCGAGAAATGTAAGAATGCAATATGGCTTTATGATTATTGGTACTAGAGTTGAAAATATACAAGCATTCGTAAACTATATTGTTTCCATCTAGGTAAAATTTTTAGTTCAAGGAGTATTAGCAGCGATAGGTTTGATGTTTTAAACTTCAAGTAGTAAATTGTAAAATGGAGGTGTTTATGGTGAACATTAAGTAGAACATACAGGCAAAGTATATCTATAATGGCTTTTTGATCTTTGTTTATGGTTACAGTTGATCTAATTACGGTATAAAAAGTTAATGAGGATTTTCATGTTGTTTACGTTTATATATCTTAGGATGTTCGTTGTGGTGTAGAGGATATCGACTCGGAACAATAAATCAAGGAGCCGAGATCAGATTCCAGTTAAATTCCTTGCATTCACTTACGTACAAATACCATTGGGAAAGGTACTAATCCGTTTCTTCCATCCAGTTATGGGTTAAATAATAGGATATATTGGGTTCTATAGCCTTGGCTTGAAACCAGTCTAACGCAGAAAGCAATGGCAACCTACTTCGAGATAATCTTCTGCCCAGTCAGACATGTCTCTTTGGAGACAGATCACCCAAAGCGTGTATTCCGCATATTAATTAACTGACTGACTGAATATAATAATTGGAATCATGATTAAGACTTCTAATGGGCATAAAGTGGGGTATCAGTTTTCTATTGGTATGGAATAATAAGCTGATCCCCCAATAATTAATACTTAATAATATAATAGATCTCTTCCCCCTCCAGCTATGAGTCAAATAACAGGACAGATTGGGTTCTATAGCCTTGGTTGGCAACCAGTTTACCGCAGAAAGCAATGGCAACCTACTGCGGGATAATTTTCTGCTCAGTCACTCATGTCTCTTTTGAGACATGATCACCCAAAGCGTCTATCACGTATGGCACTCAACTGACTAAGTGAATATAATAGTTGGAATCATGATTAAGGTTTCTACTGGGCATAAAGTAGGGGGTCAGTTTTATATTGTTATGAAGTACTAATCTGATCCCCCACTAATTACTACTTAATAATATAATACATCTTTTCCCCTTCGAGCTATGAGTCAAATAATAAGACAGATTGGGTTCTATAGCCTACCGCAGAAGCAATGGCAACCTACTGCGGGAAAATCTTCTGCCCAGTCAGTCATGTCTCTTTCGAGACATGATCGTTTAAAGCGTGTATCACGTATGACACTTAACTGACTTACGTTTATATAAGGTTTAAAGTGGTTGGAGCTATATTTACTTTTGCTATGTAAATATGCACCTAACACACACGCACACGCACACACTCAAACACACACAAAAACAGACACACATACACACACACAGACACCCTCCGTATATATATATATATATATATATATATATATACACGGAGGGTGTATATGCATATATATACAACCTAAACTACATATGATGAAAGAGAGAGAGACAGAGACAGAGAGAGAGAGAGAGAGAGATTGAGAGAGACAGAGTGACAGAGACAGAGAGAGAAGAGAGAAAGAAAAATGATAACACATAAAATATTGGCATCTGTTTTTTAACTCTAACTAATGATCAGCCACGTCAGTTTGTAAAGATTTAAAAACTTAATATTTCACTTAGATGAATATTAAAAGATTATTTTCTAACATCTTTATTAATCATATCAGTGATAATCGTGAATTAAATTTTTAAAGGTTACTTAAAATAAATCTTCAGTGCTTTTATGACATACTTCGTTATAATGCTGAGGAAATCATGCATTTACCAGGAGCTTTGCTTCTGGCGAAATTTTTTTTTCTTATTTTGTATATTTTATCACATAACTTTATTTGCAACTTAAGCAGAAACATCAATCTATGTGTGTGCGTTTGTGTAAATGAGGTCTGATAGTGTTTTTATAGATTTGAGAGTGCACATCGTATTTTGAAAAAGAACGCTTTCGATATCTGACGGTTTACAAATTTTAATCAAATAAATACGTCATCCAAGATCCGAATTATGATACTAGAAACAATCTAACAAATGTTTAGGGTGCGATGGGTCTGTGAAATGAGGAACATCATTACGCAATTCAATCCACCATAAACTATAAAACGGTAGGATGTACTGTTTGACAATTGCACCGTAAGTTCCAGTGCAAAGATTTATAAATGTTTAGGCGTCAATCTTAGGACAGTGCAGAGGATTCCAAAAAAGTTGGGTGAAGTAGGCTGGTTTGTAATCTGCAAAATTTGTTTGTTTTTTTTACTTTTAAGGATTCTATTTTTGTATTGTTAAGAGAGATAAATTTTGTTTATATCATTTTTATATCATGTTTATATTTTTTATTACTGTGAACAATTTCAGAATGAGACTAATGAAAGTAAAAATAATGTTGGTATTTATGAAGCTACCTACTTATATACCAATTTATAAATACAAAGCATCGGCACCAATCTGAGGCAAATAAGTTCTTGAATCTTAACTCTATTTGCAATCATAGATATTAAATAAATAGAAGTCATATATATATATATATATATATATATATATGTATATATATATATATATATTGCTGCATGTTTCATTAAAAATATAGACAAGCTTTGTCGATTTATTTTATGTACATTCTTTTCATATCGTCTCGTGTGGTCATGTGAGACGTCACAAACTGTAGTGCGATTTTCGCTTCCCGCATGCACACACGTGTTCTTCAGTCCTCCACACAAATCAAATAGATGACTATTACTGCTCGTTAAAACCAACACTATTTTCACCTTTGATAATGGCTGATGTAAGCCGAAAGCTTAGAAAGGATTAAATAAAAACATGTATCTATATTGTGATTTTCTTTCCTCTTTCAACGATAATGCTATTAAGCTTATCAGACAATATAAAAAAGATTTACATAAAATAAATCAACGAAACCTGTCTATATTATTTAATGAAACATGCATCAATAAAAAAATGCTGCCTAAATACACACACAATATATATATATATAGAAAAAGTCAACACGTCATTTAAATTAGTTTTAAATTATAATTCATTTCAATGAGCTAAATTAGCTCATTTCATCAGACCACACAATATTCGTTCCATTTGGTACAAAACATTTTGCTGGAGTAAGTATTTCCTTTAACTGAAGTGAAAGATAAAAAAAAATAAAAAAGTAAAAAAGGAAAAAAGAAAAAAGAAAAAGGAAAAGATAGTCAGGAACAGAGCCATTGGTGTTATATCAGCTGGGGGTATCCAGACCAGTCGCGAAGATGCTGACCGATAAGTCATTAACTGCCTGTTTCTAATTCCATGGATACATATGTATGTGTAACCGCACAAACTAACCCACCCATGTACACTAACTTATATACATATACACATATGCGCACACATTCCCACATATACATAAAATATGACTGTGTTTATGCTTATGCATACTTACCGACCTACACTTTTTCATGCTTACATACAAATCTTGCGTTCGTATACTCACATGTATATATTTTATAAAGATCGGATTTCCGAGCGTATAAATAGTGTTATATATATGTAAGTAAGTTAATAATTATCATATATATATGAAGAGAGGGAGAGTTAAATTTTTGTCATATATTTTTGTCGATTTCAAGATAAAGATAAAGTGTTAATAGCATTTACCTGGAGAAGTTTGTTATTTAGTTGAGCAGAATTATTTTAGTCATGGCGACTTCAAAGTTTCGAAAAGGCTTTAATGTGATGTCTTTTTTGTTATTCCTGAATATTCTAAGGCTTGAAGAATAATTCTAATATTAACCGTCCTCGGTATTTGCTTTATAATGGCATTAGGGTGGTTGGAATTGATATTGATATAGCTAGGGGTTTCATTGTCCTTATTGCACGGTTTAAATGAATTATTATCGAGGGTAATGTCTATGTAATTCATTATCTTTAAGTTGGGAGCAATTTCTATTTTGAATCCTAGCATACTGAATATCTTAATGATTTTCTTCTGGATTTTCATACTTTTACTATTTGGGATGAACATAAGTCCATCATCCCAGAATAGGCCTACCTGTTTAGGATTCACAACATTACCCAGGGTGTCTAGGATATATATGCTTACTAAATCAACAACTTGGGCTTAATCCTCTGTCCCCATGGGAACGTCATATTTACTATTGTGACTTTTAGTCCAGGTAGACTCATTAACGGTAAGGAGGGATTATCTCGCTGGTAGAATAATGTTAGTTTTTTCTGTTATTTCTACATTGTATCTAGTGAAATTAATACATTTTACTAAGAGATCTCTCGATAGAGAGGGATAGAAATCTATAATGTCAAATTTAAGAAATGTGGTTCTAGTTTTGTCTACAGTATTTTTAAACCTATGGATAGTGTCGGCTGAATCCTTCTAGAGATTGTAATGGAGGGGGGTGTTGGAGCTTAACTTATATACTTTTGGTTATGTTTCCGAGACTAATCTTCATCCCCTTTTGGTAGGATTTATTCATCTAGATTGTATCCTCATCGCAAAATTTGGTTTATGATCTTTAAACAGGAGGCATGCGTTTCTAGTACTTTCTTTACCTACTCTATCGTTAATATTTAGCTTGCCGGTAAATTTAGCGGTATCTTGATCAATCTCATACCAAATAAATTGCAATAATTATCATATTCTTCCAATTAGTCATATCAAGTTATTTTCAATTTTGGCTAAGCAATTACCTCCACACTACCTACCACAACTAACTCAAGAGTCAAGCCACATACCTCACACTATCAAAGAAGAAATTACCACTAAAATCCCGCTAGATTAAAACTATAAAACCAATATTTCCCAACCCCATTCTTTACCAAAGCAAATCTCTAGGATTAGAAATTTTCCGCATTCTTTCTTTATATAGGGTTGAGAATGCATATTTTAAAATGATATGTTGAAAATGGCTATTTCCCCTCTGAGTTTTATCTGAATTTACAGATAAATAAATAAGTATCCACTCTGAACTCTCTATTGGATCAGATTTAATAGTTTAACGATATTACTAGGATCCTCCTTATCCCGGATTATTTACGAAGCAAGAAACCCGTGATTTTTACCCCTAAAACAAATGAAATTAGAGCAACATAAAACAACTCCGTTTAATCTAATTTTGAAGTAAAATTGAGTAACACGTTACATTCATTAAAGTTTTCCGACTTATTTCTTACTTAATTTCCATTTCTATATGAACTGTTGCTAGTGTGGGACATGGCCCCAATATGAAAGGCCCTATAAAAGAGCGATTTTGCTTGACGACCAATTTTCTTTCAATTGTTACCACTCACACAGCACGCTCAAATGAATATTATACAGTGGATAGAGAGTGGGGTAACTAATGATGATCGATCACATGACGAACCAAATAGTGTTATTATTGCTAACTTTTTACATTAATCTCATTATCTAATTTTACTGCAGTTATTATCCATTGGGTACCAATTGGGTACCAATCTACCAGGAATTTTCTCCCTCTACTATCATTTATTCCGCTCCGTGACCTCCATTTTTGTTTTGCTTATACTTTCTAAGTTGTATTTTTAACGCTGATTACTTAATCAGGTTGACCTCTTTGAATCTCTTAGACTCTTATTTTTAGTGTTGCCATTTCCATTACTATGCTTGCGTTTCTAAATTTTGTTTCTACCTTCGTGCCTATAAATATTTTAATCATTCTTGTGATTCTTTCAATTCAGCTTCAGCTAAAGCAAAACAAAAAATATTTCATCTAATTTTCTTTAATGAGATACAGAGAAACTGTGATCTTTTGTTTTTATCTATGTTACTTGATTTTCAGTTAAAATTCAACAAATATTCAGGTTTCAATTCGGAAAATATTACACAAAAAGAGTTTCCTTTGCACATAGATTAAACAGTAAAAAATGAATGTTCTTTAGGTCCTGTTATCGAACAATATATATTGTCATGTGGTATCCTTCAGTCCTGTAAAAACCTCAAATTATATATATATATATATATATATATATATATATATAATTATAAACTTATCCCTATAATCGTTTCAAAAAACCCTCCGAGTATAAACGCGGAAAGGAAAAAAAGAAAGAGCTAAGCACGTGAACATCAGTACATCACGTACGTCACGGCTTTTAAATTAGAATGTATATTTTAATTTTTGTCGTTGTCAGTAGTATGCTTAGGTTGCAGTCGTCGCTATTTGGCGGTTTTTCCGAATAAAATTTCCCCTTAGTAAATTTCTTTAATAATAATACTCTTAAGTCAAGCTATTGTTGTGCGGATATCCTCTAAAAATAATTAAAAAGCATCACAAGTCCTTAACGAGTGTAAAAATGAAAAAGAAACTTGATGTATTGCAACGATGTGCTAATTAATACAAAATATAACCAAACTACTACCAACAGATGCAATTATAGGAAGTCTAATGATTGTCCACTACATAGTAATTGCTTAACTAATTCCCTAGTTTATATTTGTACTATTTCTACACTTGAAAATTTTAGTATTAAAAGAATTATAATGGGATAAGTAAAACTCGTTTAAAATCCGATGGTACAAACATTTACTACAATAATAGTGCTTATTAATACAGTACCTCGTTATCCAAATACGTTTGGAGTTTAAAATAAAAAAAACAAAACTCCTACTGTTAAATAGAAATTAATTAGAAGGGTTAGAACTTGTAATTCCCTATATGCACCATGTTATTTTTCTCTTAAAAACAAGTTAGAAATTATCAAGTTTAAAGACTGGATTTACCTATGAATGAATTTACTGTTAACTGTAAACACAGTTCACTATTTACCTTTCAATATGAGTAGTAATATTATGAATAACTATAAACTATTTCTAAAGATGCCAATTATTATTTACTCTTATTTGCGGCATCTTTAATCTATGATAGACTGTCAAGTTAATATGTGCCATGTATTTAGTCTATCATAGATTATGAAGTTAATATTTGCTAGGTATTTAATTTAGCACGGGTTGTCAATTTATATAATGGTTAGATGTTCGAACTAGAATAGTTTGTCCATTTAATATTTGATACGTATTTAATCTAGCATAGATTGTCAAGTTAATATCAAATAGTTATGATACCTTAGACATTAATTTCACATGGACCCTGAATTCGTTATTTTTATCTATGTTAATATATGTAATGTTGTATGCTGTTTTCTATTTGTATTTATATATGAATATATGTACCTGAGTACATGAGTTTGTCTATGTATAAATGTAGGTGTGAATGTATGTTTATGTACTAGTGTGTACATAGATATTTTGATTTACATATATGCGTATATGTGTTTATTTATATATGTGTGTGTATATATATATAAACTTTCGTTTCTGTATGTTTGTGTCTATGGGTGTCGCTATTTCTGTGTATATTTGTGTGAATTTATAGATAGAGTTTTGCATAACTGGATCTGTGTATGTGACTTTATTTTGTATATGTATAGTGGGGACCTACCTACAAATGAACTAGTCCACACCTTTATAATATCAACTCTGAGTGGGAGTTACTGAGTAGTAGCCATAGAGTGAGAGAATGAGTGAGTCAGGACGCCTGCGAGAGAAAGTAGTCTCCAGTTGACGCTTACCGTTGTAATACGTTTTCCGAGAATATAATATTCAACATTTTATTCAAGTCGGTAATATCTTTATATGGCCCTTCGGATATATATATATATATATATATATATATATATATATATCCGGTGGAGGGAAAATGTAAATTCACCCAGGTGATTTATGAAGCCCGCATTTCTCCATCAAACAATAAAAATAACGACCGAACATATGTAGGTATGTCCGCTGGACCTTTTAAGCAGAGACTTTATAACCACAAGTATTCTTTTTCGAACCCCGGTCAAAAGTACCAGACAGTCCTTTCGCGAATATTCTGGAAAATGAAAGAGGAAGGGCTGGATCCTGTAATTAGCTAAAACTAATAGGTTCAGCCCGTATTCCGAGGAATTTTCGTGATAGGTGTTGTCTGTGTTTTCTAGAAAAAAAATTTCAATATTGAAATATCCTCACCAGCACCTGCTCCTGAATCTTAGAAGGAAATTTATTAGTAAGTGCCGCCATAAAGCTAATTTCTTGAATACTTAAATTTAAAATTTAATTCCTGAATTTTAGATTTTAGAATATAAATATAAGTTAAATGGTTTTGAATTTAATTTTTATTTTTAATTTTAACCTTAAAAAAATATTTTAACCTCTCTACCTTCCTCTCCCAATCTCCTTTAATTCTCTATCTTTATAAAATATGGATTCCTTTACTAAACCCCTTTTTTCCTTTGTTAGCATATATATATATATATATATATATATATATATATATATATATATATATTAATAATTTTAAATTTATAACTTTCTATAATTGTTATTTAGCTCGTCTATACCTAAAAATATTTTTAATTAGCTAAACTTAAGTAAAATTTTTTAAATCTTATATTTAAATTTATTTATTCCCCCTAAACATACCTTTTCAAATAAAATTGTCAAAGCCCTAACCCTTTTAAACATTTAAAGTTAAACGTATTTGACACGTATCGAGCATTTTCTATTTGATATTTGATATTCCATCCTTTTCCGTCTTTCTCTTATGTTTTCTCTATACACTCTTTATTTCCGCCTCTTCCTTTTCTGTTCTGTTTTGTTTAACCCAATCCTCAACTTAACAACATCCTATTTCCTTACCTCTTTTCGTCTATTAAGCTAGACATGCCAATCTCCCATCCCTTCATTTACAAAGAAAAAACCAAAAATAGACTGATCTTAAAAGAATTTTTGTGACGTATATTTCTCAAATCTTGACCGTTATTTATTTTGTCCCCTTTTTTATCCTATATTTTTTTCATTTTGAAATAAAACTCTGTCGCTGAGGAGACGTGAATTTTCTATTAGAGATTTCATGTCGAAATGTGCATTCGACATTTTTGAATGTTGAAAATTTTCTTTAATTTATATTGGCACTGTAATCTTAAGTACATTGAGCTCTCCTCCTGCATCATTCTTTAATATTAAAATTTTTTAATATTAATTAGGATCAGGTTCTTGGAATTTACCTTCCTACTTTTCCATTTTGGATTAAAGAATATATATATATATATATATATATATATATATATATATATATATATATATATATACGTTTATGCATTGGACTATGACTGTCTTTGTCTTAAAGTCTATATAACTCTCTCCGATGGCCACATTATCATTCGAATTCAGACCTATATGTAACTAATATATGTAGCATCTATAGACATTCCTGACCACAGCATTGAATTTAATGGATAAATTGACTTATATTTTGATTGGTCATCGCAGACTACGTAACAATGTCTCCCCTATTGAGTAGTTAGATTAGTGTTGCCGCTTTTAAAACACTTCATCTTGCAATCAGCACCATCTCTTGACAAGGCACAAAAGGCGTTGAAACAAAATAACTATTTTGTAGTGATGTTATAACATATTAATTTAATAAATCTAAATCTAAACTTATTTATAAATGGGAATTGTCTGTGTGTGTGTGTGTGTGTCTGAGTGGGTGTGTATCCGTTACCTATAGACTCCGAAACGGCTGAACCAATTTTCTTGAAAATTTACACAGTTTTACTATAAGCGTCTGCGAGTGTTCTTTGTTAGATTTTGTTTCGAGGTACCCCCGATAATTATCGAAAATCGATAATCGAAAAAATCGGTTTATAGAAGGAGTGGTCCGATTTTAATAAAATCTGATACACTCATAGACCAAGACATTAGAAACAATATTCAGAAATTTCAAGGTTGCAGTTCTTACAATAGAGTAGAAAATCGATAATATATATATATATATATACATATATATATATATATATATATATATATATATATATAGATAGATAGATAGATAGATAGATAAAGGCAAGATGTTTGTGTGTGTGTCTGTTTATCTGCCTGTATGTCTGCATTTTTTTCAGCTCTTTTATTTATTTTTTGCTTCGGGTTTGGCTCTAAGTAGGTATAATTGTAGTTCTTAGTCTCAGCCATGATACCATTTACTCAGAGGACTTACTTAGCCTTCAAAATTCAGTTTACGACGAAAAAAATCTTATTTGATATCGATACCAGGAAATGAAAGTTTGACTTACATCCATTCATTTTTCTTTCACACTACGGTTTCGCGTTAATTGGAAACAACTGCTGCTTTTTAGTCTTTAATGCAAAGGTGCAAAGAGTCTGAGCTCCAGTACCATGGATTAGTTTTAAAGCTTTCATTACACCCGAGCAAGGCCGGGCTATCCTGCTAGTTGTAAATAAATATTATTTGCTTTACTTTTTATTCAGCGCTTTTTAAGAATACTGTTTTCTTTGGATATAAGAATTTTATTCCATTAATACCAACCCTTTGCGTATATATATATATAGTGTATCGAGGCAGCAAATAATTTTCTAAACACATGCTGTTAAATATAAGAGACAATGAATGTCTATTATGTTTAATCATGAGCCGTTCTAAAAGTGGTAGATATATATTCAAATAACTCAGAACGAAAAAATACTTACAACATTGCAAACATTAATTTAAAACAGTGCCCCAATATAGAATATTTATTATAAAGTATATTTTAGAATATGTCCAAACTACATTCTACTACAAAATTGTACATTTTGTTTCGACATTGAAAGCACAATCTCTCATCAGTTAGTGAACGTTATATGCTACCTGATGAGACATTGTTATTTTAATGTTGAAACAAAATGTACTCTTTTGTAGTAGATTGTAAATTGAAATATGCTTAAATAAATATTCCGGCAAAATTTTGTACCAATTGGAATGGATATTGTAAGGTCTGATGAAATGAGCTAATTGGCTCATAGAAATGAACTATAGTTTATAACCACTTGAAATGACGTGTTGAGTTTTCCGTTATAAATATAATATTGCTCTGGATAACATCCACTGAGCTCTCTATATAGATATAACTCTTAATATTTTATTTTAAGTTAATCTTGTTGGATTATTCTCACCGTTTATGGACTGAACATATATATATATATATATATATATATATATATATATATATATTAACCGTTTTATCCAAAGCAAGGCGTTAACGTCATTGGTGTGCAAGGGGGGCTACATAAGAGTAAAATATTTCACTTAAGCGTAAACTAACAGTTTTACAGCGTAGATTTATTTACAATGTTTGTATCTATTAAATGCTTTATTTCTGATATTCAGCATTTTTACCTTATAAATATTGTAAAGTTGATATGCATGTATGTATGAGTAAAGGTGGCAGATAATACGACGGACTAGAAAATATGTTAGACAATTCAAAAATCTCTGATATGTTCACGTCAATTAAACTGCATCCCTAGAAGAAGAAATTTATGTGTTATGAAAAAAAAGTCTACATTTAAACGTGTTGAAACCCAATTTCAATATCAATTTAGTTGAATTAAAAAAATAGGTTAGTCCACTAACGTGAATTAAATTTTGTCTCGCTAATGTACATTTTATTGTTGTACAAGTTTCCTAAAAGAATTTCATCTATCTCGTATTCCATCGAATTCATATTCAATTTTAGTCACATTCTCTACATAGAAAACGTTAAAAGAAATAATCAGAATCTCTAAGAAATTTCTAATCTCAGACAACTTTCAAGGGAAAAAGGAGACACATTTTACCAAACTGTATCGCCAAAAAGAAAAAGCGATAAATTCACACTACATACTAAGAACGTCGTCCATCCTTATGCCAAGATACGTTGAAGAATACATAACAGCTCATAATGTACGAATAGCTTTAAAGAATTCATAGGTAATTATACTGGAAACTAAAACAGGAAATATTATCCTTCTTAAGGTGTTTTGTTCCTGTACTTATATTGAGGTAGAACTAGTTTCTAATTACACTGGATAAATGTCTAATTGTTTAACTAAAATACATGGAAAAATGCGCGCATGAAACATGCTATTCTTAAGATTATATTAAACCTGGGAAAGAACAGCTAAGATATTCTAGTGAAGTGAAAAATAAGAAATTTCTTACTTAAAATATTACAGCTAAAAATAATTCAAATTTTATTTTTAGCTGCAATATTTTAAGTAAGAAATTTCTTATCTTTTACTTCATTAGAATATCTTGTCCTTTAATTTTCGAGGTTCAATAACTTGTCCTGTTCATTTCCAGGTTTAATATAATCATAAGAATATTACTTTTCATGTGCGAATTTTCTCATGTAATCCATGATTTTTCCAGGCATTACTATTAATGTAATATCAATTTAATACTGAAAATCACATACAAAAATATTTTTTTAAATTATATGCAATTAATTAAAAAGCAATAAAAATTGATTATTTACAATTAAATCTGATAATCAATTCTAATAAAATGATAAGTGATAATCAATGTTTGATTGACAAAATGATAAAAGATACCGTCACAATTTAAATGTTGGACAGAAAAATGTTATAAAGAATAAGATTTATTATAAGAAGCGTTAGTTTTTGGACTTCACATATTTTGATGTAACTTTTTTCTACTGAATCAAAATTCAATTTTTTTTCAAAATCTAAGTAAGGAGATGTCTTATCTAACTCGGTAAATTGTTTGAAATTTGGTTGAGAACTGAATTAGTGGTAAAGCTTGAAATCTGCTAAGATCTCTAAATGTCGGACTTAAGAATATATTCAACCATGGTAGTGGTTGAACGATATCTTGAAAAAATAAGCAAAAAAAAAAACCCAAAAAAAAACAAACAAACAAACAAACAAAAAACAAAACAGAAAAAAAACAAATAAAACAAAGATAGATAAATAAATAGATACAAGTAGACAAACAGTGAATTACTAAAACAGATATCCGTAGAAAAGTGAAACATCATTTGTCCTTGTCTTCGACATTATTGAGATACTTTATCCATTCTGGGTCTTAAATACCTGCTCAGAAATTTAGAAGTACAGTGGTTTCGGGTTTTATGGTTAGCTATATTGCCTTTAAACAAAATAATCTCTACATTGTAATTGTTTTAATTATTTTTTGTCAAATGATTCTAAATTCTACGATTCCAATAAAGTACGCATTGTTTGGACATATAACAGGCGTCGGTAAAAATAGTTGGGCACTATACGGTAGTGAACTACAAAAATTCCGTTTAGTTCATGAATGAAAGATTTTTGGCAAACACTGGGGAAATTTGGAAAAAAGTCAAAATGGATGCAAAGCACATTTTCTCCATTCGTTTAAATTAAGATCTATTTTGCATGACGTGCTAAGAACCTTTAATTTGACATCCCAAAGCTGTTAGATTTAGAATTTCCCGCAGGAGCATCATTAACTGCTTAAGTGCCGAGCAGACTGTAATTATGCAAGATAATTTGAAGTTGCTAACAAATTTAGAAGAATCACTTTAAAAATCCCTACCTACTTCACGGCTCTCCAACCAGAAGGAAAAGAAAACATCGCTAGTTTCAGAATTATCTATAAAAAGGATGATATGTCTTGCAGGTATATTTCATGGCAACAATTAGTAAAAATTATTCTTGTATTACGCATGTTCCTGTTTATTTAGATCATTAAAGTGACGATTCGTTATGAAAGAATTTATGTTACTTCGAAATTATTTCATTTCCCCAGGAGAAGAAATGAAATAATTTGAATCTCAAGGAATATCCTTTTCATTGTAAAGCAAAATGCCATTCTCGATGAAAAAAATGATTATCTATTTGGTGATCATGAATTTCAGAATGAACAGAATGGGACTGGTTTTTCGGTTATCTTCCGACAAAATATTTAAAAATGACTTTTAGAAAGAAAATGTAGAAGGAAAATACGTCAGTTTGTTTAGGAGATTTTTGGTTTGACACCCTAATTTTATGTGTCATATATGATCTTTAAAAAGCGCATTATACACGAGTATATACTGAATAAAGATAAAAACAACATGAAAACGTTTTACTTTTTATTTGTTTATATTTCATCATTTCAAAGAGTTACAGTAAGAAAAATGATTGGGTATTGAAGAAATGATGAAAGATGAATAGGATAGAAGATATAAAGATGCCAATTGTTGTTGCATTTTAATTTTTAGGGATTGTAGCTATCAAGGGAACAAATAAACGGAAGTGGGTTCCAAAGACGGGAAATGCGATAAAAGAAACTGTTAGAGTAATAGAGAGGGGTTACATTTAATTATTTCAACAGTAAAAGGGTTTGGGGTTTAGATACCAATTAGTAGCAGTTGCCATGACAATATTTGTAGAAAAGACAGAGGGCATCCACGTCACCGTGGCGAAAAAGTGACAAGTCGGGATACCAAGACCCTGCAAACATTGCAAAAGATACAGATACAGAAACTGCTCTTGAGTACCCTCTATACGGTACAATGATACGCGAGCTCGACAATTGGGGCGCACACAGCCATAACTTCATGTTAACGATATGGGGCTTAGCATATATATATGTATCTGTGTGACATTGTGTACATGCATACGCATTTAATTTGCGTATAGTTTATCAACCAAGTTTGATGCCAGAGGTTCTGTGTATTTCCATCTATGTGGTTAAATATTTTTTATGATTTGTGGAGTTTTAGTCGTGTACATTTTGTTCTTAGATTGTGTATTTGCGTACGTATATAACTAATTATGTTCATATGTTCATGCATTGAAATATGATTGTGTCTGCTCTGATTTCATTCATTCAAAGCTAGTCACGTTACGAATTCGCCCTGACTGTATCCAAAATGTGGCAATTCAGTCTGTGTCCAAATCGAGCGTTAAGATTTAACAGACAAATTGACATGTCGATAAAAAACAAATATTGTAATTTGTGCATGTATATATGAGTGGGTATATTAATCTGTATATGTGTCTGTTTGCCAGTGTATGTGAATATACTCGTCTATTTTTTATGTGTGGATGTTTTTACATTTATTTATGTGCGCTTTCTTTCTCTCCCCTGTTTAATATATGAATAACTTTCTAAATCTAATAAATTGTTAAACTTAGAAAATTATTTAAAAATTTTGCAACAATAATAATTTGGATCTAATAGTTAATTAATAATGCTGATCCCAGTTTAATCAAATTTTAATACTAATGCCCCACAAAATTATTTTTAAAGTTTGCTCACATATTCTCCAAACCAGAAGTTGCTTTACTCTGATTAGTCCACATTGTCTACCTGATTACAGAGGTTTTGCTTGTTTTTAACCTTTTAAAACCCTTAAATTTGAAATAAACCACATCACTTGACAAGACACAGGAAGTGTTAAAACAAAATAGCTACTTTTGTAGTGGTATTACAACATATTCATGTTATAATTTCTGAATAAATATTATTAGCTCTATTTTGTATAGAGCACTTTTTTAATAATAGTCTTTCTTTGGATAAGGAATATTATTCCATCCATACGTACCCTATACTTGGATATATATATATATATATATATATATATATATATACTTCTGCTATATGCGTGATTCTTCAGAAGTGAATTGAGTTCTCTCGGTGACTGGCGTGTGTATACACTGCTTCTATGAAACACGTTAAAATTTCCCTTCTCTGATTCCATGCGTCGATGGCTTACGGAGTAGCGACTCCGACTGACACCAAATCGGTCGAGTTTCGATCCCGGCCAGAAGCAAGTGGATGTGTCTAGCCACACTGATGAGCTGTGACACAGCGAAACAGGCTTGAATGGAGATGACGAATATATATATATATATATATATAGAGAGAGAGAGAGAGAGAAAGAGAGAGAGATTTAGTTGGTATAGTATCCAACAGAATAACATTTCTGGTTTCATGCCCCAAGAGATCATTACACGGCGCGAAACTACTACTTACGCGACTTCAAAGTATAAACTGAAGAGTTTTATTTCAACGAATCAAACAGGTTTAAACAAAAATACATTTGATGGCATCATTAAGTTGGTCAAATCGATATGAAATGTGGCGTGCAGTTTGGCATAAGGTCACGTTCAGAGATGAAACAACATAGAGCTGCATTCTAATAAGAGTGAATTTGTCAGAAGGCCTGCACAAAAGTGAAATAACTAGCATTACAAAACGGAAACCGTGAAGGTATGGAATTCCATTCCTTATGGATGCATAAAAAAGAATGGTTCCAGATAATTATTTAAAGGTGAGGATAACTTCAACGGTATGCTGGAGGAACATACGATACCGAACGGGGAATTTTTTCGGAGCTCTAACTCACAGATTTCATGTAACAAAACAGAGATTGAATGGTAAATATATCACTATTTTGAATTATTGAGCAGATTTGAGCTCTGATTTAAATCATGGATCAAATGTTGATAGGAAAATACTATCAGAAGAATCCACGTGATTTTATTACAAATATTTCTTTGTTTTAAAAACATAACTAACGTCCAAAGAGTCTGAGCTCCAGGACCATGGATTAGTTTTAAAGCTTTCATTACATCCGAGCAACGCCGGGCTATACTTCTAGTTTATTAATAAGCATGATAAGATGAATTGTGGTGGAAATGAATGTTAAATGAGAAATTTAAGGGTAACAATAATTGTAGAAATGATCATTGTCGTAATTTGTTGGAAAGGATTTATGCATACGTATGTATGAGCGTTTGTTTGGTAGGAATGTCTTTGAATGGAGAAGTAAAAGGAATCACCACACGAGAACGCATGGGAAAGAGAACAATGTGCGAAGCGACCGTACATCTGGATCGACTTGAATTTTCGCCCGTTACATTTTACTGTGTCGTCTCGCTGCTCCCATCTGACTGAATGACGCTGACCAAAGCCTTTATAGTCATTATTCTTTTCGAACTGGACCGTTAAGTCTTTTTAGTCTTGGAAATTGCTTCCTTTGGCCAGAAAAATTAATTTAACATCTTACGAAATCTGGTTTCGACTTTTTCTTTAAGCACGTGGTCAATTTCTCTTTTCTATACGGCAAAACCAGGATTTCACACTTCATTGTGAGTTTCTGTTAAAATGAAGAAGAAGGTTGCTTTTAATTCTTAATTTCCCATCCACCACAACATAATATTCGTTTGTAACCAATTCCGGTTTCGTAGAATTTTTTATTTTATCTACAGTTATATTCAGGGTCTGTAGATATTTGTGTTATGCTGTCAATTTGTCTGTTGTGCTTTTAATTATTTCTAGAACTTTTTTGGTCAAGCAATGGATAAAATTTAAATTAATTCCAATGAATAGATTTTACATTTTAATTAGTTTTCAGAAGGATCTGTTAATAAGTTTGTCTATACTGATTTTACAATTTGAATCAGAAATATTACTGGTATGATATCTCTGTTTCAGCCACTACCTTGTTTGGTCATTATCTATCAATCTCATCGTCTACCATCTCTCCACCACAAAAAAAAAAAAAAACGGTAATCGTACAAAACATTTACATATGACATAAAAAATCAATGAACGATACCGAACAACACATGCAAAAGTCTTACAAAAAATATCGATATCAAATGTAACACTTCTTCACTTCACAGTGTGCGAATATCTTCCCTTTTTCTTTATTAACTGCCATTCAATATGCCGTCCGTCTACACGTAAGGCGCGTTGGAAACTCCGACGTCGGGTAATGGTTAGTTCTAGAACAATTACGACCGAGCAACGAGTCCAATCCTCACGATTTTACATAATTTCGGCCTTACGCCACGTATAAGCCAACTTAGAAAATCACCATTGCGAGACGTGTGATTACATATCAATTAGAGATTTTATTTTTCGCGTACTTCTGTCAACTTAAAAAGTTTTCTGCACGTCTCAGAGTCATCATATCAAAAACTGACTTACAGGATCTTTTTTTTTGGGCCACGGTTCCACCAATCGCCTTTTCAGTTGGACATTAGATCTATTTTCATCGTTCCCTTTTGTACTTTTACTTTATTTATTCGTTCATTCAAGCGCTAATCATAACTAACATACCAGTAAAGTAAAGGACTGATTTGCTTCAGGTATCATTCACCTCTGTTTTTCCTAGTGAATTTGGTATTGACATTCTGGTATCGATCTTCTCATTTGTAGTACGCTAAAGAAAATCCTTAAACCAAAAATAAATAAATAACGGACAATGCACTGGAAGAGAAAAAGTGTAAGAACACCTACTCTTTTCTGTTATTATTATTATTATTTCTGTTTCTTTTTTCCTTTTTCTTTTTCTTTTTTATCACAACTTCAGTGAATGTCATGTAATGTCTGAAAAGTTCGTTTTTTCGAAGAACACACAGAGACAAAAAAAAAGAAGTTCTATACTGTTCAAAAGTTCGTTTTTTCATTTTTCGTTTCGAATTGTATCACACCTATATATATATATATATATATATATATATCTTGATGCACAACCACAAAATCGTAGGCGGTAACCACATCCATGATTAACAAATTGACATCGGTTAAATGACATTCGCAGACACCATGCGTACTTCTGCTACAGTTAAACGTCACACATGTCATTTCTTTAGTTTTAATTTCACACATGTACATTTCTTTATTTTAAATCATAAAACTCTGATTGAACACAGAAATCTACCATTATGTGCAGTGCATGTCATTCTAAGTCTGATCGAGAATACAACAACAATAAAAAAAGAAAAAAAATTGATTGTATCTGATGACGATGGTATTCGGTTTGCTTGGAGAATTAGTTGTATCACCAATTGTTTGCATTAACTTAATTAAAAAAGCGGTCCCATGACTCGTAACGTCTTAGACTTTGACGAGTTCTCGTCCACCTTAATGGACTCTTTCCTACCTTCCTTTCCCACATCAGATACTCATTATTAGTGGATATTTATCTGTTCTCTTTAGATAAATTCTGATGTTGAACACCTCTTGATCCTGCAGTACTATTCGCATAAGATAAACAAATTGCGTTTCCAGAAGTACGTTTACTTCTATCTATTTAACAATCAACATTATAGTTACTAACCCAACTATTATTAGTACACCAACGATGCCAGTAGAAACTCTATAATCAAATTAATCAGCATCTATTTATAACCCTCACTAAATATCTCTTTTAAACGAAACTTTTCTGTCGACAGAGAGAGGGTTTAGGGCAAATAATCGAACCGACTCCAGAATCCTTAAATGGTTAATGAAGTCAGCTCTGTGTAGCACCCTGAACCAATCACTTTTATAGGTCTTGGCACAAGCTGGATTATCCAACAGGTGCCAATGGCCGATCCCACGGAAGTGGGGCGAATTCGTCGGACTTGTTTGGGGACATTTTTAACACCCACTTCTTTCACTTATTTTTGTACATATTTTTGTACATATTTTTTCTAATTGTATATATTTAATCTTTTGTCCTCAATTTTATCCCCCTCGCTAATTGTTTACATGCCTGTGTCCCCCACATTTTTGCTCACGTGAATATAATTTTTTCGTTCTTTGATCACTACCAACGGTTCTCTCCTGATGTGTCGTTGGCGAAAGGCATCCCTTGGGAGAGGTTTCCTTTTGTGATTTTTAAAGCAATATATATATATATTCTTTTTCCAATTTTATTTCTAACTCTGTCACAACTTTTCTCTCTCTGCAAATTATCTCAATTATTTTTTTGTGTGCGATGAATGTTCGATTTCTTTGGTCGAGTTAACATTCGTCCTGAATTCTTAAGCAGGCTAAAGATCGTCAGCATGATTTTTTTACTTAAACTAAAAGACCAACGTCCAGACAATATTGTTAGCAATTTTTTTGGCACCAGTTCCTGGAGATAACGTTACCACAAAACCGACCAAATCACCATCATTCTTAATCGTCGTATATATAAGAAACCTCAAGTTGTTCTTGCTTTTCAGTTCAATAAACTTTATTTTATGTATAAGAATATATTTATAGTTGATCAATATAAATCAATACACAAAAGGCTAATTTACAACTCAAATCGGGCTTACCATTTCCAGGGTTCTTGACATATTACGAACTTTACAATAGACAGGTATATAAAAAAATCATACGATTACAGAAGACATGTGCATTTATGGGGTGATTAGTAAATGCACCGACCAAACGTCTTCCGCGTATCTGACCAAATTTCAAAATATTAGACGCTTCTTGTTAGGGCGCCGCCCCTATCTGTCTGCATAATGGACTGTTCCCATTGCTATATATAGCAATGGTGGATTCTCTACAGGGGGTGTGATAAAGGGTGATAGAGAGTCGTAGAGTGTCACTTGAGAGTCAGTGCGAGAGTTAGCCACACTTCCGGTGGCGTACCGGAAGTAATCACGTATACACACGTCTTACGACGGATTGAACTATTGTATCTTCCCTATTGTAAATATTACTAATCACTTCTGTACTTACTAACCGTCTTTCCGCGGAATACAACTTATATACTGATTCTGTTGTTGAGTTATTCATTAATACTTGGCGACATAACACTTCTTAATCCCGTCCTTAGTTAGACTAATAACTTTTCGACATTCTCTCCTATTGCAGTCCTGAAGATTAAGAAATATGAACATGGAAATCAATCAAAAGCAGAAAACAATATAAAATGCTGACATCATCATATCAATATTTTTCTTTAATGATAAGCTTGCTCTAATTGATCAGCAGACTTTCTTCTTGATTAATCGAATATATCTTTCATACATTTGTATTACATTTCATCAAAATCAATTCTAATTTGTTAGTTAAAACTAAAATTAGCATTCATACCATTCGAAGCGCTGGGTTTTATCTAATATATCTTTAGTATTGTATTGTGTCATTGATACTTTTCGATTTCAAAAGTGGCGTATTGTAGGTTATTGATTCTCGGGTTAAAGACAGAAGAAAAGACGAAACAGTTTCAGTGTATTTTAAATATATCTTTTTTGCAACAATTCAACTTCCGAAAATCACGCATTTTTATTTTATACAAAAGCCTAAATAAAAGACAATAAAGATTGTATATATCTATAAACTAGCAGTATAGCCCGGCATTGCTCGGGTGTAATGAAAGGTTTAAAACTAATCCATGGTCCTGGAGCTCAGACTCTTTGGACGTTGGCACGAAAGACTAAAAAGCAATAGTTGTTTCCAGTTAAAGTGAAACCATAGACTGAAAGAAAAATGAATGGATGCAAGTCAAATTTTAATTTCCTGGTATCGATATCAAATAAGTTTTTATTCGTCGTAAACTGAATCTTGAAGGCTAAATAAGTCCTCTGAGTAAATGGTATCAGGGCTGAGACTAAGAACCACAATTATACCTAAATAGAGCCAAACATGAAGCAAAAACTAAAATAAAAGGGCTGAAAAAATACAGACATACAGACAGATAAACAGACACACACACAAACATCTTGCCTTTTATATATATATATATATATATATATATTATCGATTTTCTGCACTATTGTAAGAACTGCAACCTTGAAACTTCTGAATATCGTTTCTAATGTCTTGGTTTATGAGTGTATCAAATTTGATTAAAATCGGACCATTCCTTCTATAATCCAATTTTTTTGATTATCGATTTTCGATATTTATCTGGGGTACCTTGGCAGAAAACCAAGCTAAAAACACTCGCAGACGCTCATAGTACAACTGTGTAAATTTTCAAGAAAATCAGTTCAGCCGTTTCGGACACACACAGAGACAGAATTCCATTGATAAAAAGTTTAGATAGATTAGTACATATATGCAATGAACATTTTTATTCATCTTAGAGATTAAACGTGAATAGAGAAGTGGTGTTATTGTAAACCCGCAGGATTGTAAATATCATGACCTATAATTAATAAAGCTGGAGGCGTAACCATATCCCGTCCTTTGAAAATATGTCTGGAGACAATTTACTGGCACTGAAGTTGATTTAAATATCTTTTGCTCTCATAGATACATTGACATACCTGGACTCACCTCGTACTTTCAATGTCGTGACCATAGTCTCGCCCGTGTTTAACCGATTTTTCTTCACCGTACACTTTGACTCCCAAGTACTATTTACTCATTGTAGCACCCACTATTATTGATAAGTTTCCTCATACCGTACGTTAAAAAGATATCGCGTTTTCACCAGTCATTAATTATTAATCGAAGCTAAATTGGTGATATTAAGGCTCAACTAACCAACACATAACGACATAAAGCTGAATAAAAAAGCAAGAGAAGGGCATAATAACAAATCTGATGGTGTTCATATGGTTGCTATTACTTTCTGCGGTAGATTGGTTGCCAGCCAAGGCTATAGAACCCAATCCGTTCTGTTATTTAACTCATAGCTGGAGGGAGAAGAGAGATTATATTACATTACTATATTATGTATAATTAATGGGGAGGGTCAGTTTATTACTTCATAACAATAGAAAACCGACTCCCCACTTCATGCCAAGTAGAAGTTTTAATTATGTATCCAACTATTATATTCAATCAGTCATTTAAGTGTCATACATGATACACGCTTTGGGCAATCATGTCCCGAAAGAGACATGACTGACTGGGTAGATGATTATTCTGCAGTAGGTTGCCATTACTTTCTGCGGTAGATTGGTTGCCAGCCAAGGCTATAGAACCAAATCACTCTTGTTATTTAACTCATAGCTGGAGGGAGAAGGAGGCTATATTACATTACTATATTATGTATAATTAATGGGGGATCAGTTTATTACTTCATAACAATAGAAAAAAGAGTCCTCACTTCATGCCAAGTACAAGTTTTAATTATGTATCCAACTATTATATTCAGTCAGTCAGTTAAGTGTCATACGTGATACACGCTTTGGGCGATCGTGTCCCGAAAGAGACATGATTGACTGGGCAGATGATTATTCTGCAGTAGATTGGTTGCCAGCCAAGGCTATATAGTCAAATCTGTCTTGTTATTTAACCCATAACTGGAAGAAAGAGACGGATTAATACCTTTCCCAAGGGGATTTGTGCGTAAGTGAATGCAATGAATTCAACTGACATTCGAATTCGGCTGTGCGATTTCGCGTTCGGAGACAATATCCACTGCATCACAACGCAAATAAGTCTTTTATCCTTTTGATATTGTTTTCATGCATTAAATTCGGTTATTTTCATGTTTGGTGTTAACTTGCGCCTAACGCTTCCATCGATGTAACGAAGATGATGCTAAACACCTTGTCGAAGTCAATGGCGTGCTTTATTTCTAATAAATGTTTGACCTTTAACGCAGATTTCTTCAAGGATATATGTAGCGTGCCGTAGATGTCAATATTCATGAAGCTTTTTATCGCATGAATACAATTTTGAAAACTGGGAAAGTTTACAGTATTTATATTATTCGGACTATTGTCCTCATGTTTGTTGCCTCATCTTTGTACGACGTTTCGGCTGTTGTACCATCAGACCTTCTTCAGGTGCTAGGAATTTTGAACTGAAACATTTATTACAATCACTGGGGTATATCCTCTTCATTCCTTGCGTAAACGTTGGATTGGAAGTCATGAATTATCTCCCTCTAACCACTGGGCAATGTGTTTTTAAGGACATATGGCCCAAGGGATATAGACGTTGGTTAGTTCCTTTGAAGTTGACCCAAAGACTTGTGAGTTCAATAGCAGGCTACAGCAGTGGTGAATAAGTAACTTGCAGGGTAAGCGGGAAACAACTCATGCCTTCTAATCAAGACTTTATGCAAGGAATGATGATGATATACCCCATTGATTATAATAAAGGGTTCTGTTCAAAATTCCTAGTATCTGAAGAAGGCCGGAGCGTACAACAACCGAAACGTCGTAAAATGTCAACAAAGATGAGGACAATAGTCCAAATAATGTAAATACGATGAATACTACCTCATCTGAGAAAGTTTAACTGATCATACTTTTCCATGAAAAAACATACTACTTTTCCATTTTTATTTCATCAAATGCACTGATTTTAGACGTTGAGATTAAAAAATGCGTGCATTTTCGACGGCTGGTAAAGAGACAAACTTAGAGACCAACGAATAAACAACGCAGAAAATAATCATAATCCTTAACAAGCTCCCTGGCCTCTTGCACTCCGTTGAGAGAGCAATGTATCCTTTTAAACAGTGAACGCTTTTCTCATAATCCATTAATGGCAAAATACTAAAGCATCATGATGTCTACAAGACAGATTAGCCGAGCTAGAAAAAAGTGTATAAAACGTAAAAGAGAGAAAATTTCTTGAAATGAAAGTACTACAAGCATGAAGTGTTGTATAGCAATAACAACTGTGACATAAAAATACGAAGATGGTGTCGTCTGCTTCTAAAAGACAATAGCAAAAATTGAGCGTTAATCCGTGATCTTCAATGCTGGAGGCACATATAGAATCCTATCCTTTTTGCGTTGTTTTGCTCCATTTTGAGATTACCTTCTTTGGAATTTTTTTGCTTTAGTTATTTATAAAATCCTGATTCGAGGGTAGACTCGTGGCTGTCATCTTGCGTTCGAGTTAATCCTGATTTTATCGCGTGTGGGCATGCGTCAACGACGCACGCCATGGGCTGGTCAACGCATGGTAGGAAAATCAATAGTGATGAAGAGACGAGATAAATTATGTCCGTCCGTATAGTCATTCAACAAAACACAAACACGCGCAACTATTACCGTACGTTAGTGGACATAGACACGAAACCCTTGAATAGAAATTTATATCTAGATCGCCTGTCGAAGTGGAGATGATAAATTACTTGAGTGTCTAATTGATATGATACTCTACCAACAATAACTTTATCGAACAATTATCTGGTCATTTAAGACATTGCGAAAGATGCAATGGCTGGCTGATTGGAAGTTATTAATTTGAGTGCTATAAATATATATTTTCCAGACGATTGCCTTCATCTTGCTTGCAACGATGTGGGCGATATATTTATAGAATGTGAATTTTGAGA
The DNA here is from genome assembly GCA_037127315.1 of Ascarosepion bandense. Lineage (NCBI taxonomy): Eukaryota > Metazoa > Mollusca > Cephalopoda > Sepiida > Sepiidae > Ascarosepion > Ascarosepion bandense. The sequence goes on along the minus strand of JBBBDQ010000675.1, from coordinate 2,439,376 downwards.
TTATTAATTTTTATCTTGTTGCAACAATTTTCTTATTGTAAAATTCGTTATTGTTCTTTTACATCGATTTCAGTGTTTCACACAATATATTCTACTGATTTCTTAGTTATTTTTAGGTTTTTTCATTCTCAGTTCGAATTCCAGTTGAATTCCTTGCATTTACTTACGTACAAATACCATTAGAAAAGGTATTAATTGGTCTCTTCCCTCCAGTTATGGGTTAAATAATAGGACAGATTGGTTTCCATAGCCTTGGCTGGCAACCAGTCTACCGCAGAAAGCAACGGTAACCTACTGCGGGATAATCTTCTGCCCAGTCAGTCATGTCTCTCTCGAGACCTGATCGCCCAAGCGTGAATCACATATAGCACTTAACTGACTGACTGAATATAATAGTTGGAAATTGAAACTTCTACTGGGCATAAAATGAGGGATCAGTTTTGTATTGTCATGAAGTAATAAACTGATCCCCCACTCTACTTAATAATATAATGCATCTCTTCTTCCTCTAGCTATGAGTCAAATAACAGGACAGATTGAGTTCTATAGCCTTGGCTGGCAACCAGTCTACCGAAGAAAGCAATGGCAACCTACTGCGGGATAATCTTCTGCCCAGTCAGGCATGTCTCTTTGCAGTTGATTCATGATATTTTAGTTAGTTAGGGTTAATGCAGACAAGAATTCATTTCTTGCTAACCATCTTGAATGCTGTCACTCATAAGTATGTTATTCTTGGCATAAGTAAACAAGGACGCACTAATTCTGATCATAATATTTTTACAGTCAATGTAATCATTGCTTAATTTTAACACTGCTATTTTTTCGACTGTGAAGTTATTCTCCACAGTATTCGCTGTGTCTGAATAGGTTACAGTACTATTTATTTTGACTTTCGAGGTGATGTTCTCATCTGATCGTCATTGAAGTTATTAGTATAGACATAACGTTTCCTTTGGTAATTGCGATGAGAAATATTTGCATCTAGCAGAATAGCCCAGCGTTGCTCGGGTGTAATGAAAGCTTTAAAACTAATACATGGTCCTGGAGCCCAGACTCTTTGGACGTTGGCACGAATGACTAAAAAGCAATAGTTGTTTCCAGTTAAAGCGAAACCATAGACTGAAAGAAAAATGAATGGACGTAAAGTCAAATTTTAATTTCCTGGTATCGATATAAAATAATTTTTTTCGTCGTAAATTGAATTTAGAAGGCTAAATAAGTCCTCTGAGTAAATGGCATCATGGCTGAGACTAAGAACTACAATTATACCTAATTAGAGCCAAACAAGAAGCAAAAACTAAAATAAAAGGACTGAAAAAATACACATATACAGGCAGATAAACACACAAACATCTTGCCTTTTATATATATATATATATTATCGATTTTCTGCACGATTGTAAGAACTGCAACATTGAAACTTCTGAATATCGTTTCTAATGTTCTGGTCTATGAGTGTATTAAATTTGATTAAAATCGGACCATTCCTTCTATAACCCAATTTTTTCGATTATCGATTTTCGATATTTATCTGGGGTACCTCGACACAAAACCTAGCTAAGGGCACTCGCAGACGCTTATAGTAGAACCGCGTAAATTTTCAAGAAAATCGGTTCAGCCGTTTCGGAGTCTATAGGTAACAGACACACACACACATACACACACAGACAAAGTTCCATTTATAAACAGCGCATACATTCTGGAAGAAGAACCACTGGGCGGCCACAGCTGCGGTATCGTGACATCATAAAACGCCATATGATAGCTGTGGGCATTAACACGGAGTCATGGAAGAGCGTAGCAGTCAACCGGTTCAAATAGAGAAGAACCTTCGCCCAATAACTTAAATAGAGAGCAGCAACTAACACAAGTCGCCATGGAGAAGCTGACAGCTCTGACAGATCAAAAACAAAACATAAATGCAGTTTCTGCAACAAAGACTGTCACTCACGCATCGGTTTTCTACAGTCACAGACGCCGATGCTCCAGCCAAGCAGACAACTAAGATGCTACCCATAGTCAAACCTGAACGACGGAGCCCTACTATGAATATATATAAACTGTTTTGTATACTCGTTTCCGGAATTGTCAAGCTCTATGAAACGTCTTAAACATTACGTTCCTTATACGAAATACGCGTATCCTAAAAGTTTATCTACAGTTTAGAATTGCTTATTTCCTTATTTCCACAACCAACAGAGGTTTTATTGATTATTTGTTACATTTACCAGGATGATTGTTCCATTCACCAGCTTTTACCTTATTGTAAATTTACATGACAATAACAGTTGTCATATCATCTTTTCGTAACAAATGCGGTAAGTGAATTTACGAGAAATTGTGTATTATTATACAGTATATGTTATTATCTCCTATCGCAAAACAGTCTTCGTCTTAAGTCCGGGAGAGATTTTATTTTATTTCTAAAATAAATAGATTTTCAGATCACGTTGAAGGAATTGAGGCATGCAACAAAGCTTTGAAAAACGCAAAAGCAAAACCATTCAGTCAATTTTTCTCTATGGACCATTTTGTCTTAAAAAGCAACACAATGAAGTTTGGGAAAAAGTTTTTTCACCAAATCAAAGAAAGTGCAATGTAGACCCTTATGGCCGTTAACTTTGCGAATGCCTTTAAAAGAAATTTCGGAACAAAACGACTTGAAGATTTCAAATTACAGCACGGTCATGAACCAGAATACTTTCTTCATCTGTGGAGGTACGCAGTAAAGTTTGTTAAAGATCTTTACAACTTTCTGATATTTTGCACAAAAGAATATAATTTTCGATCAAAAATGAAACTTACATCTAGTTCCTCTAATGTTACATTAGAAAAACTAGATGTGAAATTTATGTTGAATTTTGTGTCTAAGTTTTAGACAATAGAATAAAATTCTCAAGGAATACTTTATTGGCAAAATCATTTTGCAAACCTACGTCATCCCACATGAACCTTCACCTTTGTTTTGAGCATCCTTATTAGAAAATAAAATCAAAACCGAAACGTTGATGTTTACTAACAAGAAGAATTTTCACGGATATAAAAGAATAATGGAAACATACTAATAATTTTCTTCGACATCATGTTAAGAATCGCGATTGAACAAAATTGAGATTGAAATAGCTAATAAAGAGGATCACCATAATTTTATACAAGGTCAAAACATCTAAAAACTCAACAGGAATTCTAACAGAATCGCTTTAATCATCAATTGGCACCGAAATGTTTTTGAACTTTCGAAAATACTATACGACAGCTACGAACACATTGCGCAAAAATATCGACGTTTTAAAGAAGCTTTTCCCAATCCGCCTTTAGTAAAGGAATTTATTTTATTTTATAAAAAGATAGTTTAAACAGATATATATGTAACATTTCAAAAACGATTTGTTTGTATTGTTTTTCTTTTGGAACCGGAACTACCTGGTTCAGTAGCAGATGTTTGTCGTCTCCTGGAATGAAGTCTGCAACTCCCCTTGTATTTATTATCTCCAGGTAGGTTCCAAATACACTTGTCGGAATTTGGAAAAAAAACTTAATTCAGACAAATCGAAATGTACCAAATTTTATCCCAAAAAGCAGACGATACACGAGCAAGCAACTGAAATTTCTGATAATAGTTTCTTAGAAACAAAAGAAAGAAAATCAGAAAAAACAGGGACATTTTAAGAAATCCAAGTGTCATTACTCAAAACAGCATTAGAGTTTCAAATCGCAGTGAGCAAGAAAATATTCACAGATTGATGAAATCCCTGTTTATTGTAGAACATGAGTCAAGTTAATGTTAACAAAATTTAAAAAAGTAATATCACGGTTTTTACAAAGGGTGGTTATTGTGTGGTGATACCGAGCAAAGCGACGGACCGGATGTTTGCACTCTCAGGACTAAAAAGCAAATGACCAAAACTGGTCTTTGCGCACCCGGCTTCACTCATATGTTCCGGCAGAAAACTAAAAATTAATTAAATATCAAATTTCTGTTCGCGAGCCTACGCGAATTTTATTTATCATCCAATGGGAAGACCAGAATTAAATACGGGTGTGAATTCCTAAATGACCTGCTGGGGCCCACAAAGATGAAATAAAAAGCAGACACAGAAAGCATCGCCAGAGATGAGAAAGTACGAGCATATTTAGCACGTCCCTTGACATTGTCAAGCGATCCACTATGCTCGCCTCGCCTTTCACTCTTACCTTCTTCTTTGCTGTCCCCTGAGCTACTTACCCGAGCAAAGGGGCGGAAACGTTCCTAACAGACAACGCTCACACATTCATACTCACAAACTCTGTTTCGGCATTTAATGTTACGAACATTTTAACGTCCATTGGAGCCATCCTAAAGACATCACATTATTTGTAAAAAAAAACGTAATTGATATTTGTGTATGTATATATAAATGTTTCTATACTCAGTTTGCTTTTCTTGTTTTCTAACCACTTTTATAACTTATAGTGGGCTATCTACTAACGAGGCCAAATTCAGGTGATCTGTTTCAACATCCAACTACGTTTCACTAGAACGGATAACCCACTATACTTGCACGGATACCTATTTAATATACGCCGCCCAATGTACTAAGCTTGACTTGATTTATAAGAGCTGCACAGTGGAAAATTAAATAAAAGATTCAATGATCATAGATATGATGTCAGACACAAGGATTTGACAGCAACGTATCTTGTAGAGCATTTTGTGGCAAACGACTTGTAATTTCTACAAACATTATCAGCTGCATATTGTGAAAGATAATTCAAAATCTACCAAAGTGTCGACACTTAAAACACTCTAGGATGATTATGTAGCCAATTACTCGCTTTACAGCTCCGGGAGAATTAACAAAATGACAGGGAAGTTCTGTAGGGTTTATACTCAGCTGTTTGATTGATTAATCAATTAATCAATTAACGGAATATACGAGATCATCATCATATTAAGCGCGATTTGGTTGCATGGCTTCACGTTGGCTTTTCCTTCGCCTTCATTACAAGTACAGCCATTGCTTTTACAACACAACGTTTGAATAACTTTTTGCATATTTATATATATATATTGTTTAAATATAACTTGAAGACGAAAGACATTCTATTTAAATATTGTTTAACATTATCAAACAGTGGAATTTTTCGTTATTTTATCTTTTCTTAAATCGTGTTCTTTTTTTAACGTTGAAAGCATTGGAAGTTTTATATCAATTATTTTCTTTATTATTATTATGTCATTTTTCATCATATTTCGATTTCTGCTTTGGTCTCACTACCAACCAAGTGTGCGGGGAGACCTAAGGCAGGTCGTGGAGTGTTTTTATTGCCCCATTTCATGTTTTTTCTATCTTCACTATCATCCCTAGCGTTACATAGATAAAGTTTTCCTTAGTGTGTAGGCTGTACTTAATAAGACGATTTTTTGTATATCTTTCAAGCTGTGGTTTCTAGGGATTCTTTCAATGTGTTATTTTGTTACATTTTTTATCATTCCAAGTGCACCTACTATCACTGGCACAACTCTTGCTTTCAATTTCCACATTTTTTTATTTCAATTTCCAGGTCTTTATATTTTGACAGTTTTTCAAATTACTTGGTTGCTATGTTACAATCCGCTGGAGAAGCCGTATCAATTAATTGACAAGTTTTCGCTTTCTGGTTTTTAACAATAATGTCTGGCCTGTTTGCTTCAATTTTTCTGTCTGTGTAGATGCTGTAACCCCATAGAATGGTGACATCTTCTATTTCTGTAACCGGTGCTGGGTGATGTTCATACCAGTGTTTGTTTGCAGATTTTCCATAATGTTTGCACATTGTCCAATGTAAATATTGCCCAACTCTATCGTGGCGATTTTTATATTCATTTGGGGCAAGCACAGAACAGCCTGAGATTAGGTGGTCTATTGTTTCTTGGTGTTTATCACAAAACCTGCATTTTGGGTCCATATTATTATGCATAATATTTGCCTGAAAGTTTCTATTGAAAAGACTTTGGTCTAGTGCTGCAAGAATAAAGCCTTCAGTTTCAGATTTTAATCCAGATGCACGTAACTATCGATGAGTATTAACTTTATCAACATTGGATTTATTGGCACGTTCTGGATATTGGCCATGCAGAGGTTTGTTTTGCCAGCGTTGTTTCATCTGTTCAAGAGCTTTATCTTTGGCTTTCATTTTCATAATTTTGCCGCAATAGTTGGTTCTTGGCTTCTGTTTTGCTTTTCTACAGAATCTACTAACTGCAAATCTTGTTTGTATTTACTGCCTTCTTTTATTATTGAATATTTTTACTTTCTTTCTTCATGTTGCCTTACTAATTGTATCATCCAATCCTTTGTTGTTTCTATGTATGTTAGTAAGGCCAATAGTTGTTGTCTTGTATGACAATTCCAGCTGAATAAGACCTCTTTCACCTTCTTTACGGGGTATGTATAGACGGTCTACATCAGTCTTTGGATGATGCATCTTATGCTTAGAAAGAAGTTTTCTTGTTTTAGAATCCATTCGCCTGATGTCGTTTAGAGTCCAGTTTAAGATGTTGAAACTATATTGGACAACTGGGATTGCAAGGCTATTAATGGCCATAACTCTGTTCTGAGAATTCAATTCAGTTTTAATATCATTTGTAGCCTTCTATAGTACTCTTTACGCACTATTTTTTCATTTTTTATGGTGAATGTTTTCACTCTCATTTACACCTAGGTATTTATAAGCTTCCTTCTGGTTTCAATTCTTTTATTGTTACAGCAGGGTCTAAGCTAATTGAGGATGTTTCTTGTATTGATCCACGTAAAACTGTAGCTTTAGCACATTTATTCAAATTGAATTTCATTTCAATGTCTTCGCTGAAGCATTTTACAGTTTGCAGAAGACCTTCCAGCTCATTATCATTCCTTAGCATATAACTTTAACGTCATCCATGTAAAATAGATGGCTTATTTTCTTTTGGCCTATTTTATAACCCCATTCTGTCTTATTAAGTTGACTGGTTAGTGCTATTAATGATATGCAGAATAGTAAGGGAGATAAAGAATCACCTTGAAATATACCTCTTTTGATGTTTATTTCATCAGACTTATATTTTCCATTTATATGATTGAGTTAAAAGAGTTGTTTTCCATCTAGACATGCACTATTTGATGAATTGATTATGACGGGTGATATCTTGTATATATTCAAAGTCTTTAAAATCCAGGAATGTGGCGCACTATCGAATGCCTTACGATAATCTATCCAGGCGGTACTAAGATTTTTCTTTGTACTGTAGCAGTCTTCCAGGATCATTTTGTTAATAAGCAATTGGTATTTACATCCATAGCAGCCACGTTTGCACCCTTTTTGTTCAAGCCGTATCATGTCATTTCTTTCTAAGAAAAAATATGTCTGTTTTGTTAAAATAGATGTTAATAGTTTATATGTTGTCGGAAGGCATGTAATTGGTCTGTAGTTTTTCGGGTTGTTGGTGTCACAATTCTTGGGTAGAAGAAATGTAATTCCTTTGGTCATCCATGCAGGAATTTTAGTGGGATCGTCAACCATTTCTTGAAGTGTTTTTGAAGTGTTCTTGAAGGCTAGTTTTTTATGTGCTGTATTTAAATAATATAGCCAAAAGTTAGGAATTTTATCTATACCTGGGAATTTCCAATTGTGTGCTTTTTTTAGTGCAAATTTAACACCCTCTTCTGTAATTCCAGCCCATGTCTGTTCTGGTTTATTTTAGATTCGTTCTATCTTTTGTGCACTCCAATCTACTTCTTTGTTATGTTCTTTAGGGCAAGCCCATAATCTTTTCCCAGAACTGTGTAAATTCTTCCATTCTGTGGGGGGGGGACTGTCACTTCAATTCATTATTATTATTATTATTATTATTATTATTATTATTATTATTAATATATGTATTCAGTTTCTGCTATTGTAAGCAGGTAGTGGTGTGTTGTTGTGACTACATTTTATTATTTGGTTTTCTAATTCCCATAACAGCATTAGTGAAAACATGGAAAAAAGTTATTTTTAGTGTTTTGGCTATTATTATTATTATTATTATTATTATTATTATTATTAATTATAAAGTTGGAACAAGGAAAATGAATTCGTCAATGTTGTTCTTCAGTAGGCGATTTGATTTTAAGTTCCCTAGGCTTCTACTAATACTAATATTTCTCTTTGAATATTGTTTGTTTTATCTGATACGTTTCTCTTTTAATGAAGGCCCACGTGTTTTCTATTACATTTCTGTTCAGGATGAAAGAGAGTCACTTCAGAAATTTCGTGAAATCTAAACAGTTTTTGGATATGCTGCGAGAGTTGGAAACTTGTAGAAAGAGAGAGAATATCCATCATTTTTGTGAATACATTATAGAAAAAATATCATTTCCAAGAAAATAATTATTATAATATATTTTTTACATCAAATATTAAAAAGACATCTACTTTACCATCTAAACTCTTAGTTTCAAGTTCATCCTATCTCTCCACTGTAGTCTTCTATATAGTATTAGTTGAAAAATTCTACTTCTAGCCAAACTATCAGGTCATCTAATGTAACTCCAGATGCATACATAAAGATTATTACAATAATCTGTTTCTATGAATTAATTCAACAAATTGCCATTCTTCTGTGTTGTATCAACGTCTCAATGTAATGCCCGCCTGATAGAAAGGGACAACCGTATGACCCATACCCTGCTTTCTCTTCAAAAGGGGGGCATAATATCAATACAAAATCCAACCAATCACAGGTGGAACACAACAGGAAGATTTGTCGAAACACTACCTAACCGTCAGTACCGAATCAGGATGGATGGATCGGCAAGCCACTTTTGTTAATAAATATTCTACATATAATAATAGAAGGTCTTCCAAGAATGCTGAAACGTTGAAAACCCTTAACACAAATTTCCTGTCGATAATCTAGTGATTAAAGCAATTTCTAATCATTTTCGTCTTTTTAAATTGTTCTCTTTTAATTAAAGTAGTATTTTTTAAATAAAAAATGTCATCATTATGGTTACGGCAACTAATACTTTTATTGTCTAGTTCTTAAAAAGATGTGTCCATATAATCTTTTATTTAAATTCTTTGAGGTTTCTCTGATGATTGTATTAAGTCTTTTATTTTTTAATCGTAGTTGGGATGAATTTTATGTTGAGTATAGATTAATTATATTCAATTATAGTTGTGTTCCACTTAATTTGTAGAATAATATATATTTTCGAATCGATAGATTTGTCAGGTAAAGCAGCTCTTCCTATCAAACTCAACAAGTCAGTCTGATCAGCCTGATAGTGTATCAGACGTGATAAAAAAAATCAACAATTATTGCGATTTCTTGTCGTCTTTCCATGATAACACTATCAAGCTAATCAGATCATACGAACGGATCTTACACAAAATAAATAGACAGTACTTGTCTATATTATTCAATGAAACCTATATATATATATATATATATATATATATATATATAATTCCAGGTGAAGAGGACTCGTGTCGCAATGTACATTCAACCGGAATTCGAACTCGGCTGCTCGATTTGTCTTACCGAGCCGACATCAACTGCACCACAACGCACATCCATCAGGAAAGCTTACAGCATTTGGCATTCTCAAACGGCCACCTATCTAGTACAGACCAAGCTCAACATTGCTTAACTTCGGTGATCGGAGGAAAACAGGTGTATTCAACGTGATATGACCGTAAGCTTAGTCTGCAAAGTTGATTACGTATAAGCAAAATTCGCGACTTCACCCGTTTGTCTTGATGAGTTTCTTTGAATTTCTTATTTATTTAAAGTTTTAAGCAATACTCTTTGAACTGAATTCAGTCAGACACACAGGCATTTTCTCTTTATCTGTTGTTAAATTCTAAAGTATACGGATGAATATCTGTTTTTGGTCATTGATCGGTATACAACAGACAATTTCTCGTGTAGTGAATCCGGTTAACAAAGAGGGATTTAGCAGTTTAGATTAAACTCAGTTTATTAAATATATTTCGTACCAAACATCCGATTCTGTTAGACAAACAAAAAGCAAAATACGAGTAGGTAATCGTTAAAATAAACAGTAAAAACTTTTCATAATTGTTCACACCTCCGTGAAATATCTTTTATATCTGTGGAAAAAAATCAACAACAATGTGTGGGAAAATTAAAAGAAAACGAAAAATATAATAATAACAAATACTACAAAAGCGAAAAAGATGTTCACATGATGCTAAGAGTAAACGAACCAGAAACGTGCTTATCCTACTTGATTCTGAAAAATCTCGTAAAATGGCTTTGTTGAAGCTTATAAAAAGGAAAGGATATCCTACCTCAATCTTCTTTCTTCTACTTGCAACAAAAACAACTTAGGTTTCCAGGAAGGAAGGTCAATTTCCCCAGTCCACTGATGACTAAACTGTCCTTACTTTCCAACGCATGTCACCCGCACGTCTAATTAAAAAACCTCAACATATAAGGCATAGGTCGAGCTTTATTTCTGGTTGTTTCAAATCATGGCAGCGCTGACTTGAGCGTGACCATAATAGCGATGCTTGTACTGACATACCTTAACTTCTTGACCTAGTACGGGGGTTATTCAATAAATAAGGTGAATTTTTCGTCATAAGGACTTGTAATACAAACAGAAACTTACTTTTTTAACAAATTTTTCCTTTACTTCTTTTTCAAAGGGATTTAATTTGTTTTGAGATTGAAAAAAACTTTGAGAGTTTCGGAGATTAACAAAGATGGCCTACCAAGAGGCATGGTCCAGGATTGAACAGAGGTTAGTTATTAAGTTCTTGGTTGCTGAAGAGTGCAAACCAGTTTGAATTCACAGGAGAATATCAACTGTGTATGGTGCCACATGTTTCAGCCCAAAAATATCTACGAATAGGCTAAATTGTTTAAAGAAGGACGGAGCACTGACGATGAAGTCAAAAGTGTTGTGAGCGATTGGCTGAGATATCAGTCCAATGATTTTACGCTCAGAGAATATAGAAGCTTGTGTGCAGATGGGAGAAGTGTGTGGCACTGTTGGGAAACTACGTTGAAAAAAGTAAGCTTCTCTCTGTATTAGAAAAACTCACCATCGAAAAATTCACCTTATTTATTGAATGACCCTCGTAGAAGTCCTTATATCGAAAAATTCTACTTATTTATTGAATGACTCTCGTAGAAGTCCTCATACCGAAAAATTCATCTTATTTATTGAATGACCCTCGTAGAATTCCTTATACCAAAACATTCAACTTATTTATTGAATGATCTTCGTAGAAGTCCTTATACGGAAAAATTCACCTCAATTATTGAATGACCCTAGTAAAAGAAAACGGACATTCTATAACCATGTTTAAATATCCCAGTGATAAAATAACTAACCACTTTGGTTATTCCAACTCTGCACAAGGCTGGCTTGAGCACGACCTTGAATAGCATACTTATATTTAATTGCCCTAAATTCTAAACCAGAGGCAAAACCATACCGAAAATATTTTATTTCACTACAAACATCATTAAAAATATAAACGTCCGTAGTAGAAACTGATATTTTGTATTTTTGTTTTATTTTCATTCTTTACATAGTGAACACGCTAACACACACACACACACACACACACACACACACACACACACACACACACAATACCCGCATTCCGTTAACTTCCATTACCCTACCTATTAAAAAATAGAAATGAGACAATAAATTATAAACACTAATTTGCGTATAAATCTAAAAATTAACAATCTAACGATTTTTATAATCATATCGCCCCAAACAAGGCATTTTACTGCGACTGTTTTGCAGGGGGTTCTATAAGTGGAAAGTTATGAGAAAGAGTAACATGCTATAGGGGGTGTCAGGAAGTGGATAATGGAAGGATGACTGTGACCATTAAGTGAAGGAGCAATTGATATATTGATTCTAATATGAAATTGATCCCCCACTTAATACTTACATAATAATTTCTTGTCTGTTCATAAGGCGTAGAAAACGAATCAATCAGTAAATGAAATACTGATTAGCTACACATGCATATCTTTCAGATTTATTTACATTCTCTGGAATATAAATGTATAGAATTGTTTTTTTATAATCATATCGCCCCAAGCAAGGCATTTTACTGCCACTGTTGTGCAGTGGGTTACATAGATAGGAGGAAAGTTATGAGAAAGAGTGACAGGTTATAGGGGGTGTCAGGAAGTGGGTAAGAGAAGGATGGTGATGGCCATAAAGTGAGGGATCAATTTATGTATTGATTGTAATATAGAATTGATCCCCCACTTTATATTTATGCAATAATTTCTTGTCTGTTGATAAGCCGTAGAAAACAAATCAATCAGTAAATGAAATACTGATTAGCTACACATGCATATCTTTCAGATTTATTTACATTCTCTGGAATATAAATGCATAGAAATTTTTTTTATAATCATATCGCCCTAAGCAAGGCATTTTACTGCCACTGTTGTGCAGGGGGTTACATAGGAGGAAAGTTATGAGAAAGAGTGAGGTGTCAAGAAGTGGATAAGAGAAGGATGAGAATACTGATGAGAGTGGATTGGACGGAGAAAGGAGCATGAGAGAGAGGATGCAGGTTAGTGAGATAGGACATGACTATTGACTTTACATTTAAATGCTTGGAGATTGTAGCTGTCAGGGAAGCAAGTAAACAGAAACGAATTCTACAGGCAGGAAGTGTGAGAAAAGAAGCTGATGTAGTAGAATTTGCGTTTACACTTTATTGGTTTCACAGTAAAAGGGTGGGACTTAGTTGCTAATCTTGTGGGTTGAGTAACTTTATATATAGGTGGCATCAGTGAGCTAAGATCATCCGAGTAGAAGTCGTGAATGTATTTGTAGAAAAGACACATGGAAGCCACTTTGCTTCCGGTGAGAAAGTGACTGGATCTGACCTGCTAAGTCGGGATCGATCACATTACAGATTCTCCGTTGAATTTTGTCAATGACCCCTAGGTAGATAGCAGGAACACGCGACCAGATATAGCAGGACTATTCAATGTACGGGCGGATGCTAAGTTGGGAGCGATCACATTGCAAATTCTCCGTTGAATTTTATTCAATGACCCCTAGATAGATAGCAAGAGCACCCGACCGGATATGGCAGCAGTTTTCAATGCACGGATGTATGCTAAGTCGGGATCGATAACATTACAGATTCTCCGTTGGATTTTGTCAAGGACCGCTTGGTGGATAGCAGGAGCACCCAACCAGATATGGCAGCAGTATTCAATGCTCAGGATTACTGTAATGGTAGATATAGAAAGGTAGCATATTTAGTTCTTTGTTTTAAATCATTTTTATAAGTAGATATGAATTTCAAGTAATTATTATGTATGTGAATTTTACTGACAGATTCATTTTACATCAATATATACTCTACCATTCAATGTCTTTCCCTATATATTTTTTACATAGCAGCGTTGCTTTTTTTGTTTTTGCTAATGAAAATCCCTCGATATCCAACTATCACCAACATCTTTTGGGTCTCTTATATAATTAAAATGTTACTCGTCTTGCTGTGGAAAAAATTAATTTGAAAGCACCCGGTAAGTTCAACCTTTAAAAGACGTGTCCTGTAACCGGGTAGATTAAATCTGCCTCTTCTCCATCATATAGATTTTAAAAATAGTTTTCCTGACGATATTTTATATTTGTTCATTTCATTTACGGAGCGACTACAAAGAGTCTTTTTTGATACGGTTTTGACAGGGAGGTCCCGAATAGACACAGTAATGGAGCTTTTATTTACTACATGCAAGGGCGGACATTTTTAGGGTCGAGTTCGACGAGGTCACAACGACCTTTATCTAAATCTTTTCATGCGTCCCGAAAAAGAAGAAAAAACAGAAAAGGGAAAAAAGTCGATAAAAATAAAAAAATAAAAAAATGAGAAAGTAAAAAAAAAGAAACAAAACAAAAAAAATTCAGATAAAGAAAAAACAGAGCAAAGTAAAGACAGTCAGGCCCCCTAAATTTATCATCTCCCAAAAGTAGACATTTTTATCATCATTATTAATATCATTATTATTATTAGAAAAATGCAACAGATCAAGCAGTGCATATGGCATTTAAAAATGGTGGACTGTAGGTATCATCCAAGAGAGAATTTATCTACCAAAAAACAGATGAATGCGTTACTGTCACGTTTGGAGATAAAAGACAAACAACCAAAAAGTCACATTCTTTCATATAATATATAATATGTAATAGAATATATAATGTATAATATAATATAATTTAATGTAATATAATATATAATATTATATAAATTATTATAATACAATATAATATAATATCATATATCATATAATATAATATCATATAATATAATGTAATATATAATATAATCTAATGTTATATAATATATATGTAATATAATATAATGTAATACAATATATAATATAATTTAATGTAATATAACTTATAATATGCGATATAATATAATGTAATATAATATATAATATATCATATAAAGTAATCTAATCTAATATAATGTAATGTAATATAATATATAATATGTAACATAATCTAATGTAATATAATATATAATATGCAATATAATCTAATGCAATGTAATATAATATATTATAATGTAATGTTGTATAATATATAATATAATATAATGTAATATAGTATATAAAATGTAACATAATCCAATGTTATATAATATATAATTTGTAATATAATATAATGTAATCTAACCTAATCTAATATTTAATATAATATAATATAATGTAATATAATATATAATACAATCTAATGTAAGATAATATATAATATGCAGTATAATCTAATGTAATATAATATAACATAATATATAATTTAATATAATGTAATGTTGTATAATATATAATATAATCTAATGTAATATAATATATAAAATGTAACATAATCCAATGTTATATAATATATAATTTGTAATATAATATAATGTAATCTAACCTAATCTAATATTTAATATAATATAATATAATGTAATATAATATATAATACAATCTAATGTAAGATAATATATAATATGCAATATAATCTAATGTAATGTAATATAATATAATATATAATTTAATATAATGTAATGTTGTATAATATATAATATAATCTAATGTAATATAATATATAATATGTAATATAATATGATGTAATGTAATATAATATTCACTGCTACTGAAGATCTTCTTGTTTTTACAAGTAATTCCATACAAAAGAAAACACATCATGTGTGAAATATACGATCAACGAAGTTTCAGTATTTAATATTCCTTAATGTTATTTGTATAATAATATATATTTATATCATGAATATATTTGCTAGTGTATTGTCTTCAGTTTGGAGAAAACCAGGAATAGATGTACGAGGATTAGAAATACTCCCCCCCTATTAAATGAAAACATCTTCAAATTCTATATTCAACTGTTTAAACAACGATGGTCCAAAGCAGTCGCTTCAGTTTGTTCGCGAGAGCAAGCGTTTGAGAAGCCATTTGTTAAGAGGCGCAATTACAATTCTTTTAATTCAGCTGTGGGAAAAGATGACAAAACCGTTTCTTTTACTACAACGCCATCATGCCCCACCTCAATCTACTTATATTTCGCCGAACGCAAAAAATACAAAAAAAAAAAAAAAGAAAAAAAAGGAAAAAAGTCATAGTACACGCAAACAAGAAATTCAATGTACTTTCAAAGAAGTAAAAGGTTTTTAGATTGAAAATACTTGTTTGTAATGTGCCCTGTATGGGCATCAACTAAAAATACTAATAAATAATAAAATATTTTCATTTAGAATTTTCCACTTGGCAATAAATACTAAAAATAGTATGAAATACATCATTTCTTTTAAAAAACTGGAGTTGCCTAATAATTATGGTCGGGTGTATATATATATATATATATATATATATATATATATATGGTCATC
Organism: Ascarosepion bandense; assembly: GCA_037127315.1. Taxonomy (NCBI): domain Eukaryota; kingdom Metazoa; phylum Mollusca; class Cephalopoda; order Sepiida; family Sepiidae; genus Ascarosepion; species Ascarosepion bandense. Next base: position 2,423,470 of record JBBBDQ010000675.1, on the reverse strand, counting down.
CGCAGACAGAGCTGTTTCGCTGTATCGCAGCTCATTAGTATGGTTAGACAGCCGATTGCTTTTTTTTACCCATGATTGAAAGCCGACTGAATTGGCGTCAGTCGGCGATTCTACCTCTGATCTATGGGCGCTCGGCAGAAGGAAGCAAACTTTTTAGCGTGTACAGTATCATTATAGACACGCCCAATAGACACGTCCAATATATATACGGGGAAAGCGGTTGACAAGTACTCAGACTGGTCAAGAATACTAGATGCTACCTGTTTTTGTCAATTAAACAATGTTGAGGTTTTTACTGTTGATCTGATGTTCGAAATTGCTTTGAGCAAAGAAAATTTCAGCACCCCATCAAGCATAGATATATTCAAATAGAAATAATACATAGATTTTATGTCGGTACTCATTGGAGAGAGATTGAATTTACTATTTGTACTCTCATTTTTCATAAAGTTTTAAGCTTAAGTTTATATTACCTACCCTTATTGAATATTAATGATTATTTATTTGAGAACATTAGTTTTATTTTTGTACACTCACTTTTTCGCTAAAAACGTCAATGCGTCATAAAAAGAGGCCATAAACTTAATAAAAACAAATTTTTATCCTCAAAACAATTATGTTATTGTTAAGTGGAAATATCAAAGTATTATTAGTATTGATTTTTTATATTTCTCGAAATGTTGGCTAAAAATCTTGTTTTTTTGGCGTCAGAGAATTTTAGCGAATTTTTTCCGGTGGAAAACGCATTAATTTGAAATTCATAGAAAAATCAACTAATTGTCGGACATTAATGAAACATTCAGGATTTATTCACAAAAGAATGAGCTTATTTTTGAAATTATATTTATAGAAAATCTTGGTAACATATATTTTTTAACATATGTCTTCCCTAAGTTTATTGCATGAAATGTCTAGAAATTAAATTATGTCAGCAAACTTTGTTTTATTAGTGATATGGACCCGGTAAGGGAGCATAAAATAATAAGTCAACCAGGTGGTAGGTTCAAGAATATATATTACGGGAAGAAGAAATACAAACAAATACAAACAAATACAAAGTGATACAAAGAGATATAAAGAGGAAAGTAATAATAGCTTACGCTGAACTGAAGTCGTACCGGGAACCATGGTCTCTGTCGCCCTTGCTCACTCCACACGAGGGTCTCTCTCACTTTTGCACACGTCCTCGAGAGTAATTAACTCTCGGTTAATATAGGCAAAGAAGAATCCATTATTAAGTGGGTAACTCCTCACAACAATTAATTAAGCGAAGAATCCCTTAGTGAAAATAAATAATCTATTTTACTTTTAAAAGTTGCCAGTTTCCCGAAAATCAACTTTGAATAGTAAAATAAAAATGCAATTACGCCATGATATTAAATAAATGAGCCTGACAAAGCAAAACCTCGCTGCTGAGCTTGAAAAGGACCTTCCAATCTGTGGTGGGCTGGTATCAGAATTGCTTGTGATAATGCTTGCAAAAAGTAGCTGCTATCTGTTAACCACCATAGACAATTGCACTGCCACCCCATCAGCATAGAGCAGGGTAGTCTCCCTGAAAACAAAACACAGTGCGCCTTCTCGGCTTAACATTCCCAGCCGACCTCAAGTGGAACAACTACATCGATTCCATAGCTAAATCTTCTGCTAGGAATGTATGTCCACTGTGTAAGAACAGGAATTGTTTTTCCGTCTGAATCCATCCAGCACATATATAAATCTACAGTGTATTGCATACTTCTGGTCGGGTGCCACTGCTTTTCATATCGGGGTTCTTGAGAAAATCCAATGGAGAATCTGCAATGCGATCCATCGTGACTTGGTATCTCAGCTGTCGTCACTTTCTCACCGGCGTAATATGGATTCTCTTTGTTTCTTCGACAAATACTTTCACGGCTTCTTCCCGCTTGTGGAATTCCCTTACATATACTTGCTTCCCTCAAAGCTGCAGTCTCCATGAATTGAAATGTAAGGATAATTGCCATTTTCTATTTCACTGAATCGCATCCTTTCTCTCATGTTCTTCTTTCCGTTCGCTTTACTCTCATCAGCTCTTTTCCCGCCTGAGTTCACATTCTTCTTTTGCCAACTCTCTGGCGCCCTTTATAACTTGTTCCTCTTTTTCACACTATCCTCTTATGTACCCCCTCTGCTCATCAGTGGCAGTACTGCCTTGCTTGGCGTGAAATAATTATAAAATTAAAATAAGCTTTTTATTGCTTTTATAAATAATATCAAGTCTGAAGATAATTTTCTTGATGAATATTGAACTTTGAGAAGAATTTTTTCATTTTTTTTTAATTATAATAATTTACAAAATTAAAAAAAATCTTTTAAAAATTATTCAAAATTGTGTTCGCATTAGGTTATTAAGTGAAGACTATATTTACTAAGCGAAAATTGAAAATCCTAATACAAATAATTATCAAGCAAGATTTTTAAAAATATTTTCTTATCTGTACAAAACGTGCCTATTTTAAAAGTATGTATAACTATATTATCAGAAAATGGGCTATAGTAAATTTAATGTCAATATTCTTAAACTTATATTACGAATAATATTTTCAACATTTTCAACATTAATGAGTTTGAAAGTTGTCTAATAAGCTTTCACTTGTTATTTTCCTAAATTATGTCTCACTAAACAAAATCCCCGTAGGGTAGTAGTAAAAATGTACATGGTGTCCTTGCTTGTCAAGTGCCTTTCGGGCGTTGAAAAATGCGTAAATCACTGCTAATGTTTCTTTTTAAATTCTGTTTTTTCGTTCGTTTTTAACTTAAAATAAATGATATTTGTTTTAAATCAGATTAATTATATTATAAATCAGCAGAGATTCCCCAAATAGACTTTCAGAAAATTATATTTTATTTTTGGAATATTTTTACATAGGAAATTACATTGCAATGAAAGATGGCTACAAAATGGCCAGTAAGCATCTATTTTATAAAAATGATAAAAAATCAATTTCAAAATATTTCTGTTTGCAAAATACACTATGAACTATTTAGCTCAATAGAAATAGTAACTCTAAACTTTTACTTTTAATTGGAACTAAAATGAAATCATCAAAATATTTTTCATTTATACAAAATTCATTTTAAAATTAGGTATGGAGAAAATGGTAGAATAACATAGTTTTACTGCTATTACTAGCAGTATAGCCTGGCGTTGCTCGGGTGTAATGAAAACTTTAAAACTAATCCATGGAGCTCAGACTCTTTGGACGTTGGCACGAAAGACTAAAAAGCAATAGTTGTTTCCAGTTAAAGTGAAACCGTAGACTGAAAGAAAAATGAATGGATGTAAGTCAAATTTTGATTTCCTGGTATCGATATCAAATAAGTTTTTTGTCGTAAACTGAATTTTGAAGGCTAAATAAGTCCTTTGAGTAAATGATGTCATGGCTGAGACTAAGAATTACAATTAAACCTACTTAGAACCAAACCCGAAGCAAAAACTAAAATAAAAAGGCTGAAAAAATACAGACACACAGGCAGATAAACAGGCACACACACAAACATCTTGCTTTTTATATATATATTATCGATTTTCTGCACTATTGTAAGAACTGCAACCTTGAAAGTTCTGAATATCGTTTCTAATGTCTTTCTCTATGAGTGTATCACATTTGATTAAAATCGGACCACTCCTTCTATAACCCGTTTTTTCGATTATCGATTTTCGATATTTATCGGGAGTACCTCGACACAAAACCGAGCTAAGAACACTCGCAGACGCTTATAGTACAACTGTGTAAATCTTCAAGAAAATCGGTTCAGCCGTTTCAGAGTCTATTGGCAACGGACACACACACACACAGACACACAGAAAGTTCCATTTATAAATAAGTTTAGATAGATAGATTTAGATTATAATTATTGTTATTATTTTTATACAATAGCATCGAGCCAACTAATGATTACTAATGCTGATCTCTTACTCATATATTAACATTAATGCCCTAATAAAGTCTTTGTAGAGTCTGACCTTATGTTCTTCTATTTAAAAAATTCTCGTATTTTGATTGGTCACTTCAGACTAACAATGTCTCCCTGATTCAGGAGGTTTGGCTAGTTTGGAACCTTTTAAAATTCGTCAACTCGTAATCAGCAACACAACTTGATAAGACACAAGTAGCGTCGAAACAAAATAACTACTTTTGTAGTGATATCATAAAATATTTATAACATAAATCTTAAATATATGTATAAATATATATATATATATATATATATATATATAACGTAAATGCCAGAGAACTCGGAATTGTAAAACTTTTGGTTGTCTTTACCTGGTTTTACACACACACACACACACACACACACACACACACACACACACACACACACACACACACATATATATATATATATATATATATATATATATACATTCAATATTCACAAATTTTATCTTTCGATATAATTATCTATCAACAATTTGAAATATAATTAATTTTCTTAAAGTTTTCATTTTTGGTTCATATTTTGTAGCATTAGAAAATTTCATTTTATTTTCCTTTTTTCATACTTTTTCTCTCTCTTTTTTTAATTAACTGAAAAAAATTAGAGAGTAAAATGAAGCTAATTAATTAACTGCTCATGCTCCCAAATGGTATATGCATGAGCAATTTGCAGCAATGGTTTTCTTTGCTGCCACATAAATGATTGCAGTAAGAATGTTAATTACAATCTCTTAAATGACGTAACTATCACTTCAGCAAGTAAAGATAAATATATACTTGTTTATTTACATCGGAAATTTAATATTATATACCGATTAGTAAAGTATTTACACTCTCAGCGGACCTCAACTGGAATGACTTTATCGAATACATTACCAAATCCGTTGTTATGAAAGTCTTTTCTCTGTGCAGGGCACGGAGGTTTTTCCCGTCTGAATCCATCGTGCACATATATAAATCTACCATCTAGGTATGAATTTACACGAGATTCTAGATTTGCAACTAGGTCCACCCTTTTACAGTAAAACAGATAAGATGTAACCGTAACTTCTACTCCAACAGCTTCTTTTCTCACGCTTCCCGCCTGTAGATTCCCTTCCATGTGTCTGCTTTCCCGACGCCTACAATCTCCAGGAGTTTAAATGTAAGGTCAATAGACACGTCCTATCACACTAACTGTATCTATTCTCCCAACACTCTCACCATCTACCCAACCCTCATTCCCGGTATCCTTACCCGTCTATCACCCTCCTTCTGACTTTTCCTATATCTAACCATCCTTTCTCACCACTAACCATCCTATCTCACCACTAACCATCCTTTCTCATCACTCTATGTAACCCCCTGCGTAATATGAAATGCCTTGCTCGGGGTGAAACTATTATAAAAAATCACTTCATCAAGTAATGGTAAATATATACTTGTTTATTTACTTCGGTAATTTAATATTATATACCGATTATTAAAGTAATCTATTTACACATTTATTGTCAAAACAAATAAGATCTGTTAACATCCTTATCCAAAAGAGTTTATGTAATTTTTTATCCTCGTGTCATTAAGTTTACCATCAGTACACGACTAAATTAACCTCGCTATCTCTAATTGTCACATTATAATAATAGCTGAAACTATGTGATAGGCGCAATATATTTGTTTATATAGGATGGAACTAGTACCAGTACGACTAATAATAATAATAATAATAATAATAATAATAATCAATAATGAAAGAAGGCAGTAAATACAAACATGATTTACATTTAGTAGATTCTGTAGAAAAGCAAAAGAGAAGCCAAGAACCAACTATTGGAGCAAAAATATGAAAAAAGAAATCCAAGGATAAAGCTCTTGAACAGATGAGGCAACGCTGGCAAGACAAACCTCTGCATGGCCAATACCCAGAAAGTGCTAAAAAACCCCAATGTTGATAAAGGTAATACTCATGGTTACGTGTATCTGGATTAAATTCTGAGTCTGAAGGCTTTATTCTTGCTGCGCAAGACCAAAGTCTTTTCACTAAAAACTTTCAGGCAAATATTATACATAATAATGTGGATCCAAAATGCAGGTTATGTGATAAATACCAAGAAACAATAGACTATCTAATCTCAGGATGCTCTGTACTTGCCCCAAATGAATATAAAAATTGTCACGATAGAGTGGGTCAATACTTACACTGGACAATGTGCAAATACTATGGAAAATATGTATGAACACAGCACTAGAAATGGAAGATGTCACCATTCTATGGGATTACACCATCTACACAGACAGAAAACTGAAGCAAATAGGCCGGACATTATTGTTAAAAACCAAAAAGAAAAAACTTGCCTATTAATTGATATGGCTTGTCCAGCGGATTGTAAGATAGCAAACAAGGAATTCGAAAAATTGTCAAAATATAAAAACCTGGAAATTGAAAGTATCATACCAGTGATAGTGGGTGCACTTGGAATGATAAAAAATAGAAAAATCATATTAAAAAAATCCCTCGAAACCCCGGCTTAAGAGATATACAAAAAATTGTCTTATTAAGTACAGCCCACACACTAAGGAGAACTTAACGCTAGGGATGTTAGGGGAAACAAAAATTAAAAGAAGTCATAAAAATACATACGACCTACCTTAGGTCTTCCTACAGAATTGGTACGTAGTGCGACCGTAGCAAAAATCGAATTATGATGAAAAATGTCAATAATAATACGCGGTTACCTAGTGCAGGGTTCAAAACTGAAACCGAAGGTTGTTTTTATTATTGCTGCTCATATTTATTGCTTGTAAATAAAAATCAACATGCATGCATGATGAATAATTTTGTTAACCCGAAATGCAGATTTTAGGATAAATATCCAGAAAAAAATAAACTGACCATCTTATATCAGGTTGCACAGTATTAGCTATCCACTAAATTAAAAGAGGTCCTGGGTATGACAGTAAACTGCATTAAGTAGCAAGCCCTCTGATTGGGAGGTTGTGAGGAGGTTTCCAGTCCACCCAGACCCGGAGTGGTAGCACCTGTAAGGATTCCAGCTATGGGCAAATAGCTAACCCCCAAATGGGGGTTAAGACACTATGAAAGTATAAAAATAGACTGTTCTCGAAATATATCCATCAAAATAGACTTTGATAGAAAATATGAATTTTTAAAGAAAAGAATTGCCATAATACATTTTTGAAAGAAAAATTATTACCAGCAATACATTTTAGAATATAAAACTAGAAGACATCTTCAGTTTTCTAAAATAAAAGAAATTAGCAAAATCTGACTAAATCAACCTTCTCACTATCATTGAAAATTAAAAAATACCTTTAAACCCTAACTCTTTTGGCATTAAATAACCGACAGAGGTTGATATGTCTTTAGACAAAACTGAGACAAAAAAACAAACAAATATTTCACGCAATTTTAGAAATGCGTGAAATGTCCAACGACTTGATACCTGGAAATCGAACAATAACCGGTTAAACCTCATGTTCTCGCATTTCTCTCTATCTCACTCTCGCTATCTCTCTTTCTCTCTTTAGCTATCTATATATTGTTGCCTAATTCGTCCAGAAAATGAGGTCCACACATAATACATATATATTTATTGTCTAATATGGTTTTCGAATTCTAGACAAGGTAGTAAAGGCTGACGAGAAAAAAGAACTGATCCCCAACTGTAAAAAGACAGAAAATATGGTCAGCAGGAGAAGAGAACAAGATAGGATATTGTAGATATCAACATCAAACAAATATAGATTTATAAATATCTGGAAACTATTCTAATAAATTAACTCGAAATCCGAACAGGTATTAAGTTTGCAAAATATGATATATTAATCTTCTTGTATGACAGGGAATACTGGACAATCTTTCCGCAGATGAAGAGGAGACTAAAGGTATCAGAAATATGGCTGTACAAGAGGATACTCTTCATTCTATGTAGGGAGTTAGTAAGCATGGGCGAAATTCTAAAGAAAATGGTAACAGAAAGAACACTTATACACAGAACTAGAACACGACATTTGAAATTTATTGTATACTTAATGAGAAAGGAATTATTGGAATGTCTATAAGTATTTTGCAAGCCTTCATTCTTATTTTGATCGCAAGATCGATAGAAGAAGTTAGAGGGTCACCTACCTGAAGAGCTTTTTGTGACTGGATGGCAGGACGCCAGTAAAAAGATAAAAGCTGCCTGGAGCCACAAACGATAAAAAATTCTAGAGAGTCATGATCGCCTATTCTGAAGGGACACTGTGCAAAAAATAAGAAACGTAAGCACAGTTGTACGTAATCCAAATCAATAACCTTTGCACTAAATTTACCCATTTTCACAAACTATTTTGGAGATACTAGGGACAATACTGAGGACGAGTTCTTCAGATAGAAATCGATCCAAATTTGATGAAAACATCCATGAGGATTATTGAGAACAGAATATATGCAGCATCCGTTGAATTAATAATTGATTGCATTCAAAGTTTGCTAAGAGATAAAAAAAAATTGTTACTTACAGCCGGTAAAGTATCGTCACAGTAGGAAGTTGTGAAATTTGTGACACATGGCCCCCACTTAAAACAAGTCAGCTAGTATACAGTTGCAAATGGGCCGAATTATTCTTATAGCTGAAATGATATAACCATAAATTACCTTTCTGATAACCAAGAATAACCGTAATTGGTTCCAAGTATGGGCGCTATATCCTGTATTTGAAAAAAAAATGAAATAATTTGTTTAACCTCACCATTTTACTTGCTTCAAAATGAATTCTCTTTTCTTTGTCGCTAATATCCAATTATATTTAGAACACGGTTCAATATTCAATAGACTTCACTGGATATACCTCCGTTATTCTAAGAACAGTAAGCTTACTTCCATTATATTAAAAGAAAATTTAAAAACTATGAAAAATAAAACAAAGGTTTTAAATTAAACGACGAGAATAATTTAGTTCCAACCCGCGTTAGAATTTCAATGGCTTTATTTCCCAAGTTAGGAACGTGAATAAATGATTGCGTATATTAGAAGATGTTTAAAAAAAAATATTTTGCAAGACAAAACGAAAATTAATGAGTGCTTTCAAGTCGAAGAGGTTTTTGGATTAACCTTTTCATCTGGGATAATTCATATTTAGTGTCGATGTTATTTATACCAAATAGCAAGGTTGTTGTCTTCAAAATGAAAAATGATACGGATATTCTCAGGAAAGATGCTATCGGGTACATACGCTGGAATTCTAATTTCCATAAAGATTATATTTCTTAATAACAAAAATAGACGAAAGAATATCCATATTTATCATCTCAGGAAAAATGTATTTGTTTAATTTTTTGTCAATCTTTTAGATGGAGTATTTGGCTTTATTAAAAATTGAGATAAAAGACTAATTCAAAATCCATCATGATTCAGTAGAGAAATTCGATATAGAAATTTATAAAAATCCATTTATGCACATGCGATTGTTTTTTTTTTCACAACTCTCTCTCTCTCTCTCTCTCTCTCACTCACACACACACACACACACGCATATATATATATATATATATATATATATATACATATATATACATATATATATATATATATATATATACATACATATATATATATATATATATATATATATATATAGTTATTTCTTGCTTTGACACGTGCATGACCACGACATTACATGTAAAAAAAAACTCCATTTTGGATAATTTTCACGTTATTATGAATGCTAGCAATTTGTCAACCGTTATATTTGAAGCAAGAAAAAAAATTTCAGTCATTTTTAGCAACACAGTTTTCTGGTTACGTTTATTGCCATAACTCACACCCCTGAGGATGACCTCAGAAAGAGTCTGAAAGTACTTGGGTATCTTAAGAAATGAATGAAAATAATATCTGTCACAGTTATAGCTCATTTCCGACATCGTTTGATTGTAATACCTGAAAGATTATCCGTGAGTAGGAATGGATTTGATTAAAAATAATAAGCAAACATAGTGTTTGCAATTTATTTAATCTGACATGTTTAAAATAAAGTTTGATGACTAAAGACACAAATTTTAAATTTATTTATCTATATATATATATATTTGTATTTATATGAATAATATACAAAAGGAGAGTATTAGTGAGAGATGTAGTTGTGAATGAAATAGGGAAATATATAAAAAAAGTAAATATAAAATGGAAAGATTAGCTTTCTACCATTGAAAGATTCTTAGCTGTATTTTCAGGCAAGCGATTGAAAATAATGCCCCATTGTTTCAGGGTCTATTATTATTGGAATTTGTATCAAGTTTAACATTCTATTCGAAATGCTTGCCGTCACAATCTGGCTACTATGCTAGTCTCAGTTGTGTTCTTTCATCCAGTAAACTCTGTCCCCACTTCTATGAGCGTCTATCAGAAAATAAAATGTAATAAAACCAGTAAATAACGAGAGAAGAAGGCATGTAAAATGACTTTGAATAGGAAATAAATGCGTTACTCTGAAATCCGGTGATTCACATTTTAATTCTTTCTTTATTACATTTGTCTTACCATTTCTCTCTTTTTTTTTTCATTTTCTGTTTTTCAGTACTTCGTGTTTTTTCCGTATTTTATTTCTCCTACAATTTTTCTTACTTATTTCCCTCTTTATTGAATCTTCCTTTTAACATTCTATCCGTTCACCTGTTCGTTTTCAGTTTTGTCAACCGTTCACTCATATATCGACTTTTTTCCCATTTTATCTATTAACCATCACAGACAATCGTTCCTACTCCCCCCACCATTAGCATAGATCAGGCGAGTCTCCTGAAAGCAAAACACTGCGCTTCTTCGGGTTAATGCTCACAAAAGACCTCAAGTGGAATGTCAACATAGAATTCATAGCTAAATCCGCTGCTAAGAAAGTCGGTTCTCTGTGCAGGGCCAGAAAGTTTTCCCGTCTGAAACAATCCTGCATATATATAAATCTACCATCCGCCCGTGCATTCAATACTGCTGCCATATCTGGTCGGGTGCTCCTGCTTTCCACCTAGGTGTCATTGACAAAATCCAACGGAGAATCTGTCATGTGATCGATCCCGACTTGGCAGCTCACAGGCAGTCATTTTCTCACCGGCCAATGTGGCTTCCCTGTGCCTCTTCTACAAATACTTTCACGGCTTCTGCTCCGATTAATTTAGCTCAATGGTGCCCCCTATATATGAATTCACTCGAGCCACAAGATTAGCAACCAAGTCTCACCCTTTTACTGCAAAACTAATAAAATATAAACACAAATTCTACTCCATCAGCTTCTTTTCTTGCACTTCCCGCCTGTGGAATTCCATTCTATTTACTTGCTTCCCCGACAGGTAAAAATTCAAAGAATTAAATGTAAAGTCAATAGTCATCTTCTATCTCACTAACCTGCATCCTCTCTCTCTCATGCTCCATTTTTCGTCCACGCCACTCTTATCAGTATTCTCATCTTTCTCTTACTCACATCCTGACCCCCCTATAACCTGTTACTCTTTCTCATAAGTTTCCTCCTCAGCAGTGGCAGTAAAATATGTTGCTTGGGGCAACACGATTATAAAAAAAATAATACAATTAACCGGTTCCTCTTCCTTCAGAATATTGTTTCCCTTTTCATATGTTTCTGTTGACTCTTTCTCTCCTTTTTCCCCATACTCTGTATTAAGTTTTCTTTTTCCCTTCTTTCTTTGTTCTCCTCTCTGTTGAATCTTTTTTTAATTATTTTACCCTTATTGACGTTTCTTTTTTTCACCCGATTATTTTTATAGACACTTCTTGTCTCCTTTTCATTAGTAACTCAGACTATTGACTCTTGGTTTTTTCTAATACATTTTCACATGTTCATCATTTCCTTTTTTCATAGGTTCCTCTCTATATTGTCTCTATTTTTTAGACTCTTTAAATGTTCCCCTTTCGAATGATTTTTTCAACATTCCCATTCTGTTGAATGATTTTTCCCATTTTAACCCTTCTCTTTTGATACTTCTTTATTTTTTTCATCCGTTCACAACCCTGTTGACTTTTTTACTCTATACACCCCTTCACCAGTGTATTAATTCAATTTGCCCGTCTTCACACATTACCCTTTCTATTAACTCATCTTATTCCTCTTTTCAACCATTGCCCTCTCTATAAATCATTATTTTGCTCTTTTTCCCCCTTTCCACTCTCTATTGACTCTTCTTTGCCCCCTTTTCATACGCCCGTTCACCATAGGCCCCATTTTTCCACTTTTCATCCATTTGCCTCTCTACTGATCCTTTCTTTTCCGCCTTCACCCGTTATCCTCTCTATTGACACTTTATTTCCCCGTTCGACATCCGATCCTCACTCTATTAGTCAGTTAAGTGCCATACGTTATACACGCTTGGTCGATCATGTCTCGAAAGAGACATAACTGACTGGGCAGAAGATTGTCCCGCAGTAGGTAGTCATTCTTTTTTGCGGTAGACTGGTTGCTAGCTAGGGCTACAGAACCCAATCAGTCCTGTTGATTCGTAGCTAGAGGTGGGAAGAGATGTATTATATTATTATGTAGTAATTAGTGGAGCATCAGTTTTATATTGTTATGAAGTAATAAACTGATCCCAACTTTATGCCCAGCAGAAGCCTCAATCATGTTTCCAACTGTTATATTCAGTCAGTCAGTTAAGTACCATACGTCATTACACGATTAAAAGATTATCCCGCAGTAGGATGCCATTAATTTCTGTGGTAGACTGGTTGCCAGTCAAAGCTATAAAATCTAATCTGTCCTGTTATTTAATCTATAACTGGAGGAAAGGGACGGATTTCTGTGTAAATTAATTCAACTGTAATTCGAATTCGACTTCCCGATTTCTCGTACCGAGCAGATATCCACTGCACCACGACGCACATCGTCTATAAACTCTCTTTTTCTACACATTCATCTCTCATTTCTTTCTTATTTTTGAACTTTTCACACGTCCTAATATTTTTTTTGTTTTTTCACCAATTTTCCTGCTACCGACTTTGCTTTTCCCCATTTTCATCCGTTGCTCTCTCTACTGACTCTAGTATTTCTCATTTTCCCCGGTCACACTCTAAACTCATTTTTCCACTTTTTACCCGCTTCCATCTTTACTGACACTTCATTTTCATGTTTTTAGCCTTCCCTCTACTATGACCTCATCTTTGATTCTTTTCACACAATCCATTCACCATCGACTCTTCTCGTTCTTCACTTTTCAAATGTTACTATATCTGTTGACTTGACTTTTACCCATTTTCACTCGTTCCATTTTCTGCTGACCCATATTTTCCCCTTTTTTCACACAGCCACCTCTCTACTGTCTTTCCTTTTTAGACTTTTTATCCATTCCTACCTCTAATGATTTTTTTACAGTTACCCTGCTAGTGACCGAGCTTTATCCCTTTTTTACCCATTACCCACTACTGTGGGGTAATGGGGATGTACGTTGGGGGGCATTGGATATCGGCTCGGAACGAGAAATCGGGGAGCCGAGTTCGAATTCCAGCTGAATTTATTGCCTTCACTTACGCGCAAATACCCTTGGGAAAGGTATTAATCCGTCTCCTCCCTCCAGTTATGGATTAAATAACAGGACAGATTGGGTTTTATAGCCTTGGTCGGCAACCAGTCTACCGCAAAAAGCAATGGCAACCTACTGCGGGATAATCTTCTGCCCAGTCAGTCATGTCTCTTTCGAGACATGATCGCCCAAGCATATATCACGCATGGCACTTAACTGACTGACTGACCCCCTACTGATTATTCTTTTACTCTTTTCACCCATTGTATTCACTATCGAATACCGTTTTACACATTTTCACATGTTCCCCTCTCTATTGTTTCTTCCTTTTGCGCTTATCATCCGTTATCCTTTCTATAATTCTTTTTCAATTTTCATCTGCCCCATTCTACTGAATATTTTTCTATGACATTTCTTTAATCTTTTCATTTTAACCCTCCATATTGATTCTAATTTTGTTCCTTACTCTCGTACAGGTTTCAACTTTACCCCACTCTATTGACTATATTCTTTTTCTCCTTTTCACCCGTTCTTTTCTCTGTTGTTTCTTTTTGGCACTTTTCAGCGGATCCTTTCTATTGACTCTTTGCTAACCCTTTCTTACCTGTTCCTCTAATGACTGATCATTTTTCCATTTTTCACCTGTTATTCCTTCTATTACTTTATCTTTTCTCCTTTTCACCCGTTCTCCTCTCTATTGTTTCTTGTTTTCACACGTACCTCACTCAATCGACTGTTCTTTGCCCACTTTTGACCGCTTACCTTCAATACTGACTCTTCATTTTCCTTTTTCAAATGTAAATCCTTCTATAACGCTTATGGTTCAACGAGCTTGAGTCACTGATGCCTCCGCAACAAGTGTTTACTCGTGCAACTAGACTGGCAACTTGGTCTCACCCATTCACAGTTAGATCAACCAAATGCAGACGACAATTCTACTTCTGCAGCTTCTTTTCCCGCACTTCCGCCTGTGGAACTAGCTTCCTTATTCTTGCTTTCCTGATGGCTAATACCTCCAGGAATTTAAATGGTCAATTCTCATCTCTTAACTACTTGACCCTACTTCTTTTTACCTGTCATGTAGATCCCTTTCCTTTCTCTCACCTTTGCAACTGTCATTATACCTGTATTCCCATCCTTCTCTTGCTCTTTTCTAAATCGTTCGTCCTTCTCCGCATTATCCTCTAATCCTTTTACTATTATGTAGCCCCCTGCACATCAGTGGCATTCCCGCCTTGCTCGGAGTGGTATGATTAAAAAAAAAACTCTTCTTTTACATTTTGTCACCGGTTCCCTCTCTCTATTTTCTCTTTCTTCAATTTTTTTATCCGTTCTGTTTTCTATTGCCGTTACTTTTTTCTCGTTTTCACTTGTCCATCCTTCTTATTTGCAATTGTTTTTCTCATTTTAACACGCTCAGCTTTCTGTTGACTCAACGTTTTCACTTTTCATTGACTCTCTTCTGCTTTTTAATGATTATTTTCAACCATTCCCCACTCACTTTACACTTTTCACCTTAACACCCGTTCCTCTACTTACTGGTTCAACATTTTCCCTTTTTTCAAGACTTCCACTGTCTATGAAGTGGTCTTTGTCATCTTTTCACTCGTTCCTCTCTCTAGAGTCTCCCCTTTTTTCACTCATTCTCCCTCTTCCTTTTCCTCCTTTTCACCCACCTTGCTCTCTGCTGACACTTCTTTGTCTTCTTTTCACCTCTTTCCTTCTATATTGTCTTTTTTTTCCAACCCGTTCCAATGTCTTCTTCTTTTCAGCTACACCGCTCTCTATTGACTCTTGGTTGTTTTCTTTTCACTCGTTCCCCTCTCTATTGACCAGTCTTTTTTCTCCTTTACACCCACCCTGTTTTCTACAGAATCTTGTTTGTCTTAGTTTCACTCCTTCTCTCTATATTTCTCTTCTTTTTTACCCGTTCCCCTCTCTATTGACTGTTCTTTTTCTCCTTTTCTCCAACCCCGAACTCTACTGACTTGTTTGTCTTATTTTCACCTGTAGCCCATTCTACTGGCTCTTCTTTTTTCAACAATTCCCCTCTACATTGACACTTTTTAACCTCTTCACGCACTTTGCTCCCTGTTGGCTCTTCTTCGTTCCCCTCTCTATTGACTCTTCCTTTTCCTTCTTTTCACCCACTCTGTTTTCTATTAACTCTTACTTGTTTACTTTTAACCCATTTCCCCACCAGAAAAAAGACTGTTCGTTTTTCACCCTCTTTATTGTCTCTTCTTTATTTCCCATTTCACCTCCTCTTCTTTTCTTTTTCTCTTTTTGACTCTTTCTCTTCTCTATCGTTTCTTCTGTTTTTATTTTATTTTATGAAGCCCTTCTCACTCTATTAACTCTTTCTTTTTTGCCTTTTCTCCCGTTTTCTTCTGTATTGACTCTTTCTCATACCTACGCTCTTTTCTTCTTTTTTCATTTTTTTCTTCTTCACGCAACACCCCCAAATTTATTTTTCTACACTTCAATCTCTGAATTTTCATTCATGTAATTTCTGATAATCATCATCTAAATTAGAAGCTATATCAGCGAATGTGACCGGATAACACCGTCGGGGAAGTCATTCTTTACTGTGTAAAATCTCATTTTCTTTTAAATCGTTTTTCTTCTTGTGATCAAATCAGGTATATTACAAATTTCGAAGAGATTTTAATTCTTTGATGTAATCATTCCGAATTGCCTTTGCAGATTTACTAATACGAAAAATCATTTCGCTTTTATTTCTAGTACACGAATTGAGCCACAGAAACCAATCTAACAACGATAATTAAAAAAAAATGTTTCTTTGTAGCAAATAAGGAAAGTGGACAGACGCTGTATATGTCAGATCATTCGTCCTCATCATTTTGCTATCAACTAACATCTCTCAAGACGCTCCCAGTTCATGGCAACAGGCTTTATTTATCTCAGTTTAACTATCTTCTCATATTAATATGGCCATTTCCTTATATCTATCTATCTATCTATCTATCTATCTATCTATCTATCTATCTATCTATCTATCTATCTATCTATCTATCTATTTAGCTAGCTAGCTAGCTAGCTATTGTTGTTTTTTAATATATCATCATCTTCAGCATAATATATAACAACAGCTACCACAAGAACAATAATAATTCTTAATTAATTCTTCTTTGATATTTTGATAGCACTGAGAGATTTTCAAATATTTTTGAATGTTTGTAAAATCCAATTTGAGAGCATAACATTATATTTTCACAACGTTATATTTCCTGTGTGAATAAATACGATTTTCTCAGTAAAGTTTGACATTTACCTTTGGTGAAGTTTCTGAAGCAAGAAATCACATTGCAAAAATAATTTTTTGTCATGTTATTTGTTTTTATTAATAAATATATGTATTTCCATGACTAATGTAAAAAATGATTACAAATAATTAATTTGTAATGTGTAGATAACATATTACATTACAAAAATCAGTGCCTTGGAAAGAAATCTTTAGTCTTTCTATTAAAATGTGTACCTCTGAAGTTTCTTCTAGGGTGGCGTCCTGCATCGAAGATTTTCTGACATCAATAAAACTACATTTTCTTTTAGTTCACATCTGGTCACATAAGCTATATCTCGAAGAATTCACTTTTTTCCAGCAATTCGCTCGATTCACAACGGAATTCTCCATGTGTCCGCTCGTAATAATTGCAAACGTATACGCAAATCAGTCATTTTCGTTGATGGTTTGTGTGACCATATAGCCTCTCACAAAGTAGGTTCGCATGGAAAATGGAGAATATGCAAGAGTGTGTTAAAAAGGTTCAATTTTTAACCCTTCTTTTCGACAATCAATCTGAATTACAATCATTTCTTTCAGATGAGGCAAAATTCTTTTCTCGCATTTGCTCTTCTAAGTCTACTTCCGACGCTAGAAGTACATTTCTCTTTCCTCTTAGAACTGAGATTCTACTAGGCGATATGCATATGATTTCCGCTATGATCTCCACATTGGATCCTCACAAAGCTTATGAATCCGATGGCATGCCTAAAATTGTTCTTAAGAAATGTGGCACCGAACTGACTCTCTTCTCTTGAAGTTATAGATTGATGACCTTTTGCTTTATACTTTCCATCTTTGAAAAATTATAAACTGTAATGGCGCCTGGCCATTCGAACACTCCAGCTATTAGTCTTCTAGTTATTTGTGGCAATTCCAAATTGGTTAATCATCTCATTTTGCATAGTTTCCTTACTAACATACAGTATGGCTTGTCCGTCATGAGGTCAACCGCTGATGTGCTGAGGATTTTATCAAAACATCCTCTCAAGATTTAGACAAAAAGTTCGAGTGGTTGCTTCAGAAATCTCGATAGAGTTTGACATCTCTTGGCATGCTGGTATTCTTTACAAGTTGGAGATTAATACTTTCCCCGTAGTTTCTTTGATTTGATTAAATTTATCTTATCAAATCGCTTAATGAAAGTTATTTTAAATGGCCACTCTTCTAGATCTTTTGCATTAATTCTGCGTCTTTCAGTGATCTATTCTTGTGCCTACTTTGTTCTTTAGTTTCATGAAAGACCTTCCCAAAATCATCTGTTCTCGACTCGGTGTCTATATATAAATACTGCTTCCCTAAAATCAAATTGGCAGCTGATTTCAGAAAAAACTTATTCACTGTTCTGGGCGCAAGATGTGGACTTTCAAATCATAACTGTTCTCTATTAACCATGTAACTGCATTTGCTTTCTATCAGCATGTTTCAGCTAAACTCCACCTCTGCTTTTGGTGTCTAACAATCTTCATGATATCCTATTTTCTGTTGACATGAATTTGAACGATTATATTGGATAAATTGCTTGGACCGTTGATAGATTGTCCTAGACGAAATTTCTCTCCAGAATTGACCTTGGACATATATACGCCATATATTTGATGTGCATCAATTATCTCTGAAAACATTGGGACTTGTGAATTTGATATATATCAAGGTATTTGTGAGAAAATCTAAAGACGAATCTGCGATATTATCGGTCTTGACCTAGCATCTCGGATTCATTTATTTTCTCACTCTCATCTCCGGCATTTCTATTAATATTTCCGTCGTAATTGTTCTCATATGCTTTCTTCTTTGGTACTCCAACTCTACGAATTTAAGTCGAATATTTGATTGACAGGTAGGTCTCAGAAATTGATTTTAAATTTGCTAGTTCTACCTGTATGTTATACTCTTTGTTACCGCTTTTTCTTCATATAGCACATACTTCCAACGACCTGATTTCCTCTAAAAAACGCAATGTCAATTGTCATTCTCTGTCGTCTGAACCTTGTTTATTTATTGTCGTCTTTGTTGCGAGCCCTCTTGGTAACCACTTTTATCCAGGAGGCCTTTAATACCTTATCTGATCTGAAATAATCACAGATGAGAAGAAATAAAAGCTTGTCTTTTTTGTCACACCACGCAAGACTATCACATCACATTAGACAGATATTATAAGACAGTACAAAGGTATTCCACAACATAAACTCTAAAAGAAGACTTCAAATATTTGCAACAATAATTGAAAAACAGTACATCAAATAATATATTTTTATCTATCTATCTATCTATCTATCTATCTATCTATCTATCTATCTATCTATCTATCCCAGTCTGTTCATATCTATCTATCTATCTATCTATCTATCTATCTATCTATCTATCTATCTATCTATCTATCTATCTATCTCGGTCTGTTTCTTTCTTTCTTTCTATCTATCTATCTATCTATCTATCTATCTATCTATCTATCTATCTATCTATCTCGGTCTGTTTCTATCTATCTATCTATCTATCTATCTATCTATCTATCTATCTATCTATCTATATATATATATATATATATCCCAGTCTGTTCATATCTATCTATCTATCTATCTATCTATCTATCTATCTATCTATCTATCTATCTATCCCAGTCTGTTCATATCTATCTATCTATCTATCTATCTATCTATCTATCTATCTATCTATCTATCTATCTATCTATCTATCTATCTATCTATCTATCTCAGTCTGTTCATATCTATCTATCTATCTATCTATCTATCTATCTATCTATCTATCTATCAGTCGATAGCATTCTTTTCTGTTCGATTCATTCAAATGAGAATCAATCTATAGATTTTGTTCTCCATTCAATTACATTATTTCTAATTATTTGACTGGCTTCCTCTAAATCAATACATACCAATAAATTAGGTTAGATAGATCACATAATGCTTTAATCTCTTAGTCACATCTCGATTACTTACATGCAAGTTAATCACAGGAAACTTCATAAATTAACGGCTAATATTGTTTTATTATTTTTATAACCGACGTGATTAAAAATAAGATGCATCAATCTCAGTAAATAAGTTACAAAAACATTTGCATAAAGATTATTTTATCTTATTTTTAACCATTTCACACCAAGCAAGGCAATAAAGTCACTAAGACCAAAGAGATTATTAAGTGTTAAAGAATATGAGAAAATAAATTACTATTAAGGAGAGACAACAATAAAAGAATAGAGATTAAGAAGACAGCAGATACCGCATTTCAATTTATGAAGGTGAAAGTTGACTGGGTAACAAGAAATCAGAAGAGAGTTTCACAAGTGAGGTGTGTGAAAGAAGAAACTGCCAGCATAGAACTTACGGTTTTACGGTTATGATATCAAGATTAAGTTTCTTGCATCATATCTGAAAAGAATTATTCAAATATTGATATATCACGCTCTCTGCAACTAACTTTCGTGTTTTATATTTAAAAAAAGTATTTACCATTAGGATACAGCATTTTAGCCTCCTTTGAATTCAACTCATTTAAACCCAGGACAAATATGCTATCGTCCAATTCACTTTTTCAAAACAGACTGCCAAGTGCTCACTGAATGATTTGAGATAACCTACTGGATGATTCAAATAATTTCTCCGGAAACATATTTGAACGCGACAGCTACACAGTACAAAAATTTCACTCCTTGCAGTTTCACTAACGACTGAATAACCTCATGGAAACGAGTCTACACATGCATGCATATCACAACAGTCGGATTAGGTGCTAATTTTTATCAAGGCAGCAGAAACCTTATGGAACAGACAGCTTTTCGGAAAATCTTTTAGGATCTAAAAATAGCATCTGTCATCAACTCGGAGTCTTGGCTACAAATTCACAAGTAATGAATATACCCCCGGCAAAAACGACATGTTTTGAAGAAAACCATTTATTTAATTTTCATTTTATTTTCATACATATAAATACTCATTAATACTAGCATCATATGATCAGTATGAATTTTCATTTCGTCGTTATTTGAAATTTATTGATAACATATGACAGAGCAGGCAAAAGCATAAATAATTTTATCGAATTAAAGATGGTATTGATTTGAAAAAAAATATCTGTTTGTTCATCAATTATTCTTATTTTGCAGAGTTATATTCATCTTTTTACTTTAAGATTGTTAGATCTTTTTTAAGAAATATGACTTGCGTGAGATATTTCAAAACAAGACTTTCTGAATGTGACTCCTTCATTTGTATATGTTGCACGTATGGCATTATATCGGAATATAAATTACACCTAATTTTCACAGCCGATCGAGAAAGAAGTTAGGTTGCAAAGATGACCTACTGTTACCCCTGGCCAGCGAATGCAAAAGTACATGGTCTAACACCTGCATTCAATAATGCAAGCGTAAGAATGAAAGTGTATGACAGACGGATATAGAAGTGAGGCTCACGAATTATCAGAGGCCGATCGCAAATCACTCATTCACTGAGAGACATGGAAGACATATCAGAATAAAATAATGAAGAATCAAATTCCGTGCTTGCTTTATTCGTCACACCCACTTTATTACTTATGGAATTTCTAATCTGATTACTGTAACTTTTACATGTAATGATAAATAAGAAGAGAGCATTAATAGAATAATCTGTATTGGCCATTGTATTGTTGGGATGCAGACGAGAACTATCTTTCTTTAACTTATTGATGTCTTAATGGGTCATTCTTGATCACATGATCTTATTGGTAAGAATGACCAGTTGGTATTTGTCCGCCTACAGACAGGAATATAGCATAGACCTGTACTAATTAATTCTAGAATTACTCGTTAATCTTTGACTTAGAATTCTATGTTTAGGACAATCTGTCGTACACACATATGCAGACATACCTATCAATGATGTCGTTGGGAAAATTATTGTTAACTAATGTTTCTTTTTTGTGTTTTAGTTCGCTCGAAAAAAAATATTCTTTGGGAGGAGGAATTTTGATGTGTTCTGTTTAAGAAGTTCGTTATTACTGTTATTTCATATCATTCCGGGCATTGGCTATTATCATTAAGAAGACAAGAATTCTTACTGGTTGTTTTTTTTATATCTACAGATAAGTGATAAAGTCTTTTTTTTATCTATATACTGACGTCAAGAAACAGGATTTTTTATTGTCCATGAGTTCATCAGTAAATTTCAGCGAGGATTTATTTTCAAAATAATTCCTCTCTGATAACCAACAAATTTGTCATTTTTTTTTCACTTTTACATTCCTTATAATAATAAAGAAACATGTAAGAATACTGGAAAAATTAATTAAAAAATTAAGAAAATATTCCTGTTGGTCTTTATTAACGAAACACACACACACACACACACACACACACACACACACATATATATATATATAGATATAGATTCGAACCTGCCCACAACCTTATTAATGCCAAAACTGAAATATTGAATAGGTGTAGATTCCATAAAGCTAAATTTCTTGCTTAGGGTCTTTGGCTATTTTTTCTTTTTTTTTTTTATCCTCCCCCTCCCCCATCGGGTAGGCTGGTCTGTTAGTCTTTGTTTGCTGGTGTCTATTTATTTGATTAGTCCTTGGTTTGCCTTTGCCCTGACGAGCCGTTGTGTGAAACCGCGGTAGGTTTTGGCGATCTTGTGATTTTTTTACGTATATATATATATATATATATATATCAGCATGCGGTGTAGATATAAAAAAAATCAAAAGGAGTATCCTGTACATACAGTGGTAGGATAACTCTCTAAGAGAGTTCTAAATATATATGTATATAAATAGATATAGAGCAAATACAAGAACAAATTAAGGCAGACACGTTATTTCATGGTAAATTTCAAACGAACCATCATCAATTTCCGTCTTTATTGTACAGAAGATGTTACACGAATCTGTAAAATCTTCTGTACAATAAAGATTGAAGCTGATCATGTTTCGCCTGAAATAGGCCCATACTCCCGATTTACCATTAAATAACGTGTCTGCCTTAATTTATATATATAGTTTTAAAGGTAACCACGCTTTATAATTCTGAGTTCTCCGTCATTTAATTTTTTAAAATAGTGCTAAATACAACATATATCGTAGAGCAAAATATAATGATAATTAAATTTGTTTTTTATTCATAATTAGTTTAAGTTACATTTCGACATGGAAATTTCTATGTTTCGATATTTTATCTCGTCAGCAGCCAATGTTGAATTATTGTTGTGAAAATGATTTACATTTGAATGCATAGAATAATATGTTTGTTATATAAAGAGTTGATATGGATTGGAAAAACAGTAAAATTTAAGTGTGTGTGTAAGTTAACTAATCATAATTAAGTTCAACCTTTAAAATTTGAAAATATAAGTTATATGTTTTGAAGAATACAGGTATTCTTCTTTCAATCCTAGGGGGAAAGTGTCAGTCAATTAAGCCAGCGTCTAGACTTTACTTCCGGTGCGATGTGTCCATTTTTGTTACAATATTATTGTCTTAGCTTTCTCTGTATCCCAGCATTTTTTAAAAACAAAAATGAAAGAAAGAAAACATTTTATACTTTTGATCTGACTTGAAGGGACCTTAGAGTATGATTATACTATTTTTATTTCGGTTCAGTGTGCTTTTTTTTTAATAAAATCTTAATTTTTAAAAAATTAATATTTATTTAATCATTAATAAAAAAAGAAGTAATTCCTGAAAAGTAACTGAAACTCACCTGAAGCGAGCTGAATGTAAAACGCACCTCATGCCGATGACATTTCCACCGAGCCTACGGTATATAACTTCATTTAATTTCATTTAAACTAATGTGTTCTCGAATTTATATTTAAACCGGGGTCATCAGGAGAGAAAGTGCACCGTTTCGGGGCCTTCTTCTCGACGGTTTCACTTGCACACCGTCCCCCTCACTAATGTGAGGTCCCATTATAACGATATACAAGTGTGTTGTAGATGTACAAGCTCAAATGTCTAATGGCGAAAATTTCGAAAAACGGCAAACGTTGTGTTCTCAGTGTGAAACGTGAACCTCATTACGCATTCACGTTCAGTCATGATATTTCTTTCTTCTCAGCTCTTTACGTAATGTTTTGCTAATGATGTTGTCTAGCATACACCACGCTTCCGACCCAGATGCTGGTGGAAATTTGATTCTTGACAGTTTGGATTGCGTCCCATCGTTTGATTCGAAAGCTTTGATATTGTTACCAATGTGGTATGCATCCTGGCATTGGTTTTCCGATGTCTTATATATATATATATATATATATATATATATATATATATATATAAGTTAATGGATATTCTTTTATGAATAATTCTTTTAACCATATTCTAAAGTGAACTTTTTACAATGTATACATATGACAGTTATTTCATTACGCTTATTTAATAGATTTTTATTCTTAAGAAATTTAATAATAAATATTTTATATATACAATTAAATTATTTATATATATATATATATTATTAAATAGTTTCAAACAGTTTGAAGTCCCCCATTAATTATATTTAAAAGTAAGTGAACTCTATGAAACATTTTTGATGATATTAATTATGTGCCTGGGATGGAATGAGGGGCTCTTTTATTAGCCGTGATTCTAAACCTACGATTCGATATTATGTAAAGACTTGAAATCTAACGTCGGAGGTACAAACCTATACGGAATATATACTATCACCTTTTTATATTTTATGAAATTTTTATCTAAAGTAATTTTAATATTACACATAGTTTTACAAACGCATTTTCATTATTTTTATTTATAATAAAGACATTCTTTAGTTATATTCTTTGTTTTAAATTAGTATTGTGTTGCATGGTCAGTCTTTTGAGATTAGGAATTTAAATATCTAATCTTATTTATAAATGGACCTTTGTCTCTGTGTCTGTGTCTGTGTCCGTTACCTATAGACTCCGAAACGGCTGAACCGATTTTCATGAAAATTGACCCAGTTGTACAATAAGCGTCTGTGAGTATTCTTAGCTAGGTTTTGTGTAGGAACCCCCAATACATATCGAAAATCGATAATAAAAAATCGTGTTATAGAAGGAGTGGTCCGATTTTAATCAAATTTGATACACTCATAGACAAAGACATAAAAAACGATATTCAGAAGTTTCAAGGTTGCAGTTCTTACAATAGTGCAGGAAATCGTTAACATATATATATATATATATATAAAACGCAAGACGTTTGTGTGTGTGTCTGTTTATCTGCCTGTATTTTTTTCAGCCCTTTTATTTTAGGTTTTGGTTCGTGTTTGGCTCTAAGTAGGTATAATTGTAGTTCTTAGTCTCAGCCATGATACCATTTACTCAGAGCATTTAGTTAGTCTTCAAAATTCAGTTTACAATGAAAACAACTTATTTGATATCGATACCAGGAAATGAAAATTTGACTTATATCCATTCATTTTTCTTTCAGTCTACGTTTTAACTGGAAACAACTATTGCTTTTTCGTCTTTCGTGCCAACGTCAAAAGAGCTTGAGCTCCATGACCATGGATTGGTTTTAAAACTTTTATTACACCCGAGCAACACCGGGTGATCCTCCTAGTATAAATTCGTTTAAAAGAAAAGAAATAATATGTAAAGAAAATATAATTTAGAGGTTATCTACTCTTAGAAAGACATTTCAGTAACCACCAAATAAACGAATCACTTTAAAAAGACTATTGTTTATTCTTTAGTTAACTTCACAAAAAATGGATTCCCAGTTGTAAATACATAAATCTTATCCTATGCTTGTTGTTTATATGTTAACACGAAATTGTAGCATGATTTAAATCTGAAATTTGGTTTTACAAGTGGGGAAAAGAAGACAACTTTTACAGGCTGCATGCAACATAGAACAGAGTGTGGGCGAAGGTGCTAAAAATCAATAATCAGTAAACTATCTTGAATGTAGACAAAATATAAAACAAAAAAAATAAAAATACGTTTTCTTGTTAATAAAGAGTTTACAATATTTATGTTATTTCATTCACAGTCAGCATATAGGTAATATGCTATGTTAATCGTTCTTTCCTAGAAAACACTGTATCATACAGACAAGTAGATAGATACATAAATACATACGAACAGATAGATAAGAACAGACTGAAATAAACAGATAGGTACAAACAGACTGATATAAATAGCGGTTTTCTATGCATAGCTAGAATGTCGTACAAGGCAGGAGGTATAGTGGACCCAGTGAGAATCGAACTCACTACTCAATTGTAATGAGTCAAACCGCTTACACATTACCCCACGTCGACGTGCCAGACTGATACAGACTGATAGATATCTAGATTCGAACAAATTGCGATATATAGACAGATAGACAGATACGAACATACTAATATAGATATATAAGAACCAACTGAAATAGATAGATAGATAGATAGATAGATAGATAGATAGATAGATAGATAGATAGATAGATAGATAACAAAAGACAAATAAATGTAAAAATAAACAGTGAAATCAGCACTCTGGTTAAGAGATTCAGTAATACAAACTTTGAGATTTTATATAAAAATATAGAAATGGTTTTATCTTGACATTAATAATCTTCATCAGTTTCCTCTTTTCTGAAAAATCCACAGTAAACCAATAAGTTAACATCAATGCCAAAAGGTTTTAAATTTTAGTCTGAATAAATACTTATCAGCAAAGATTATCGGGTGATGACATGCAAAAAGCTTTAATATGATTGTTAAAAACTGATAAAATGAAATCGTTGTACTACAGAAAGTTTCCATGATTTTTTTGTATTGTAATCGATTGTAATGTTACTTTCATTTCTGATAAATCTTTTCTGAATCGTTAACTGTAGGGAGAGAACAGAGAATAATTATACAAGGTATCTATATATTTCTTTGTTATTCTCTTATAAAGAATAGGAACGGCTGTTTAGAGATATTCACTGATGGCGATAGTTGTCCAAATTATTTTTATTTTGAAAATATGTGCGCCTTTTAAAATATTGCAGAAGTCATTAATATTTCATTCTCGATAAACGTACACATTATGTCCCAATTTGTGGCTGAGAAAGGTGTTTGTATTTCATGACTACAAATCAAAGTTCAAACATATATACAGGCACACGCCTACACACTTCGACACACGCATAAACACTTAAAAAATTACACACCTGCAGGGTGCTATAGATAAATTGTCAGCATTATATATTTAATGTAATGAATATACATACAACTTTGTTCCCCTTTACAGTAATGTGATTGGCTGGTGTCAGCCATAATTACATACAAAGGCGAGGACGCATAGAGATCTACGTCCACAGGTCTGCCACTAGAGGTCTACGTCCATTGGTCTACCGTTAGAAGTCTACTGGCATACGACTATTGGTCTACGTCTATTGCCTACGTCTCAGGATACTGCATACGACGAGTACCGTTCATTACGTCTACTTACTAGATTGTCTTACCCGTTTGCACTTGGCTAAACCACTTAACTACATCAAATAATATATATATATATATATATATAGTTCATTTTCTAAGTGTCGCTTAGATGTGGCACAAGGCCGAAAGTGTGAGGTACCCAGTGAAGATCGAATTTATTACTCTGTTGTAATAGGTTCTAGTAAGTTAAGCTTGCTTACCATTACACTACGCCGACATGATCCTGGCTGCATAGTATGGTAAGGTCAGTTAGGATCCCTCTGTGAAAAAAGAAGCATCACAATGCAAATCACTTCACCAGAAATTTGAAAACAGCATGTTGTACGGCTTGACATTCGTACTGGAAGTTTTAGTAAAAAAAAAAAAAATGACATTTCAGAGTGATTGAATGTCAATCTGAAGACAGTGCAGGTTTGGATAGTATATCCAGTCAACATCATGGCGTTTGGAGAGACACTAATGATGGTGACGTAATGCCCCCATTCATCTTCCTACATCACCTCAAACTTAACACGAAGGCGCACATCAATGCTTTGAGGAAGTAGTTCTGCCCTGAGTAAAGATGGTGGCTATATCTGGCAACAGAACCCCGCACTACGCCACACAGGCTGGAAAATCTTGTCATGGATGTTAGACAGTTTCCGTGACCAAATCACCACTTACATCTAGCCATCAAACTTCCCAGATTGAAAGTCCATCGATTATTAGGTGTGAAGCCCAGTTAAGAGAAAGGCCAATAAAACTCCTTGTAACACCAAAGATGAACTAAAGCCAAGGATTATGGCAACATTCACCTACTTAAACATGGAGACCGTCTATAAGAGATGCATGAGATTCCGAAGTCTGCTGGAGTCAGTGTTTGCTTATCAATTGAGATATTATTGAATACATTTGATTTTTAGTATTTCGAGATATTTTTGTGTAATTTTAGTAAATATATCTGTTAAAATGGGATGTCAGTAATATTTTCTTTTTTGCGGGATATGATGACAATTCATCCATTGCAATCTGTACATTCACCGACATAACCGCTTGAACGCATGTGAAACCAGCTGTCTGTATTTCTGAAATGAGGTATTGTAACTATTTACCCTATTTATATTGTTCACACTACTGCCTTCATCTTTATTGTCATATTTACAACGTTTCGGCCGTTGTACGCTCCGGCCTTCCTTAAGCCGACATACGTTAGAAATTTCGAAATCAACTGCTTTATTTCGTCTACTGGGTTTGATTGTCTGGTTCTATGTGCCATTCAAATTTTTGTATATCTTAATTTCGTGTTTATCTTTGCTGTGACCAGGTATTGAAATCACAAACCTTTCACAACTATTTTATTCACTAGGCTAGTGCAAATAGTGTACATATGTGAAAGCACGTTCAAAATAAGATGCATTTATATATCGATTAAATTTTTAATTTACTTTTCGAAAGTGATATTATTTCATTAAATTGAATAATCTGTGATAGCGTTTCAATTTTTAACAGTCGACAGAAAAAAGATAATGTCCCAAGCTGACGTGTATTCAGTGGTTGTACAAATAACATCAGATAGCATTTCTAAAAAATAAAAATAAAAATAAAAAAAGACATCAAATTAAGTTTCTGTGTTTGACGATTTGCCAACGAGTGTCTTTCATTTGTTCCCTTTTAATTCCGGGTTTCAAAAGCAAGTGAAGTGATAAAATGTAAATATTCGCTCGACAAAGCTATATCGTAAAAAGGGAGGTTATTGTTTTCGGAAGAAATATAAAATCTATTTTGGGTACACTTCAAATAGAAAAATCCACTACGCGCAAAAAGAATACGTTTTGCGCAATTCATTGACAGTCATCTATTGGCGTCGATCACACGGCTAATCACGAAATGACAATAATTTCTCAACGATCGTTTATTATTGACCAAACGATGTCTTGAAAAGACAGACAAATTACAAAAACAGTGGAAGTAATACAAGTTAAATGTTGACAAATGTTGAAACAGTGAAACACACACACATATGTACACGCACGCACAACGCATAGACACATTTATACATATAAACATACATACGTGTATATATAAACACACACATATATATATATATATAAATGCATATTGCTAAAACAGACACACTCATGCACACACAGAGACAGACACACGCACACACACACACACATACACACACACACACACACACATATATATATATATATATATAATCCATTTTTTAATAAAATCATGGTTCTGTTATCATTTCGAGCTCTCACGCGGTGTGACGTCATAGAATCGCATTACAAATTTACGAACTGCGTTTGCTATTTTTTCTAACTGTTATCGTTGCCTAGCAAAGCTTTATGTCAACACAAGATAAAATCGTCGCTGAGAGTTGATGTTTTCATGTTAACGTCCTTGTAACCACTCTGAAGATGGCTCATGTGAGCCGAAAGCTTAGAACCAACTTAATAAAAAATTATCCAAATGTTAGAGAATTTTTGTCTTTATTTTCAACTGAAATAAAAGCCAAAATACGATGTTTAGAACGGATCATGATTAAACATAATAGACATTCATTGTCTCTTATATATATATATATATATATATATATATATATATATACATAATCCATTTTTTAATGAAATCATTTCTTTTATTTTAATGATTTTTTTTCATCCCGTGATATTATAGGGAGATTCACAGGTTATATATTCACTTTTTAATTTCCGTTCAACTACACGGAGGATTCTCGTGATCGTGAAAATCAGATTTCGACAAGGACTATCTTTTAATTGTATTTAACGTTGTTAAGCGCCTTTTGTTCGGTCTAAGCAATCTAGGTTTCGAGCACTTTATTTTACATTATTTCAATCCGAAATATCATCCTTTCGTTACTGCTTGCATGATGAAGAACTTTACATGATCAAGAACAATAAGAAGAATTATAGCTAAATCGAATACCATCCTTTTGTAAACTGTCGATAGGAAGATGATAGTGACTTTTAACTAGATCAGAAAATGTGGTTTTATAATTGAAAAAATATTTTTACTTTGAAAACACTCCATATATTTTTTATATTATATTTATTTTTTATATTACATCCTACCTACCTAAATCTCTCTCTTTCTCTCTCTCTCTCTCTCTCTCTCTCTATATATATATATATATATATATATATATATATAGTCATTCACAGACAGATCTGTTTCGCTGTATCACAGCTCATCAGTACGGTTCGACTCCGATTGCTTTTAACCCAGGATTGAAGCCCGACCGAATTGGCGTCAGTCGACTATTCTACCTTTGAGCTATGGGCGCTCGGTAGAAGAAGGCAGATTTTAGCGTATGATGTATCATATGTCAGTGACAAGAGTAATTACTAATTGAGCGATGCGTAGATGCTATATATATATATATATATATATATATATATATATATATATATATTAATGCATTTTTCCGTATTGTTGCAGATAAGGAATATAAAATTGTCCATAATGTGTATCGTTCCAACCCGCTTTCGGCCAATTCTATAGCCATTTTCAAGTGTGTTGCTGTCTCTGCTGTTGTTATTTCTTGTTACATTGCAATTTATTTGGTTATGTTCTTGAAAAAGTCGCTATCATTTCAAGCTTTCACGGTCCCGCGTGACTGGAAATCGCGTGAGCATCTTTCTATTTTACAAATCTTTTAATATCCCGTTTCAAATATTAGATAATATAAGGTTTATATCAGGAGAGCCGTTTATTAAATATAGTGCTACTTTAATAGCTGCATGCTTTTCATATTGTGATTTATATATAATTCTTGTATTTTCGATCAGAAATTTCCTTCAGGGTTCTTATAAATTATGGATAAATAGAATGCTTTTTTGGCACTTTGGTTTGATAAGTGACGTGTAAGGTATCTATTCAAGGAGGCGTTAGTGTGTCCAATATAGATAATTGATTTGGGACAAGAATCACAAGCTTCTACTTGGCATCGCTAATTTAGATTTCATGGCGTCATTTTGAATAGTGACAAGATTTGTGGTTTTACATTATCTATGATATATTATAAATTTTACATTTCTTTTCAGGAATTACAGCTAGAAATAGATCGGTTAATAATTCTTCCTCCAGCGAATTCGCCCTGATTATGATTATTTTGCATCAGGATGGAGTAAAATATGTTGAAGTTTTTTTTTTTTTTTTTTTTTTTTTTTTTGTGTGTGTGTGTGATATTTCTATTACTGTCGTGTGTTTTTTGAAGGAATAATTCTAGCCGTTGTTGCCGGGAAAATTATTGTTGACTTACGTTTGTTTAATATTATTTTGTAGGGAGGAATGTTTTCGTGCTCTGATTGTTATCACTGCTATTTTAAATCTTCCCAGACATTGATATTTTTATAGTTTAAAAAACAAGAGATCGTACTGTTGTATGGTTTTTAACAGTTAAGTGGTAAATACTTTGGTTTTTATTTCTATATTAGCATTAAAAATGTGATTTCGTTATTAACGCTGAATTCATATGTAAACTTTAGCACTGAGTTTTTTTTTTCAAAAATTGATTTCAGTTTATAAATTTGTTCTTATTTTATGGGAATATTATATAGCGTATCAAAAAAACTTTACTGATGTGGACTTGGTTTAAGACCACTCAGAGAATAACACGAACGTAAGCGGTTTGGTTAGATACATATATTCAACAATACAAAGCACAAAACAACATAACATACATAAGATGGTATAGCGCTGGCCGAATCTTGACGTATCGCGATAGTGCTAACCCTCACTACATGACTTAGTTCTCAGCTAAGTACTGTCTGATGGCTTTGGGGGAGTCCATTCTGATCTGTGGGTAATCCTCCCACAACATTTACAAATACTGGTGGCGGGTTCCTCACACCAAAACATGACAAAGGTCTTTATTAACATATCTTTGCAAATTCTTAGCTTTTGATTTATTAAATTTGAAGTAAGTTTATTGTAGATGGCACTGTGAAGCCACATTGGCTAAGTTGAATTTGTCATTCGTGCACTTTGCGTCTATTATGTCTCCAAAGTTTGGCGTTTTTAATAGTGAGTTAGCTGAGATGTGTTCCGTTCAACGATATCGTGAACAGGCAGATGTGATTTTTAGATACTGCCGTGGGAATGCTAATTGACGCGAGGCCGCGCGGCTGTATCAGACTGTGTTTTCAAAACGAAGAAAGCCGCGTCATCTAAACTTTGCTGCTGTTTATCATTGTATTGATGAGACAGGATTTGCGGTACAAAACCTATGGATCAAGGAAAACAGAGATTGTACGCTTGACTACGAAGGACACGTTCTACACACTTTCAAAGATGATCCCGGTATCAACACATATGGCCTAGTGACCCTAGCATGTCATACCTTTTATCGTACCGTATGGAGGATTATTCACGAGCAACACTCACCACGGGAGAACTTTGCCGATCGTTTATTGCAAACATTGCCGATAAGTTGTTTGTCTCTTCAATTTTGTTTATGGATGAGGTAACATTTGGCAAAGCCGAAGTAAGAAATTTATCAAAACCTAATAATTATGGGAGAATTGGAAATTCCATAGTACAATACATACTAGACACCATCTTCAATTTACGATTAATTGTAGGTGACTGTCTGGTAAGCCCATATGTTCTTTCAGCACGTCTTACAAAAGCTGTCTACGGGGATTTTATTTTGAACCCAAATGGAGACCTATTAGAATGTGGAGCACGTGTTTTATTCATGACGCGCCTCCAGTATATTTTAATCACACAGTTCGCTATGAAACTTCCATAAAATAAGAATAGGTAAGGAAGGACTTAACTGTAAGTCCTGTGAGGCCGCCTAAAACAATTTATGTAGGCAGTAGTAATTGCAATGACACCTCACAACCGTGTCATGGGAGCGTGCCAATGATCTGACGTAAATATGTGTTCGTAGAAGCAAGCGAAGTACATTCTGATTATTTTTTTGTGTCTTTGTATTGAGTTTTATAGGTGACAGTTTAGACATATGCTCATGTAGATATTTTACCTTGTTTTGGTGTGAGGATCCGCCTCAAATTGTTCAAAAGTATTTTTGATGCACTGTATATATGACAGTTAAATATGTTGGAGCATTTTTATTAGCAAAACAGAACTGATATTGTAAAGGTTGTTTATCGGTTTCAACATATCCTTATGACTCCATAGGAATGCTTCCTTGGCTATTGCTGGAGTCGCACTTACTTTTCTCTTTTGGGGATTTTACGCATTACATGACATCGTATCTTAAACATGTTTTGAATCATTGTTAGCAATAAAAAACAACACATGGATCATGCCACTGTCCCTCTTGTTCAAACCCATCTATTTCCTATCAATGAAGGTACGGTCAACAGTAGACGAATTGTTTTTTTTTTTTAAATGAAGCTTGCTTTCTCTGTAAATCTTTATATATAAACTGTATGGCCTTACTAAACCAATCACGGAGATTGGGCATCAGACATTCATCCTAGGACGAGTCTACGTTCAGTCGTACAAATGATGCAAGGATTTTAAATATTCTAGAATAAAATTGCGTTTGTCTGCTGCCGTGAAAAGTTTCTTTGTCGCTTAATCTCACTAAAATAAAAATGTTGGGTTCTAGAGTTATTTTTTTCAGAGAAGTTGTGGTTTTGTTTGCTCAAAGTAATAACTCTCTGATAAGCATAGTTGCATGACCAAGATTCTCATCAAGAATCTCTACACAATTGCGTGTTGAAAATCAACATCCGCGCTGAATCGTCTAGGTTATGTCTCAGGGCATGTGTTGCAGCTGCAAATGATTGCAGGGAATTGGCCTATTCGTGGTCGCTTACTGTTTCCTATGTAATCATCCGAAACGAAGCCAATTTGGACGAATTTCGAGTAAACATCATTAAGAACCTCGAAGTTTAGTCACTGTTTTAGTGTCTTGCACATTGTTGATTGGTTGATTGATTAGTTGGCACACATCCGAACATGCAACTATTTCACTTGGTTCTTTCAATAACACTCTTATTGCGATTTCTATCACCAACAAGGAAAAGGAGTAACTTTCATAGAAGTGCTAACATTTTAGAGAGACACATGAAAGAAAAAATATTCAGCAATATTTTGACAGGTTTGGTGAAGCGTTAGCGACATTTTGAAATAACTATAAAATTTATCTTTTATAGTAAAGATATATTATACAAGTATTTTCATTTTAATAACGCAGTTTAATAAAAATCATTGACACGCATATAAGCGTTACCGACTTATAAACACACGTATTTATACTTTAGACCACCCATGATTCTTCTCATACATATAATTTTAAAAAAATTGTTTATTGTATAAATATATTTAACACGGGCATTATTTTTGCATACATACATTTAAACAGACATTTATACACATTTACATTAAGAAAAATATTGATTTTGTTACACATGGTACGGATACATATAAAAAGGTATTTCCTTCATTTAAAAATGATCATTTCTTTATCACACGTGACACGTATCTGGCCAATGAAATAAAATATTCTGGAGTAAATAAGATCCCACGGTGATCGAATGAATTTTATATTATATTGTACATATTAATCATTGTATATATTATATTGTATATGAATACATTTTATTGTCATGGGTTAATTTCCCCACTTATTTAGGTGTCCCTTGTAAGTTTCTGGCATTGTAGTGTATGAAGGAGTGGGAGGTGATGGATGGGTTCTTGTGGTGATTGTGCAAATTGTAATGAGTGAATGGGTCGTGATAGTCTTTAGCTAGGTATAGGATAGTTCAGTGAGTACCAACCTCTCCCCTTTTCGGCCTTGTGCCACAATTCTGTATTTTTTACAGAATAAATAGTGTGGTCGAATGAATTAGTCTAGACGCCATATTAAAGAACTCCATAAAATCTTAAACACCATTAGAGCAAATCTTCAAAATACTTTTTACAGAGTTCACAGCGAGTGCCTAAGCAATACTAATATTATAAGATATATAAATAGAATTATAACAGTGGCAACGAGGGATCAAAACTCATATGAGTTATAACAGAAGTTACACGAATATCGATATTCATACGCAGTATAACAACTAGGTAAACGACTTTTTGCTTCTGTGCACAATATAACACCGTCGATGAATATTTGAACGACGTTGGTTTAAACTGTTTTCTTGATGTATACGAAAAAAAAAATGAGACAGAAGAAAAATATTCTTCAAATATGGAGGAAATATTGGCTTCTAAAGTACAAGTCTAGCAACAACAACAGCATCATCGGCAATTTTTTAAACTGCAGCAACATCAACAAAAATTGATTGAAGTATTTCTAAAGGAAACAAAATTTTCTAGGTTCTGTTATTCCGGAAGCGTTGGCAAACATTAAATCTGAATTTACATACAATCCATATAATGAACGTACCTTTTCTGCGTATTTTCGAAGATAAGAATAAATTTTCAGAGAAGAACCAAAGACTTGGAAGACGAGAGAAAAACTTTTGCTGAGAAAATTGAACATAAAAAATACAGTAATTTCTTACTACCAAAAAACAAACAAGAAATATTTGTTTTGAAGTAAGAATGAATATTCCATAAAAAATGGTTCTGCGTCAAAAGCACAGTATTGAACACTCTTCTAAAAAAACCCCAAAAAACATGTTTTTT
Organism: Ascarosepion bandense; assembly: GCA_037127315.1. NCBI lineage: Eukaryota > Metazoa > Mollusca > Cephalopoda > Sepiida > Sepiidae > Ascarosepion > Ascarosepion bandense. Next base: position 2,387,679 of record JBBBDQ010000675.1, on the reverse strand, counting down.
GAAAAGTACGAGAATGCGGGTTTAAACTTAGTAAGGATAAGTGCGAATTGTTTTTGTTTAAATTTAATAACATAGGACTAATCATTGATAAAAAAAATGGTCATTAACCAGACCTGTTGAGTGCCATTAAGAATATGCCTTTCTAACCAACGTTACTCGGTTTTATACATTTCTTGGACTAGCAAGCTATCAAATGTTTACCTAATACGCTGAATTTGAGAGCCGCACTGTACGCTTAACGAAAAGGCGAAAAATGAAAAATAAAATATTGGCCAAAGGCGCAGATATGCCATGATCAAGACTGCATAAAAATTTGTTGGTCTAACAAAGGGATAACCTTAGCTTGTGCTAGTGGAGAGCCTTACTATGAGCCCTTATATTTTTAAGTACGAAAAAACAACTTCTTTGTTTCGAGTGAACTTTTTACACGAATTGTTTGCAAAATATAACAACTTCAGATAACGGTACATGCTTCACTGCTATAATATCAAGATTTTTGTAAAATGTTCCCTATTAAACATATCACTACCCTGCCGTATCACCCAACGTCAAACAAATAAACTGAATGTCTTATAGGTACGTTTAAGAAAGCTTTGATAACTGCGAGTCATGAAAATTGAACGATTAAGAACTACAGAAGTCTTAAGAGTTTACCGTATGAATCCCAATACACCATTCAAGAACGTCACCAGTAGAATTAATGTTTGAATGAAAATTAAATCGGTGTTCGACAAGTTGTTGCTAAACGAAAAAAAAAAAAAGTGCGGATATGAACTAAAGGTGAACCTGAAAGAAACTACCACCACCTTTACATTTGTTGTTTTTCACTTTCTTTTTTACTTTTTTCAGTGCAATCTTATCGATTAAACCTTAAAGTTTCCGAATAAAAAAATTGTAAAAATATCAACATTTAAACAATTTTAGGTGGGGGGGGAATCAGTTTTTCATATAAATCGATCCTGTGCAATTAATGTTTTTGATTGCGCATACTCAACAACTGAATCTTTTGCGAAATTTCTTAGTAAAGCCATTCTGGGAGTTTCCGAGGAAGATTTCGTCGTAAGAACTGAAGAAAACTTAAAAAAAGAGAAAAACAAGAGCAACAATCCGTCCCCAAAAACCCAAAACAAACAACGCTAGTGATTCCAAAATGGACGATCGATTTACTATAACGTTGTATGATAAACTGAGTCTCCCCACTAAAATTTTTTAAATATTGAAATTTTTCCCAATTTTGTTTGATAATCGGAAACTTTAGGTAATAATCTATAAAACTGTGGTGAAAAATGTAAAGAAGAATAAAATGAAAAACAAAAATTGAAAAGGTTGTGATAGTCTCCTTCAGGTCCGCCGAACTAAATTTTCAAGATTTTATCAGAGTGCATTACGGCATAATAATATCTCGTATTGGAAAGATGATATACATAGCAAAAGGAAAAAAATGTGAGAATATAAACATATAATAATTTGAACAAGTTTTACCAAAACAGTCACGAAAGATTGGAAAACCTATAAAAGAACTGTAAGAAGATTTCTATGTACCAGAAACCCATGAATTCGTTGAACGCACAAGTACGATTTCAAAAAAATTAAACGAACAGAAAAAAACAAACAAACTGAAGACTGATCGTAAACGTAAAACATTCGAAGTTAAGCACATTGGCGGACTCGCCAGAAAGAGAAGGGGGCGATCAGTAATAAATAAAAGTTTAATAATAAAAGAAAACTCAAAAGGGGGATATTGTATAGTAAATAAAAACCCCAGTGGAACTAATAAGCAAGTTTAGAGACTTAAATAAAGAACTCGAATTAGTCAAAAATATAGCCGGAGTCAGTCTTCATAGTATTTTTACAGACCTCAAGGCGAGTGCCTACGCAAGACTTACTATTATAGCCGATAGAAAACGAGTTATAAGAACATGTAAATATATATATATATATATATATATATATATATATTCATTCTTATTCGTTTTATATATATATATATATGTGTGTGTGTGTGTGTGTGTGTGTGTGTCCTACTCTTTTCTTGTATCAAGTACCAGAACTTTCCTTCAGTTCTTCGTCTCACACATATATGTCTTGAGTGAGAATAAATCAAGTACAAGGTAAAATAAATGAAAGAAAGGTGATTAAGTTGCTATATATATATATATATATATATATATATATGTACGGGTAAGTTTTACTTGTGATTGAGTAAAAGAGACAGAATTGAACGGGCCTATAATTATGGTTCTTTGAGAATGTTTTTCAGTAAACTCTTCAGATCGAGAGACGTGTTGATCGAACATGTTAAATATTTCGGAAGGAAAATATCCCATGAGTAATTATTCTTACCCAAGTGCAATATGTTTCTTTTGTTGAGGAAATATTATTATCATTTTATTTTTTTTCTCTATTCTAAAGAATTTGTTTCTTTATTGCCTACATTCTTCAAGTGAAGACTCTTGTTCTTGCATTAAGATTGCTTTCAAGAAAACGAAAACTTTTCATTCTTCTTTTTAATTATGTTATCTGCGTAATCAGAGAAGTACAACTGAATCAAGTCAATAGAAAATCATGAAAATAACAAAACGGATGCCGCAAGTTCTCGCATAATTTACATATTCTACAAAACAAAAGATAGATTTATTATTTCAGCAATATCAAGGGAATAGAGCCACTAAAACACAAGGGGGATTGGAATTAAAATTAAAATTAATAAAAGAAAACTAACTGGAGAGAAAGAACAATGAAAAAAGAAGATTAAAAAAGGTGATCATTAACATCGCATATACATTAAAGGAATTAAAATTGACAGGACAGAAGAAAACAAATGAGTGTTTTTTAGGTGGGAAATGTGGGAAAAACTATTAGAAAAAACGTTCCTCTTACACTAAACAATTTCCATAGTAAAATAAAAACCTAACTGCCAATCTGTTACATTGCAGATCCTTCTTTGGATTTTATCAAGTACGTCGATATGAGTAGCAAGATCAGTCAATCAGGTAAGTGCCATACGTGATATACGCTTTGGGTGATCATGTCTAGAAAGAAACATGACTGACTGGGCAAAACATTGTCCTGCAATAGGTTGCCATTGCTATCCGCGGGAGACTGGTTGCTAGCCAAGGCTATAGAATTCAATCTGTTTTATTATTTAACCCATAACTGAAGAGAAAAATTGAATTAATACCTTTCACAAAGGCATTGTGTAAGTGAATGCATGAAATTTAATTGGAATTCGAACCGGCACTCCAATTTGTTGCTCCGAGTCAATATCCACTTCTAGACAACGTACATCCGGCAAATCACCAAACGAAATACACCAACAGTATTCAATGCACGAACGAATGGTAGATTTATTGAGGAGAAAAAAAAACTTCCTGGGCCGACACAGTGACCCAACCTTTATAGCAGTCGATGCAGCTATGGATTTAATGTTGTCGTTTCACTTTAAGCCGGATAAAAATTGAGGTCAAGCATTCAAGAAGACATTTTTCTCTCCATGAGTCATCTAGCATGAAAACTTTCCTCTTTCTCTACTAACATCCTTGGTGACACTTACAAGCAGGAAGCAGAATGGCAATAGTTTTTGACTTTCAGCTTGTAGAGTGTCCTCTTCAAGGTTTGGAAGTAGTTTACTAAGCGTCACATATATATATATATATATATATATATATATATATATATATATATATGTGTGTGTGTGTGTGTGTGTGTGTGTGTGTGTGTGTGTGCGTACATATTTATATCGAGTAAATCGTCGTACTTGTTAGTTACAGTACGCAGACTATCAGAGAGGATAAAAGCTGTATTGTCTAACCTCAAATATTTTGCAGATATATCAATCATAGTAAAGCCTTGGGGAATAAATAGAGCATAACATATGGAGTCTGACTCTTAAAGGCTAAAGCATGTTGAATCCAACTCGATCTGTCAACTTTTGCCCCGATATCAACGGCATCAAACCATAGGGTAATCACCCAATATATATATATATATATATATATATATATATATATATATATATATATATATATATATACAATACTGTGCAAAAGTATTAGGACAGGAACTATTTTATCTTTTATGTGGCATATTGACAGAAAATAAACAATTTAATTAAAGTAATTTTATTTTATTTACTCAACAAATACTTTAAAAAGAAAAAAATACTTGTTACAAAATAAATGTAATATTTAGTATAATAGCCTTTTGCTTTGATCACAACATTCCTTTTGTCAGGCATTGACACCACAAGCTTCTTCAATGTATCTAATGATATCTCTTGCCAAACAGCTTCTATTCGTTCACAAAGTGTGTTTTGTAAAGTAACATTTGATTTATCAATTTTTGTATCTCACACATGTTCAATAGGATTGAGATCAACGTTTTGTGGGGGCCAATTCAAATTCGGAAGCCTTCCTTCCTCTTTTTTTTAAGTTAAATAATTCTGACAAAGGTTTGGCTTTTCACCCTGTGTTTGAATTTCGGTTTTTAGGAAAATAACCCCTGTCCTAATACTTTTGCACACTATCGGTAGTGTGGAAAAGTGTTAGGACAGGGATGATTTTAAACTTTATTTTGATACCTCATAAAAGATAAAATAGTTCTTATCTAAATACTTTTGCACAGTACTATACATAAAGAGAGAGAGAGAGAGAGAGAGAGAGAGAGAGAGAGAGAGTATAGTTTTGTAATTTGCTTAAAGCATTGTGTATATTAGGTATATGGTTAGGTCTTGAAGGCTGTCACAATGCGTTTAGTAAAATAAAGGAAGGTAAAGAAGTTTTTAGGTATTACCTATTTATTATACATTATTATTTCGAGAGCAAAATTAAAATCTCATTTTCAGAATGGTAGAGGAGCGTGTGTCTGTCCGAGTGAGTCCGTGCCTTTCAAGGAATGGTCATTCCTGGCTGCTGCTGGTGCTGCCAACATTAATTGTACTGTGTGCGTTTGTGTGTGTGTGTGTAAGTATATTGAAGCATGTGTGTGTGTGTGTGTGTAAGTGTGTTGGAGCATGTATGTGTATGTATGTGTGTGTGTGTTTACTCGAATAGACTCCCGCTCCTCTACCATTCTGAAGATGAGATTTGGATCTCGAAATATTAATGTATAATAAATAGGTAATACCCAAAAACTTCTTTACCTTCTTTTATTTTACTAAACGCATTGTGACAGCCTTCAAGACATAACCATATATATATATATATATATATATATATATATATATATATATATATATAGTTATACCAAGTCCCTGAACAAAGAGGATAATCTACAAAGATCTATTTAATGTAAAATATTAAGCGATAGAGCTCAATGAATGTTATCCAAGCAATGATATTCATAAAAGAAAATGCAACATATCTAAAGTAATTACAAATTATAATCTGTTTCGTTAATAAACTCATTTCATCAGACCACGATTTTATTTGGTATAACTTTACTCAGAACATTCTATATATGTGTGTGTGTGTGTAAGTATGTATGTTTGTGTGTGCATCTATTCAGATATGTGTACATATGTACACTCCCGATCAAAAATTTAAGACCACTTAAAAATCTTCAAAAAGAAATTTTATTTTTACAAATAGATTTTAAACTCCTCCCACTTAAGGTTACGAATACTACAATCTAAAAGGTTATGGAAACAAAGAGCTATATTCCAAACATTTTATTTAGAAATTTACATTTTTATAAAATGAGGCGATTTACACATGATCAAAATTATAAGACCAGAGACAAAAATTCTACGAAATTGTACAAAAAGTGTATGAAAACATTCAACAACCAAATTTAATAATGAAGTCTACCTCCACTGCTTTCGATGACTTCAAAAATGCTGTCGGGCATGCTAGAAATAAGCGTTTCCATTAAGGTGCGGGGGATGTTGCTCCAGCTTCTGAAGATGGCTTCACGAAGTTCATTTTTTGTTGAATATTGTTTGCCATTTCGATAAACATCTCTTGTCATCCACCCCCAAACATTTTCAATTGGGTTCAAGTCCGGTGAGCATGCAGGATGTCCCAAGAGATGGACTCCATTTTCTTGTAGAAAGGTCAAGTTCCGTCTTGCAGCGTGGATTGCAGCATTATCCTGTTGGAATCACCATCCATCCCCACACAAACAATTGCTCTCCATCATCAAAAATGCTTTTTGTAGCATGCTAACATAACCAGCCACTCTCTGACAACCCTGCATCACTTGGAGCTCCATCGTCCCTCTGTAAGAAAAGGCACCCCATACCATTAGGGACCCTCCACCACTATGACGTGCGGTAAAAATTTCAGGAGGCATGTTTTTGTCATATCAATATCTTTGTAAGCCATCAGGACCATCGAGATTGAGTTTTTTCATAAAAAAACAGGACTTCTTCCACTTCTCAACGTCCCATCTTTGGTATTCACGACCCAACTTTAAGTGGTCCACCTTGTGACATGGAAGCAGCCGAGAAATTTGTTTACGCTTTTTATTTACCATGCCTTTTTGTCTTGAGTGTTGTTTGATGGTTACGGGACTGCAATTAGCATCTGTGACTGCCTTAATTTGACTAGAAGAAAGTCCCCCGTCTTTCATAACAACCCGTCTTATTCTCCTACTCAATGCAGGAGAAATTTTTTGGGGCCTACCAGAGGATTTTGCTTTTCCATAATTCTCACTGTTCTTTAGAAAGTTGCCAATCACAGTTTTACTGCGATTTACCTTAGCTGCGATCGCCCGCTGTGACAAACCTTGCTTATGGAATTTTAGAATTCGAGAACGCTCCACTTCGGTAAGTTTGCATGCTTTAGGCATAGTAACACCTTTACGCAGTGATTGCTAATCTCTAACTGAATTAAAAACATTGGAATTACCATAGATCTAACAATTTATACCCCTGGTCTTATAATTTTGATCATGTGTAAATCGCCTCATTTTATAAAAATGTAAATTTCTAAATAAAATGTTTGGAATGTAGCTTTTTGTTTCCATAACCTTTTAGATTTGGTATTGGTAACCTTAAGTGGGAGGAGTTTAAAATCTATCCGTAAAAAAAAAATTTTTTTAAAAGATTTTTAAGTGGTCTTAAATTTTTGATCGGGAGTGTATATACATATCTGAGTGCATGTGGGTAGGTGTGTATGGGTTTATGATCACTCATTCTGCTCAATAAACACTTTCTTCCCTAACTTTGATGACACTTGCATGATAAAACTAAATGTTTCTATTCTCGGTCATGTTACTTGAATTGCTCTTTCTTTGAATTGTTCTTAAGTTCTAAGGAAAATTATACCAAATAAAATCGTAGTCTAATGAGGTAAGCTTATTATTCGAAATGGATTATAATTTATAATCACTTTAGATCATGTGTTGTGTTTTCCTATTAAAATCTATTAAATAAACGTAATGAAATAAATGCAGACATTGAAAACTGTTCACCTTAGAATACTGATAAAAAAATCTTTATATTAATTGTTGTGGATTCTTGTTAGAAACCACACAATATAATTATATCACAAAAACAGGTACGAGAGGAAATTGTAAGTATATTGAACAAGATATATACAAGCTGTACACGGTTAGTAGAATTCAGGAATACTAATAATACTTGTTAGTAGGAGTCAAATATATACAATCTTGTATTTAAGAAATAAGTCCGGGTAATAAGTCTATATTTTTGTTGACCAACTAGCGGCGGTTCAACTACTGTGCCAAGCCCTGCCTTACACACTGCCGTTCTCTGTAGGCAGGATCATTTGTATACCTTAGACGGGTCCATTTATATATATGTAAAAAAGGGGTGACAACCCAACATTAATTAACATGCATATACCTAGTATTCACTTAAGAAAAATAATAATTTACGAGATATTAAAATAAGTTAATTGGTATATATTTTTTTTGTTTTAAATAAGTAGATATTAGAAAGATGGAATAATGATAGTGGGATGTAAAATAGAATAGAAAATAAAAATGTTACTTACAAATTAAAGGTTTTGAAAAAATTAGAATTAAATACGTACTGATAAAAAGAGTAAATTTACTCAAAAGCCCCTTTAAGGTTGAATAGAATTATAAAAAAATTTCTTTCATTTTTTCATCTTTTCCTGTTTTCTATGAGAAGAGGTCAACATATGGAGAAGATAGAAAGGACATTTTTGGCACAAGAATGGATACATCAAAGGTAATAGGATACAGTGAGAAGCCATAAAAATAAAAAGAAATTAGGTTAAAATTAAGTTGAAACTTTGACCGTTAGGGATGATAAAAAATGGAGAAAAAACAAAACAAAAAAGAAAGTATGTAATTCCTAAAAATAGAAACTACTAGCCTTCAATTTTTATTCTAATTAGTTAAAAGGAACACACACATAAATTTTATATCTTCTCACATACATAAATAGCAAACCGATTGTTTTTGTATTTCAATAATGTGATAGGTATCGACTTGGCGGTTCGACTACAGTCACTTTCTCATCGACGATATGTGGTTTCCCTTTGCCTGTTCTATAAATACTTACATGGCTTCTGCTCCAACAAACTTAAGTCACTGGTGTCTCCGCAACAGGTGTTTACTCGTGCAACCAGACTGGCATTGGGGTCCCACCCATTCACAGTTCGATCAACCAAATGCAGACGACAATTCTACTCCTGCAGCTTCTTTTCCATCACTACACGCCTGTGGAACTCGCTTCCATATTCTTGCTTTCCTGACGGCTAAAACCTCCAGGAATTTAAATGCAAGGTCAATTCTCATCTCTTAACTACTTGACCCTACTTCTTTCCTCACTTTCCTGTAGATCGTTTCCTTTCTATCACCTTCGCAACTATCATCACACCTTTATTCCCATCCTTCTCTTGCTCCTTTCTAACTGGTTTGTCCTTCTCCTCTAATCCTTTTACTCTTATGTAGGTCCCTGCACATCAGCGGCGTTACCGCCTTGCTCGGGGTGATATGATTAAAAAGAAAGTAAATCATTTTCACAACGAACATCCAACATTGCCTGATGACGAGATAGAAATAATTATGTCTTCATCTTGTTTCCCTTTGTCTTCTGATGCGCATTGTTTCTGACGCCAGATATATTTACATTTCAAAGAATGTTATAATTTTAGTTTTATTCATGAACTTGTTTATTAGAGGTTCATTATATCCGATATGGACATATATTTTTATATTACTTATAGATAATTCGCGGGTTTATAATTTAGTAGGATTATTGTCTTTTATTTTTATTTTCTACTGAAAGAAAGTGCGACATTTCAAAACAGCAAAATTTACAGTTTCCAGAACTCTCCGAATTATAGGGTCATTATGCAAAATCGTTCTTTTTCTCGCCTCTTTTTCGTCATTACGCAATGAACCATACCAAGATTTATGTGGCTAAATACTGCTTGGGGTGTTTATATTTTAAGATTATTTGAAGCTTCACATTGAGCCGAGTTTATTGTCCGAACTAAAAGAATAAACGTCTTATGTATTTCATTTTACAGATTCACTTTGCACAATAAAATTATAGTAGAGTGGAAATGTTTTGTTTTACGCGTAGAAACATTACACACACACACACACACACACACACACACACACACACACACACACACACACACACGATATTTTACCAACAGGAGAGACTTGCAAGACTTGAGGACTTAGATATCAATTGCTAAAATCAAAAACACTATATAAATGACCTCGGCGTCAGTCAAGCGAGACATATGGGAGCCGAGAGACGAAAGAACTAAAACTTAACCAACTTCAAATCGACCCGGAGATAAGGTCAGGTCGCACCTTGTTCTCTTTCTCCTTATCTCTTTCAACAATTACTACTACGAACATTTTGTACGAAATCTATTCATAACTTCTTAATAATCTTTCTAATTGAACATTAATTTCTACGAATTCTTATTCTTCCTTTTAATAAATTTCTATTTTAAAATGCAAAATGTATATTTTACTCTTCTACACTTATCCACACATTCCAACTGATTGCCAACCTTCTGCTTATGAAAAACTTTCTGATGATAAATCTGCATAAAACCTGTAAGCTCTAAAGAGTTCGGTCTAAGGATTTCGGTTAAGTGTGACACAAGGCCAAATCAAAGAAACATTAACCATCTCCCAAAACGCTACAATATAAGTTAAAATTTCGAGAGTTTCTTCCATGAAGTAACAACTGTGGAGAAGATCTGCCTGAGTGGTGGTTACTTCCTCCTTACCAAAGAGGTATTAACGGAATGAGGATTACTTGAAGGTCTTGAAACTTGCATAGCGGGTTCTTACTGTGAATGTCAGAACTAGTAGATGAAGTTTTGAAATATCAGATTTCTCACCGCGAAGATTATATAATTCGTATGTACGAGAAATTCTAAAATGTGCAACAAAGGACATTTTTTGCTGCTTCCAATACAGAATTGTCTGTGATGTCAAAAAGAAAGCATTCGTTCTATTAATAACGAAATGTATTTTATGCCCCACTTAAAGGAAGGGCATTGATTCATTCATCTATTCTGTTTACTTACTGTAGATTTAGGTTTGAATTATTTAAAGCAGAAAGCAGCATTAATTTGGAAGAAAAGGTTAACGCTTGTCGTGAATTAATTGCTAGTTGAGTGATGGCGAGTCGAGAGACGAATGTTTGTGATAGTGAAAACGACGATGACATCGTAGTGAAATTAATATGAAATGACAGTTCTCAGCGGAAAGAGAATAATTTTGATGGGGTGACTTAAAAATAAAAGGATTAAAGAAAATAAAACAATCAACAAAGATTAAAAGAGTAAAAATAAATAAATATAAAGAAGACTCAAGACAATCGTGTTGAGAGAAGAAATATAAGACGAAAAGGTTAAAGAGAAGAAATGAAACGAGAAAGAAAGAAGCAATAGAAAAGCAAGCATTTCAAGAAAAACGAGGACGGAAAATATAACGATAAAGAATGAAAGTTATTCACGGAATGGACACCTTGATAATTTTTAATATTTTTATGAATGTGGCAGACAACAAAGAAAAATACGGAAATGAGTCAAAGAAATTTTAGGACGACTTTTGAATTATCAAATTGTTTGGATAAATGTAAGTGAAGAAATTGTCTTTGAGGGTGGAGAAGCAAGAATTAAAAAAAAACATTACAGGTGTAAAGACAGGCAGACAGGAGGGAAAGCATTTCCTCAGGAAGCTTGTTTCTAGAAAAGCAACGAATAAAGTTTGAGAGATCAAACAAAAGGTGAACGAAAGCAAAAGGAAAACGATTTGGGAAGTCACGAGAAAAATGAGCATTCGAAAGAAGAAAATACAGTGGGGAAAGGTATTACTGTTTAAAAGTTATTGATTAAAAATACAATAATAATAATAATCATAATAATAATAATAATAATAATAATAGTAAGGCATTCGATAGTGTGCCACATTCCTGGATTTTAAAGACTTTAAATATATACAAGATATCACCAATCATCATGAATTTTATCAAACAGTGCATGTCTATACGGAAAACAACCCTTTACCTCAATCATATAAATGGAACCTATAAGTCTGATGAAATAAACATAAAAAGAGGTATATTTCAAGGTGATTCTTTGTCTCCATTAATATTCTGCATATCATTAATAGCACTAACCAGTCAACTTAATAAGACAGAATGTGGTTATAAAATAGGCCAAAAGAAAATAAGCCATCTATTTTACATGGATGACTTAAAGTTATATGCTAAGAATGATAATGAGCTGGAAGGTCTTCTGCAAACTGTAAAATGCTTCAGCGAAGACATTGGAATGAAATTCAATTTGAATAAATGTGCTAAAGCTAGTTTTACGTGGATCAATACAAGAAACATCCTCAATTAGCTTAGACCCTGCTGTAACAATAAAAGAATTGAAACCAGAAGAAGCTTATAAATACTTAAGTGTAAATGAGAGTGAAAAAATTCGCCATAAAAATATGAAAGAAATAGTGCGTAGAGAGTACTATAGAAGACTACGATTGATATTAAAAACTGAATTGAATTCTCAGAACAGAGTTATGGCTATTAATAGCCTTGCAATCCCAGTTGTCCAATATAGCTTCAGCATCTTAAACTGGACTCTAAACGACATCAGGCGAATGGATTCTAAAACAAGAAAGCTTCTTTCTAAGCATAAGATGCATCATCCAAAGGTTGATGGAGACCGTCTATACATACTCCGTAAAGAAGGTGGAAGAGGTCTTATTCAGCTTGAATTGTCATACAAGACAACAACTCTTGGCTTACTAACATACATAGAAACAACAAAGGATTGGATGATACAATTAGTAAGGCCACATGAAGAAAGAAATAAAAACTATTCAATAATAAAAGAAGGCAGTAAATACAAACAAGATTTACAGTTAGTAGATTCTGTAGAAAAGCAAAACAGAAGCCAAGAACCAACTATTGCGGCAAAAAATATGAAAATGAAATCCAAAGATAAAGCTCTTGAGCAGATGAAACAGCGCTGGCAAGACAAACCTCTGCATGGACAATATTCAGAACGTGCCAATAAATCCAATGATGACAAAGTTAATACTCATCGATGGTTACGTGCATCTGGATTAAAATCTGAAACTGAAGGCTTTATTCTTGCAGCACAAGACCAAAGTCTTTTCACGAGAAACTTTCAGGCAAATATTATGCATAACAATATGGATCCAAAATGCAGGTTTTGTGATAAACACCAAGAAACAATAGACCACCTAATCTCAGGCTGTTCTGTGCTTGCCCCAAATGAATATAACATTCGCCACGATAGAGTGGAGCAATATTTACATTGGACAATGTGCAAACATTATGGAAAATCTGTAAACAAACACTGGTATGAACATTACACAGCACCGGTTACAGAAATAGAAGATGTAACCATACTATGGGATTACACTATCTACACAGACAGAAAAATTGAAGCAAACAGGCCAGACATTATTGTTAAAAACCAGAAGGAGAAAACTTGTCTATTAATTGATATGGCTTGTCCAGCGGATTGTAACATAGCAATCAAGGAATTTGAAAAACTGTCAAAATATAAAGACCTGGAAATTGAAATAGAAAAAATGTAGAAATTGAAAGCAAGTGTTGTGCCAGTGATAGTAGGTGCACTTGGAATGATAAAAAATGGAACAAAACAACACATTGAAAGAATCCCTGGAAACCCCAACTTCAGAGATATACAAAAAATTGTCTTATTAATTACAGCCCACACACTAAGGAAAACTTTATCTATGTAATGCTGGAGATGATAGGGAAGATAGAAAAACATGAAATGGAGCCATAACAACACGTCACGTCCTGCCTTAGGTCTCCCCGCAGACTTGGTTGGTAGTGAGACCAAAGCAGAAATCGAAATATGATGAAAAATGACATAATAATAATGCTTTATTTTTGCAGCGCAAGACTAAAGTCTTTTTATCTAGGAACTTTCAGGCAAGTATTGCACATAATAATGTGGATCTAAAATGCAGGTTCTGTGATAAATTCCAAGAAACAATATACCGTCTAATCTCAGGCTGTTCTATATTTGCCCCAAATGAATATAAAAATTCGCCACAATAGCGTGCGGCAATATTTGCATTGGACAATGTGCAAACACTATGGAAAATATGTAAACTAACACTGGTATGAGCATCATCCAGAACCGGTTACAGAAATAGAAGATGTCACCATTCTATGGGATTACACCATCTACACAGACAGTAAAATGGAAGCAAATAGGCCGGATATTATTGTTAAAAACCAGAAAGAAAACTTGCCGATTAATTGATATGGCTTGTCCAGCGGATAAGCAACAAGAATTCGAAATCTGTCAAAATATAAAGTCCTGGAAATTGAAATAGAAAAAATGTAGAAATTGAAAACAAGAATCATGCAGAATCCCTGGAAACCCCAACTTAAGATATATATATATATATATAAATTGTCTTGTTAAGTATAGCCCACAAACGAAGGAGAACTTATGTCTATGTAACGCTAAGAATGTTAGGAGGAGATAGAAAAAACATGAAATAGAGCCATAACAACACAACACGACCTGCCTTAGGTCTTCCTGCAGACTTGGTACGTAGTGCAACCATAGCAGAAATCGCAATATGATGAAAAATGACAAAATAATAATAATAATAATAATAATAATAATAATAATAATAATAATAATAGCCAGTTGTGTAAGGATAAATTGAAAGGAATATATACTAAAGTGTAGAAAATTAGTTGCAGATTATGAGTAGCTCTTCCATTTATTTGAATTAATGTGCCCTCACTACATTGCATAAAATCAATGGAATGATGAAATTTTTGCCTGAGTACATATTTCATATTGCATATTTATGGGTTTTCTTTAACTTAAGTGAGTTTATTTTGTGTGGTTCCAAGGAGATTCATGAAGTCTGCTACATGACCCTAAAGAGCGCAATGATATCGAATCGAAACGATGCACACTTCGCTCACTTACCACTTTTGTGCGTTCGATCTGGACAAACAAGGAAGCGGCGAACGATCGATCACACCGGTCACATCTCGCCGATGACGAAGTGAGACGCCAGCCGGTCTGCCGCCGATCTACTACGGTACAACTGCGCATTGTCGCAGCAGGGGAGACAGCGGCACGCCCGAAGCACCTGGTGTCGATCGATCGTAAGTTGCACTAAATGTGTGTCTTTGGAAGTGAAATGTGGAGAAGAAATATGGTTAAACTATCTCACGGCAGTCTAAATCCAGCTCACGTTTCCTGTCAGTGGGTGAACAAACAAACGCATCGCGAATTCTGCTTTGCAATGGTAGGAACGTCGCTACAAAAGCTTGGACGATGACTAAGAGAAACGACGACTGTCTTGCTTGTCTGCGATTAACTACAGCACAGTTGCTGGTTGCGTGTCATCGCCGAAGTTCCCTCCGTAGAACGCTCAAAGAACATGGCCTGGTAGATACGCCAGTCGCCAGATGCAAGTGATCCCTGGCAATGTCCGTCCCTCGTCTGATTGAGTAGCAGTTGCAGTAATTCGTGAAACAATTTTTCCTTTCTTCTGTAATTTCCCAATTGACAATGAGCCAAAGGTTTCCGATACATTCTTGAGGTGAAACAAATCAAAATAAAACTTTGATTTAGTCAGTTATCCTTGTGGTAATATTTTGACAACTCTAGAAGGAAAGAAATTTTTCATTCGGGTAGGATCGATGGGCTATCTTTTCGCGCTCCGTCTTCGTATTGAAAATCGAGATCAAGCATGCTTTTGCCCTTTTGTTCTAAGCGAGGTTTCTACGTGTGCGTCCTTACATCTATCAAATTCGACGTTGCCTAAATGAAGCAAGTGCCCTTTTGTGTCATCTTAAGAGAGCGACTCGAAATTCCTTTTTATCAACAAGGAGGCACGCGCGTAAGTTTGAACCAAGCAATGGCGAGAAGATGGCCCGACGAGAACAGGCCGATTTGCCGCGTATAACGGGTCGCATATTCATTTCTTCCGTCCCCAGCAGAAAGGGACAATACGTTCGTGGGCCCAACAGAAGATATCTTCCCGAAAATGGGAGGTTTAATGTGCATCATCTGACTACAGACAGTGAATGTCGATCTACACAAAAACGGATTGGAGGGAAAGTGCAACCGTTTTTGGCCCTGTGAATGTGTTTGTAGAGCTAAAGCGCCCGCGTCATTTAGATATCGATCAAAGACAAGTACGTCTGATCGCCAGGAAGAGAGAGAAGAGAGACCACGGCAACTGCAGCGTTCTACTTCTTTCCTGCATCCGCACTACCCCCCCCCCCCCCGGCGAGCGCAAAGGTAGAATACGGAGGGCGGTGTAACCGGAAGAGTATACCGCAACTTCCAAAAGGTGACGCCTTGGAATATCTCGCACACCGGCCTGTGGTCGTCCGGCCTGTTGTCGTCCGGCCTGTGGTTTTTCGACCTGTAGTCTTTCGACTTCGCTATTTGGGACTTTGGCGATCTCTCTTGTGAAAGGCTAACAAAAAAAAGAAACCGCAAACTTGAACTTGACGGATGACTCAGAGGCGGATGGCGCTACTCTGACTACGCCAGCGAGTCGTTACATGGTCAAACACGCCCGCTTTTTTCCGGTGTCAGAACCTAGTAGACCTCACCCGCGAAAAGCTATTAATGAATGAAACTTAGCGCACCACTAAATTGAATTTAGCCAATGAGAAGGAAGTGGTTGACGCGCGTTCTGCAGACCGAATGACCGAATACTCCGGCGCACTTTTCCGCCTCCGTCTGTTTACGCTGGCACGCTATTACGCGTCCGAACGATTACACCGGCGCGTCGTTCGAATGTTGTAGTGCCAGTCTTCGATGACTAAGAGAAACGACGGCTGTCTTGCTTATCTGCGATTAACTTGCTTTCTTCTGTAATTTCGCAATGGCAATGAGCAAAAGGATTCCAATACATTCTAGAGGTGAAACAAATCAAAATAAAACTTATTTAATCTTTGCGGAATTTTTGCGCTTGAAGTCAACTGTGTTTAGTAACACTCGCGATATTTAATAGGTGTCCATTAAATATTGCTGGTGAAATTGTAAATATAGGGAGACAGGATGAGCAGATATAGGATCAAATAGTCACCAAACAAAAAGATTTAAATATGGCTTATTAAGAGAGATTCCACTTTCAGAATCATACAGAACACATTCCATAATATGAAAGAGCTAAAATTAACTTTACATCATGCTGATAAAAGGAATCCATAACTTCATGTGATTGTTTTCAAACATAATCTTGATAGCAGGAAACATGAGTCGTCTTAGCATGAAATTCTTTACAACTACAATATCATATTGAATGCAGTTTACGTTGAATGGAATGTTTCACAGGACCAGTATTGGTCCGTAGGTTTCACAGGACCAGCATTGAAATGGCATGTGATTTTCTCAAAAATTTTCTCATATTTCTGTTTACTTTCCTTCGCAGTTTCTGGTGTTTTGGTTCTTGTGTCAAATATGGACACCCACAGTTATACCCTGCTAGTCACGCGTGTTGAGCATTTTTATATTTCTACTTTATTATTGCTTCTCTGGTAAAATTTCGAGAAGTTACCACCCGTAAATGTCCCATCCTTTGGCTCCTTACAATCATTCAATCCTCTAACTGAATAAAATCCTGTCCACATCTTATTGCTTGTTATAAGTGATTTATAGGTTTCCATTCCTAGAGGATGAAACCGTCCAGGGCATTGCTAACTGTAACATTTTGTCATTTCAATTATTTTTAATCGTTTCACCCCAAGCAAGGCGTTACCGTCACTGATGCGCAGGGGGCTACGTAAAAGTAAAAGTTTAGACAGGAAGAGAGTGAAGAGAAAGACGAGACATTTACAGGGGGTGTCAGAGAAACGGTGAGAGAAGGCTGGAAGTAGAGGAGTGAAAACAGTTGCAAAGGTAGAGAGAAAGAACAAGATATATGGAGTAATGTAGAAAAAACTGGGGTTAATTCAATAAGAGATGGGTACTGACATTACATATAAATTCCTGGAGGTTGTAGCCGTCAGGAATGCACGTTTATAGAAGGGGGTTCCACAAGCGGGAGATGCGAGAAAAGAAGCTGGTAGAGTAGAATTGTCGCCTGCATTTGCTTGATCTTTTAGTTTATTAACAAGGCATTTTAATATTTATTATAAATAGTGGACCGGGATTCAGGACACCAAAAATACAAGTTTTGTAAATATTAGGAAGATTATGTCGCATCAGATTTCAATGCATTCTTGCCTTATATATGACAAGAAAATTGAAGAAAAAAAACTGTATTTAATATGAATTCATTTCCCTAACGACCATGATATAAAAGATGATTATTTGAAAAGATAAAGAGACAATATGTTCAGTATTTTAATCTCAGGCTTTGTCAGAGGAAACTAAACATTGACTGTTGATTCTAATATATAATTTCATGTCGTACGAGTTTCTCCAGTAAAAAGGCCTCTGTCCGGAAGATAAGATATTTTGAGAAGCACGGAACGACCTCTTAACAGCTGTTGTTTTCAGGTTTACACAGGCTCGGGGTGATAGCATCTGTTAGAATCCAAGCTAAGGGTAAATAATGTACCCCGAAACAAAAATCAAAAGTAGATTTTTATCATAAAAATAAACATTACACCTTTTATAGCAAAATAACTATCATTGCAACACTAAAAATATAAAAATACATTTTTATAGTAAAATCAGTAAACAATACATTTTATGATGTACAGATTATCTATATATATAAGGCAACTTGTGAGTCTGTGTGTGACTGTAAGCTACGCACGCCTACATTTTTTAAGCTACGTCATTCAAAATTTCTAGAGACACATATCTACAGAGAAGCCAGATCGACACATACTTTTGAAGTTTAAGTTCAGAAATTTTCCTTTTTGCACTTTTTGGCCAATGAAGCCGATTGTTTACATTTGCTCCGTAAAACATTTAAAATCAAAGTTGGTTGCTAGATTACGTCACAGAACTCAAATCACAAGTGTCAAAAACAGTCACGTGACTAAGAAAAAGAAGCCTTTATATTTAAGTTTTAATCCGACCTTTTAAAAATTCGTTTGGTTCACAAAAAATTGTGAATATTTTCCTCTGTAATTTTGAAACAAGAGAAATATGTAAAAAACAACTTTTTTTTTAAACAAAAACAAAATATGTAAAATAAAAGTGCCAATAGTTAATTTAATTATCTAAGTCTTTTTTTTCATATATAATATTTTATACTTCAGAAATTAAAATTAAAATGAATTAAAACTTTTTTCGCTAAATAATTCATGCGTGAAATCAACTGTCTGTAATTCGTTTGGCATTAATGTAAGTTTTTCCTCTAAAATTAAATGTCTAGATTTCTAATTATTCGTCAAAAATTACTGAATTGAGAGCGTAATAGTTTTTATATCTCTAATTTCAGTAAAACAAAATAAATAATTTTTATTTTTCTGTTAAATTCATTTAGTCAACAAACAATGTGAACATTTTCCCCGTAATTTTAAAACAAAAACAAGCGCAATCTTGTTTACAATTGCACACAAAACATTAAATCACGCTTGCACAAAACAATAGAAAGTATTTTTTTTAATGAAAATTTTTAACAATATTTAGTCAACAATTTTTTATATAATTATTTTTTTATATAATCGAATCCTACTACTAAATTGTTCTGAGTTGCACGGGCAACGTCGAGCTATGATGCTAGTATATATATATATATATATATATATATATATATATATATATATATATATATATACAAGTCTTTGAAGTGAAGTCCGTGCTGGAAGTAGAATATCCGTGTAATATTATTCTGGTTGAGTGGAGCTGAGAGCTACTATATCAAATGATGCGGTATTCTCTGTGTAGCTTCGGTATCTCACGGTAACTTCCGGATCAGTCCCGGTACTCATTTTGGCAGGTGTCAAGGTATACTCAAGTCGAGTCCATTATCATAGAAAAAGGGGAGATCCAACAACAAATATGATTTACGTTATTCTGCTTTCACAGTTGTAAACATGGTAGATGATATTCAGCATTTACATGTTTACATGTTTTTGTAGATATGTCTACGAGCAGCGCGATATGTGTGTTTTCTTATATTGCATTATGTTGAAGTTTTATTTTGGAATACGCTTTGATCTTTTTAAGAAATAGGATATTATACAATGCAATGTCATGAAAGTTCTTTTATGTTGGTTGGTTGATTTGTTTGGCAAAATATCAACTTCCATGGGCTATTTAATGAAAAAATATTTTCTTTTCATTTCAGAGTAAAGTTATGTTTTTAAGTATACCAGCATCATTGCCCGGCGTTGCTCGTGCAACTGAGAACAATTTAGTGGTAGAACTCGGTTATATAAAATAATTATATAAAAAATTGTTGGTTAAATATTGTTCAAAAATTTCATTAAGAAAATCTATTTTCTTTGTTTTACGTAAACATGATTTGATGTTTTATGTGACATTGTAAACAACATTGTGCTTGTTTTTGTTTCAAAATTACGGGGAAAATGTTTACATTTTTTGTTGACTAAATGAATTTAACATAAAAATAAAAATTAGTTATTTTGTTTTACTGAAATTAGAGATATAAAAACTATTACGCTCTCAGTTCAGAAAGTTTCGAAGAATATTTAAAAATGTAGAAATATAAAAACTATTATGCTCTCAGTTCAGAAGTTTTCGAATAATATTTAGAAATCTAGACATTTAATTTTAGAGTAAAACGTCACATTAATGCCACACGAATTAGTAATAATTACGGACAGTTGATTTCCAGTATGAAATATTTAGCGAAAAATACTTTATTTTTTGAAATTTTTTTTTCTGAAGTATGAAATATTAAATCTGAAAAAAAATGATTTCAATAATTAAATTAACCATTGCCACTTTTTTCATTACATATAGTTTTTGCTTGAAAAAAAAACCCTTTGTTTTTAAATATTTCTTTTGTTTCCAAATTACGGGGAAAATATTCACATTTTTTGTTGACCAAATGAATTTTTAAACGTAGGAATAAAAATTAGATATAAAGGTTCTTTTTTTTAAATAAAAATATTTTAGTAGCATTTGACACGTGTAATGTGATTTTTGTGATGTAATTTAGCAACCATTTTAGATTTAAGATGTTTTCCGGAGCAAATGTAAACAATTGGCTCCATTGGCCAAAAAATGTGAAGGGAAAACTCAAAACGTACGTGTCGATCTGTCTTCCCTGTAGATATGTGTCCGTAGAAAGTTTGAATGGCGTAGCTTATAAAATGTAGGCGTGCATAGGGAACAATCACACACATACTCACAGATTGCCTTTTATATATATATAGATATTCCTTACTAATCGTATTCCTGGAATACTAATCATATCTGTTTTGTTGTTCATTATTTTGTGTGGTTCCTCACTCGAAATCCATAACAATATTTTTATTACTTTATAGCTCACAAGAAATCTAAATTCCGGCATTAAATGACCCATAAGGTGTTGATATGCAGTTTAAAAATCAATCTATCTATCGTATGACTAGAAACACAATAAACGCTCCTTATGCAGACTAGACGCTTTTATCGTTTATGAAGACAAGAAAGTCTGTCAGACAATGGATATTACCTCAAGTGAATTATACAGACTGAAACAGAACTAGATTAGAAAAGGATAATAGTATCTCATCTTGGTCGGAGAATTTAACAATAAAACATAAAAACTGAGAGGGACAATAGTTCCTCTTATTAACGGTTGACATGAAAGTTATTGTTGCAAAAAAAAAAAAGAGAGAGAGAGAGAATTGTAATTCCACGAATAACTCTTCAGACAACAAGCTTGATAAAATCAGGTGGTGTGAAGAAGCGTGAGGAAGATTTAATGTCACATTATCTCCATTGATTTAGCAAGTGATGAAGATGAACACATAAGGTAACATCGAAAATATGTGATCAGGTAAAACAACAAAGCTTAATCGATTAAATTAATACATGAAGGTCACAGTTTATGTCCACATTTGCCATTTGAACGGCGTCTTGGCCGCTCTACGCTCCAACCTTCTTCAGGTGCTAGGAATTTCGAACCGAACCCTTTATTACAATCACTGAGGTATATCATTCTAATTTTTTGTTCAGTGCCTCTTTTGGGAGTCATGAGTTATCTCCATGTAACCCTCTAAGTTATTTGTTCACCACTGCTATATCCTGGTATTGAACTCACAACTCTTTGAGTCCAGTCTCAGGAAGTAACCAACATCCCTATCCACTGGGCCATGAGTTCGAAATTCCTAGCACGTGAAGAATGCCGGAGAGTACAATGGCCGAAATGTCGTAAAAATGGCAATAAAGATGTGAGCAATAGTCCGAACAATGTAAATAGTGTAAATAGTACTCATCTCAGAAATATAGACAAATACTGTTTTGACATGTATTTTAATGCCTGCGTGAGGTGATCATACTGAATCAATTACTAGGTCTACAACTAAGAATGTTGGTTCACTCTGTTGAACGTGACATTTTCCCCGTCAGAATCCACCTTGCACGTTTATATATCTACCATTCATCCGTCCATTAAATACTACTTCCATATTGGGTCAGCTACTCTTACTATATATTTCAAGATTCTTTACAAAGACTTCAAAGAAGATAATGCAATGTAATCGACACTGAACTGGCAACTCGGTTTATGTCATTTCCACCAACGGGTCGTAGCTTACCTCTACAAATATTGTTATTGAAACCGTTCTGATGAGTCTTTTTAACTTGGTGCATCAACTGCAATAATTTAATTTTGCTACTAAATTGGCAATTAAGTCTTCCCTTTTTACTGTGAAACTCGGTTGATGTAAAGTATATATTATATTCCATATTTGTCTTTGCTCGCTATTACCTTTTGTTAAACAAACTCCCAATTTCTTGCAATCTTCAAAACTGTAAATGCAATGACAATCGTCATCTAATCTCGTCGTAAAAACTGTTCTTTTATTTTCCTCTCTACTCCTTATATCTTTTCATTTTTACTCATACCCAGTAATCCCTTGCATCCTAGGAGTATTTGCAACCTGCTTGGTGTGAAATGATACTTTTTTTTATTTACAAGATATTTTCATCTGTCTCTTTCCTTATTGTGTACCTCTTTTCTCACTGTCTGGATATATTTCTCTATTTCTTTCTTTTCTTTTGCGTTCTATGACTTTCTATCTCTCCCTACTCATTTTTACTTTCCCATCTGATCATACTCGAAATACATATTTATAAATTTAGCTTAATTTTACAATGAGCTTTGCCATTGAGTATTAACCTCACTACATGAAGACTTAGCTATAAAAATCGCTCGTAAGACACCCCGAATATTTCATTATTATTTTGTGTAAAGGTGCGTAATATTGACATACTGTGATTGAACCCGTTACAATCTTATCCCACGGCATGTTTAGAACCCTCAAAAGAATTATTCAGGGAGTTTTTTTTTTGCAGGCTTATTTCTAAATCTTAGTCGAGTATTTTTAGCTGGAACACATAGATAGCAAATCTAATCAAGTAAAAATAGTATCTGTTATTTGCAGAATTTTATGTAAGTGGAACAGATACATGTTGATAAGATTGCTTTACTATTGATGCATATTCATTTTTTCCAACGGGGGCCAGTCAATGTTAATCAGTGCTGAATTTACCTACGAACGTCTTAATCAGTTTTTATAAATAAAATTATTAAATAAATTAAAGTTTCCATTTTTTTCTTATCTGACAAAACTACTGTACATTGTGACAAAAGAAATCATTTACAAAACAATGAACTTGGCGTGTGTATTCTGAATCTAAAATCTGTTTTAACCCGTGAACACTAACCGGGTGTATATAGTACCCAGCGCAAATGACGCCATTTTAATTAAAATTTAATTAAATTTTCAGTTTCTGATTTTCTTACTTAAATAATGTTTTTCATTTCCAATTAATGTTAACTCAAATACAAAGTTTGAAGTGCCTGCATGTAAAATATTTCAAATAAAAATTTATATTTAATACTCTTTTGATATTTTCAAAATTGGGTAGGATATACGCATGGTTAGTATGGGTGTAGCTTTAATTGATGGTTAGTGTTCTAGGGTTAATCTCTGTAAACAGTGATCGTGAATTCAAATTTGGTTTTCTCTACATTCTGCTCATAAAAACTAGTCATCCGTTTAATTTTACTACGCCTGAAAGGAAATTAAAAATTACAAGGATTCAGTAAATCAAATTTTCCTATGGAACTATTTTCCAAAGTTCATTTAATAAGAAAATGGATAAGTTGGGTATATGCAATTGTAAAAGGGCTGTGTTAACTATCTAGGTCGTGTAAAAAGTCAGAAATTTGATCGTAGCTGGTTATGTAGACTATCTCTATCAATTTCGCCGAATACCGTTTGTCGTGACTAACGATGTAGCTAGCTTTCAACAGGTTATAGACCAGATATACTGAAAGAGAACATCCAAGGCACCTATACTTACATCGATAATGTGTCTATATGCGGAAAAAATGACAGAAATCTCAAATTATTCATGGCGGCTGTTAAAAGTAACAAGCTGACGCTTACCAAAGACAAATGTTATATTAAGTGTAAAAATATAAAACCTTTTTGATACAATAAAAAGAATATAAAACTCGATCTTGAAAGTCTAAATTCATTACTCAGCCTACAGGTCAAAAACATTTACCCGTTCTACGCCGTGCATTAGGAATGTTTGCACACAATGCTCATTAGATACAGTTGTTTTCAGAAAAGAATTCCATCATCTAAAAACTGTTTCAAAGTTCTTGCTGTCTTCTATAACAGAGAAAGCGTATAACGTGTTAAAGAGGGACATAGCAAAAGCATCCGTTAATACACTTGATTATACACATATTTCTGGTAACAGACAGACCCCATAGAATGCGACATAGCAGCTTATTTAAGGCAGTCGAAAGTTTCATACACTTTTCCTAAGAACGTAGGTTAGCTTTCGTCAAAAACTTGAAACAATACGTTAACAATAACTGACGAATATTCGCGGTTTCCTTTCGTGATACCCTGACCAGATGTATCCTTTATAACGGCCATAAAAGCTCTTTGCTGAGTGTTTGTATCTTCGAACTACCCCCGTATATTCGTTCGGGCAGTTGTGCATAATTGATGTCCAAACGCATACAGGCTATTCCTACAAGAGTAACGTGTAGCTGAAAGTAGAACAACATGATATAACCCTCAAGGTATGGGCCATTGCGAGAAATATAATAGAATAATAACGAAAAACGATTGAATTAGCAGCAGCTGATAAAAGGGTAGCTGTAGAGAATTGGGAACAATTACTCCCAGAGGCCCTGACTGTTATTATTACGCTGCTATGCACAGCTACTAGAGCAACACCCCACACCCCACTGAACTATTCCTTTAGTTCCCAAGATGTTCGACTGAAATATTTCTACGTTCTTGGTTCTCGAAACCAGGAATGATATTAATAAAAAGACACACGCGGTTAAAATCGAACCCCTGTTGGATCAAGCAAACCTACTAGATGTCAACTCCCAGAATGCGCGTGTCCTTTATCCGGATGGATATAAAGATACAATCTCGCTGAAAGCTGAATTGGAGCCCACAGGCGTAAACATGTGATGTCCTCAGGACGCTTCAATAGATTTTGAAGAGACAGAGACATGTTCTCCTTCTGATTATTATGAGGAAGCATTGCACTTTGATCCTTCGAGTAACAAAGAACGGATTTCTCAGAAAAACGCAAGAAATATTACTATGGAAAATAGTAGATAATCAAAAACATAGACTCATTTTACATTCCTTGAGTTTATTATTTCAGCATACGAAATTTAATTATAATTTGTCAACGCATAGCGAACAGAAAGTTAAATACCCAATTGTATGAGGCGCATAGGTAGGCTTTGAAAGCTATCACAATGCGTTTAGTAAAGTAAAGGAACGTAGAGAAGGTATTGGGTATTACCTATTTATTATTTAGTAATATTTCAAGATCAAAGTCTCATCTTCAGAATGATAGGAGAGCTTGATTTCACGTCCGTTCGTGGTCCGTGCCTTTCAACGAATGGTCATCTTAAGCTGCTACTGCTGCCGTTAATTATAGTGAATGTGTTTGTGCGCTTGTATGTGTGTGTGTGATTATGGTTGTACATGCGTGAGTTGACCGATAGTAGTAATTTGCGTTTTCTCATCTTGTTAAAGTGATAGTAACCGCCTTTTTACGAGCTGATATTTATATTATATTACTTTTGATTATAAATTATTTCCGTATTTTCTCAACTTCATCCTTCTAGCCATAAAGTACAATTCCATTAATTCACTAAAATATTCAGAATTAAAATATTTGTAGTAATTTGTTCTCAGGAAAATATTCGATACATTTTGAGGTGAATTCCGCAGATTCTGATATGAATTTTGTCATCTGGTTTGCATTAGAAAAAAAAATTTCTCATTGAAAATATTTTGCAGTGATCGAAAAAAGTGTTATTCGTGTGAGGAAAGACAAACAGGTCAATTTGTCAGATTAAATATTACAGATCAGTTGAGTTTCAATTTTTTATTTTTGTTTATTGCGCAGTGTGTAACATTTTGTTGTTAAGGAGCACAACATATTTCCTGTGAACTCTGTCACTCCTATGGCAAAATTAACTATGTTTGTATTTGGTATTTTGATTTGATATAATAATAATAATAATAATAATAATAATAATAATAATAATGAATTCGAAAAATAATAATAATAATAATAATAAGGAATTCTAAAAATTGTCAAAATGAAAAGACCTGGAAATTGAAATAGAAAAACAAAACGTGGATATTGAAAACAAGTATCATACCAGTGATAGTGCGTGCACTTGGAATGATAAAAAAATGGAACAAAACAACATATTGAAAGAATCCCTGGATACCCCAGCTGAAGAGACATACACAAAAATTGTCTTGTTAAGTACAGACCACACACTAAAGAGAACTATGTCTATGTAATGTTAGGGATGTTAGGGAAATACGGAAAAACATTGCAATTAAGCCATAAGAATACACCACTACCAGAAACAGGTCTTCCTGCAGATTTTGTAAGTAGTGCGACCATAGCAGAAATCGAATTATAATGAAAAATGAAATAATAATAATAATAATAATAATAATAATAATAATAATAATAATAATAATAATAATAACAATAACAAAAAGAAGAAAAATATTCAATAATAAAAGAAGGCAGTAAATACAAACAAGATTTACATTGAGTAGATTCTGTAGAAAAGCAAAACGGAAGTCAAGAACTATTGTGGCAAAAATATAAAAATGAAAGCCAAGGTTAAGCTCTTGAACTGATGAAACAACGCTGGCAAGAAAAACCTCTGCATGGCCATTATCCAGAACGTGCCAATAAATCCAATGTTGAGAAAGTTAATACTCATCGTTGGTTACGTGCATCTGGATTAAAATCTGAGACTTAAGGCTTTATTCTTGAAGCGTAAGACCAAAGTTTTTTCACTCGGAACTTTCTGGCAAATATTGTACATAATAATGTGGATCCAAAATGCAGGTTTTGTGATAAACACCAAAAAACAATAAACCATCTAATCCCAGGATGTTCTGTACTTGCCCCAAATGAATATAAAAACCGTCACGATAGAGTGGAGCAATATTTACATTAGACAATGTGCAAACACTATGGAAAAATATGTAAGCAAACACTGGTATGAACATCAGCCAGCATCGGTTACAGAAATAGAAAATGTCACCATTCTATGGGATTACACTATCTACACAGACAGAAAAATTGAAGCAAATAGGCCGGACATTATTGTTAAAAACCAGAAATAAAAAACTTCCCTATTAATTGAAATAGCTTGTTCAGATTATTGTAACATAACACCCAAGGAATTCAAAAAACTGTCAAAATATAAAGACCTGCAAATTGAAATAGAAAAAATGTGGAAATCAAAAACAAGTATTGTACCAGTGATAGTAGGTAAATTGGAATGATAAAAATGGAACAAAAAAACAAAACGTCGAAAGAATCCTCGGAAACCCCAGTTTAAGTGATATAAAAAAAATTGTCTTGTTAAGTACAGCCCACAAACTAAAGGGAATTTTGTCAATGTAACTCTAGGGATGATAGGGGAAATATAAAAGAACATGAAATGGAGTTATAACAACACACCACGACATGCCTTAGATCTTCCCGCAGACTTGGTAGATAGTGCGACTATAGCAGAAATCGAAATATGATGAAAAATGACAACATAATAATAATGAGTTAATCATACTGTGGAGTAAACTGATTCTGTATTATTAAGTCGATAATAATACATGACAGAAAGGGTCTACTCCTGCCTTATTCATTCTGCCTGCTAACCATGGACGAACATTCCGATTCACGTTTCATTCCTGGGA
Source organism: Ascarosepion bandense (assembly GCA_037127315.1). NCBI lineage: Eukaryota > Metazoa > Mollusca > Cephalopoda > Sepiida > Sepiidae > Ascarosepion > Ascarosepion bandense. The sequence continues at coordinate 2,359,841 of JBBBDQ010000675.1, read as the reverse complement.
TCATTATGAGTGCATAAATAAGGTTTCAGCTAAAAAAAAAAACATGTCGCTTGCTCTATGGTTCAACAGGCAGCTACCGCATCCAATTCCTTCTTCTACCAAAGCCTTACAGCTCACCTAAACGGTGTCACTCTTAACTCTGGAACACCATAACTAGCATAAACAGAGGCAAATAAATTCGATAAGGTAAATACACAAGGGAATGACTTTAAGAAGTGTTGAATTATTACTACTTGATACTAAATAAAACTGAGGAAAAAACATTCTAAAACTTCCTACCAAATTTGGCATGAAATATAAAAGAACAAGAGAAAGTATTTAAACTCATACAAGTATCAGACAAGAAACCATCAAACAAAGTATCTCACTGATGCTGAACCAATAGAAGTTAAATCCAGAGTTGAGGACAATATCTAACTAAACAGGTTACAGAAGATATTTTCAGGAAATATACAAAGAACATCTGTAGGCTGAATTTGAAATTGAGAACAGCTATTTGTCGGATGCAGAACCCGAATACCTGACAATTATTGACAAATCGAAAGTTTAAAATGGAGTAGAGGAAAATATAAGCGAAACAATTGAATATGAAGAATATACAGAGAATATTAGAATTATGAAAGGAGAAATAATTGAAGAGCTTCTGAAATTAGTACACATTAGCATGCTTGCAAGAGAGCCTGTTTTTAATATCAGAAATAAGCATGAGTTTAGACATATATCTTTGGTTGGATATTCTGCTTTAAAAAAAGTATGCAATGCAATGAAACCTAATTTGACTGAAATAAATCAATTGATATGTGGAGTTAAAAAATGTTCTTCAGTCAAAATTTATAATTAACAGGTAAAAGAAGAAATGCAGGTTACTAAAAAATAAAACATGAAAACAAAATGTATTTAAACATCAAGAAAAATATAAAAACAAAATAAGTAGGAATATATATTCTAAAAGCAATTCATAATGAAATTAGAACTGGTAAAGTTAAAATAAACTATCAATTGATGAGTAAATAAAAATAAAAATATCTCAATTGAAAGAAGAACTGAAACAAAAAATATAAACAAAAGCGCAACTTCACCGTAGGCTCGAGAAATAGATATTTCTATATTTCAGTTATATAGACAAAAGAAAATATTTGAAACAGACGTAAAGAAACTGTAGACAGAAATAGGAAGCCAAACAATTACAATATAGAAAACACGACTGAGAAGAGAAATAAGCATATTCTAGATTAACATATAACGAGATGAAAAGTTTTACAATGAGGATCCTAAGTGGCTTAAAGAATTGGGGAAAGAAATATACAGAAAACATTCAAGACCATCAATGGCAATTCATGACAACGAAAGAAAACACGGATTAATCAAACCTCACAAATTGAAATCACCAGGATTTTACAAAACTCCGAAATTCCAGCTTGACAATTTCTTCTTCTTCTTCTTCTTTTTCTTCTTCTTTGTTTCTTGCCCCTTCAGAACATAGGTGATCATGGTTTTTCACGTCTCCCTATCCTTAGTGGTTCTTAACACGCTTTCCACTGTTACAACGCGCAACCCCCGTTCTGCCATCCACCTGATCAGGCCAGTCAAGTACGTTACACACTGTTTTCCCCTTCCTCTTCCTCCCTCTATCTGGCCTGTTATATATGTCTATATTTCTGAGGTGCAGTAATATTTGCGGTATTTACATATTTCTTCTTCATCTATGTGCCTTGTCCCTTCAGAACGTTATTATATTTTTCAAATTCTGTATAGGATTCGTCAATATTCGCACTTGCCTGTTACTCTAATTTACATTTAACTAGCAGTATAGCCCTGCGTTGCTCGGGTGTAATGAAAGCTTTAAAACTAATCCATGGTCCTGGAGCTCAGACTCTTTGGACGTTGGCACGAAAGACTAAAACACGCAGTAGCTGTTTCCAGTTAAAGCAAAACAGTAGACTGAAAGAAAAATGAATGGATGTAAGTCAAATTTTGATTTCCTGGTATCGATATTAAATATGATGTTTTCGTCGTAAACTGAATTTTGAAGGCTAGATAAGTCCTCTGAGTAAAAGGTATCATGGCTGAGACTAAGAATTACAATTATACCTACTTAGAGCCAAACCCGAAGCAAAAACTAAATTAATAGGGCTGAAAAAATACAGACATACAGGCAGATAAACGGACACACACACAAACATCTTGCCTTATATATAAATATATATTATCAAATTTCTGCATGTTGTAAGAACTGCAACCTTGAAACTTCTGAATATCGTTTCTTATGTCTTTGTCTATTAGTGTATCAAATTTGATTAATATCGGACCATTCCTTCTATAACCCGATTTTTTCAATTTTCGATAATTATCGGGGGTACCTCAACATAAAACCTAGCTAAGAACACTCGCAGACGCTTATAGTACCACTGTGTAAATTTTCAAGAAAATCGGTTCAGTCGTTTCAGAGTCTATAGGTACCGGACACACAAACACAGACACACGCACAAAGTTCCATTTATAAGTTTAGATAGAAAAGAAACTTTGCAAACTGATTGACATGTGTGTACCAAGAAAACAAAAAACAAAATACCATACCCCCCCCACAAAAAACCACCCACGCAAATACAAAATCTGGAAAATGAATTCGATAAAATGCGTCACATAATAACTAAGACTGATCCTGTTGTGTTCGAGGTTTAGTCTGATAAAGAAAGGAACTGAAGTACACATCATTTGGTGCAACATCACACAGGAAATCCCCAACATGGCTCTAAAAACAGCGCATATCCTGGGAAGAGCATTTTTTAGTTTAGTTTATTTTGTTAATAGCTACTTTTTGTTTAAGTAAGTGTAAAAAAACATCACACCTTCACTTGTTCTTTGTTATTTGTTATAACTCAACTTGTTATTACAAAATAAATGCAGGTCAAAAAGAATATTTGATAAGGACTTTGAAATCGAAATTTTAAAAAAAATGTTACATGAGGCCAACAAAAATTTCAGTTGTAGTTAAAGCCCTTGGGTTGTTTGAAAAATATTCCGTTAGATTCATTGAAGGGATTTCTGGTTGCAAAAAAAATGTAGTATACATAAAAAATCAAAAGAATTATAATAATAATAGTTAATTTGTATTTAGTTTGTGATATTTAATTGGTATAGTTTTGATTAAAAACGACAGAAAATAGTACTTTTATAATTAATTTTTCTATATACGTGTGCTTATAATTCAATTATATATATATATATATATATAAAATATTCCAGTCCGTAAACGGCGGGGATAATCCAACAAGATTAACTTAATATAAAATATTAAGTGTTATATCTATATAGAGAGCTTAATAGATGTTATCCATAGCAATAAGATATTTATAAAGGAAAAATCAATACGTCATTTAAATTGGTTATAAATTATAATTTATTTTAATTAGCTAAATTAGCTCAATATTGTGTGATCTGACGAAATGAGCTAATTTAGTTTAAATGATGTGTTGTGTTATATATATATATATATATATATATATATATATATATATATATATATATATATATATATATAAGAAGTAGTAAAAAACAATGGGTTGGCAGTCCACAGTTTGTACTGATTTACTTTACTAAGAGTGCTCGATATTTAGTAGGGTATTATATTTGGTAATATTTTTACAATAATCTATAATAAAAACATAGTTTACTGCAACACAAAAGCCGTTGTGTTTGGGTACTATCTTACTAGCACCTCGTCAGACAGTGAAACATCTTTTCTGTTAGAAATCATGATAAAACAAAAAAAAAACAAAAAAACAAAAAAAAAACAAAAAAACTACCAAATTCAGACAATTAAGGTGGGGGTGTCTCATAGAAACAATAGAAAATCAGGTCATGGTTTATAGGAGAAATTTGAATGTAAGAGCAAAGGAGGATAGAGTCTTAAAATGACTTAAGACCCAGACATTTCAATGCCAGTGATGAAATAAATTGAATGATACATATGTAGTATTTAGCAAGTCTGAAAATTTACCGCGTGAAACGGTTACATAATTTTCGTTAAGTTATTATTCAGCTTAATTAGCAAACAAATGACAAAGACGGGAGTTTTTGAAAATACACTGCATGTCGAAAATATGTAGCTGACGTAGTAGGTGATCTATCTGTTAATCGGTAAAAATTATTAGAAGATATGAGAATCAATCAATTTATACTAGGGGATAGATTAGAGATGTAGTTATTAGTTATATTAGAAAAAAATGAACTATACTTTATGTTATACTTTAGACGATGATGACAAATGGAAGTAAGTTCGTTACCTTTAGTGAGTAAGTTTTTTTGAAAGAATGGCAACGAAAAGAAAATAATTATTGAGCATCAGGAAGAGACAACTGAAGTTCCTGGGACATGCGTTGAGGAAGGAAGGCTTGGAGAACCTGATAGTGACAGATCAGATAGAGGGAAAAAGAGACAGGGGAAGGCAGCGGATAACATATTTGAAGGGCCTGATCAAGTGGATGACGGAACAGGGGTTGCGTGGAGTAACAGGAGAAAACGTACTAAGAGCCACCAGGGATAGGTAGACGTGGAAAGCCATGATCAGTGACGTCCTGAAAGGATAGGGCACATAGAAGAAGAAGAATTGAGTAAGTTTAGTTTTGGGAGTTTGATAAATCGCAGTTTTTCTTGTAAACATAGAAAATATGGCTCATGTAAGAATTTAAAAAAGTTCTGAATTTTTTTAATATTTTTAATTTTCCATTTACGGCAGGGTTTTTACTGCCACCTTTAAATTGAAAATAAGAAGTGGAAAGTAATGTGCTATTTCTGTAAGATTAATTATTAAAAGATGAGATCTGAAGATAACGGCGGTTTTTTAAAGTATTCTTGGTATAATCGATAAAATATTTTATTACTGCGTGATTTTCTATCGTGGAAAAAGACCATAGGTAGACTATAGAGTCAGTTAGACATTTATTTGCTAATGGGCACTTAACTACAAAGTTTCATGTGCAGTCTATTTAAAAAAAAAGTCCCGTCTTTGTCTTTTGCCCAATTTTGTCTTATATATAAATAGGTATTTATTTCATACTGTGAGTTTTGTAGAAAAATGAATGCATTTCGTAAAGTCTTCCGATACTATTTTTTGGATTTCAGGTATGTCAAGTACTCGAATCTGATTTTCAATGGAATAATAAAGAATTCGTCTCTTAGGCATATGAATCATGAGAATCCAAAAATATTACATTTCAATGAATGCGGTAGTGAAATTTATTTACGCTGTTTTGTAGCCGATATCGTTGCGCAGTTGGTGTCAAAATAAAAGACAATAACTCAATGTTTTATATATGGTTAATAGTTATATTAATAATAAGTATATTAATATTAATTATATCAATAATAGTTACATTAATAATAGTTATAATATTTACATTATTCGGACTATTGTCCTTATCTTTGTTGCCATTTGTACGATGTTTCGGCAGTTGTACGCTCCGGCCTTCTTCAGATGCTCGGAATTGTGAACCGAATTGTTTTTTACGATCACTGGGGTATATGAACTTTATTCCTTGTGGGAAGTCTCGATTGGAAGTCATCAGTTATCACCCTCTAACCATGCAAGTTATTTATTCGCCGCTACTGTAGCCTGGTATTGAACTCACAAGTCTAAGAGTCAAGTCAATCCTAAAACTTCGTACAGATGGCAACAATAGTCCGAATAATGTAAATACTGTAAATAATATCTCATATCAGAAATATAGACAAATAATAATAGTTATATTAATAATAGTTATATTATTAAGAGTTATATTGATAACAGTTATATTAATAACCGTTGGATTGTTATCGTCATTCAGACCGCAAAGACAAATGAAGCGTCAGAAATTTCCTATATCTTCTTTAATTCTTAATTGGTTCCCCAAAGAACTGAAAAATTTGATTCTCTCGAAAAATAATAATGCCTAAGGTAGTTATTACGATTTAGACCATGATTATAAAACAATGTTTGGAGGGTTATATTTATTTGAATTCGTCTTTTTCATACAATATTTAAATGCATAAATCTAAGTATGTATCTATACAAATATGTATATACATATCCATATACAAAAATAACGAACAATCCTCATTGAAAAATATATAATCAACTAAATATATGTGTCTGCAGTTCCTCAACTGAAAAATATGACAGAATAAATAGAAGTTAAAAAAATTCTCCGAAAACGTTTAATTATATAGGAAACCAAATTTAATTATATGCAAAAATAATTGAACGTAAGCACTATTTAATTAGCAGGCAGAATAGCTTGTTAATATTTTCATTTCTTTTGAGTGAGTCCAGATGGAATATATTAACGAATTTCAGACGATTTTCTATTTCAATTTTCTGTTTCAATTTTTATTTCTTTCCGCTTATGTTCAACAATAACTTTTGGACTTATATCCTTTCTTTTCGTTATTTATAATGTTTAAAACTTTGCCACACGTGCGCGGACACATATCACACGTACATACTGTGTATATACGTGTGCATGAATGAAAACAGGTATATAAACAAGCATATAGTTAGCTATGAAGAAAAACAATGAATCCAATGGTCAATATGAGCTTTCCAAATTGTGATTAAATATACTAATATTATATTAAACAGGTATAGAGGCTCATCCCTTGTTTCCTGTTTAGGATGTTGTTTCCGGCTTTCTCTTTTCCAATCTTTTCACTCCAATGTAGCCCCCTGCACATCAGTAGCGTTACCGCCTTGCTCGGGGTGATATGATTAAAAAAAAATTTCCGGATGAAAATGAATTACTTTCTTAATATATCTATTTTCATTTACTTAATAGTAATATACAATGATAATCTTCCAAACTGAACCACCACAGAAATATAAACTAAATCTTACCAAGTATCTGCTTAGTACTCCAGGTACTAATTCTCTTTTGAAAAAAGTCTCCTGACCGCTAACAAACTGTGTACAAAACGTAATATTTTTAAGTGAGGATTCAAATGCCGACAAAAGGTGACGACGAAATATACATGATTTTCTCCCTATTAGTCAACATGTTCCTCAATGTATGAAACTAAAAAAGAAATTGAAAATTACAGAAATAAATAAAACATAATATTGTACATGTACAAACATAGAACAGAAGATAGTTATTTTACATCGCATTAATTGCCATTAAAATTAAATTATGAAGGCAACGTTATTTTTTGTTTTTATTTTATGAATTTTATCGAAGGATAGAAAATGTTTATCCGAAAAAGTTCTTGATATTTTTTCGCGTCATTTCTTTTCTTATTTGTTTCCCATAAGTTTTTCTAAGAAAAAATTAAATAGATAAATAAAAAAGGCAAAACAAATGCAATTCTTAATTTAGTGCTGTATTTTGGAATAGATAAATGATAAGTGAAGTCAATGTAGAGATTTTGTCGTCCTTACAATATAAGTTCCTTAGATAAATTATTAATTGTTGGGTTCTGTATCCGATACACTGGATAGACTGTTCAGGGTATAAAAAATCGGAGTGGATGGGGAAATAGACAGAGAAAGACAGGAAAAAGTAAAAAGGGAAGAAAGAAAAACAGTTAATAATTTTTGTTAACGATTGATAGTCACAAAGTTTCTTAAAGTCGATTTGTTCTTAACAGAAATTCTTTGTAAATAAGCTAAAGCAGCATGAGCGGGGGGCTTTCTTCAATAAATCCGAAAGATAAACAAATGTGACAGCCGATCGTGTCAGAAATGAGAAAGGTTGCGCTTAAAATAGGAAAGTAGACAAAAGGGTTTCGGTTTTCCTGTTCCATTTCATTTTCTTTTCTTTTGAATCAATATGATTTTAGAAGAAGGAAAAAAACGATAAAAATGGTTAAGAGATTCGAATAATCAGTTTGAAACTAAACGAAATACTGGTGAAAAGGTGAAAAAATGAATATGTAAAGAAGATGCCGGATGTGCGTCGTGGTGCAGTGGATATCGACTCGGAACGAGAGATTGGGGTGCCGAGCTCGAATATTAGTTGATGTTCTTTGCATTCACATACGCGCAAATACCCTTGGGAATGGTATTAATCCGTCTCTTTCGTCCAGTTATGGGTTAAATAACAGAACATATTGGTTTTTATAGCCTTGGCTAACAACCAGTCTTCCGCAGAAAGCAATAGCAACCTACTGTGGGGTAATCAGTCAGTCATGTTTTTATCGAGACATGACCGCCCAAAGCGTGCATCACGTATAGCACTTAACTGATAGAAGATGAAGAAATGATGCAGAAGAAAAAATGAATAATAAAGAAAACGAGAAAAATGGAGTACAATGAAATAAACAAATATACGAAAAAATGTCAGGAAAATGTGATTGCTTCACGTTTGAAACCAGAAGGTCGAAAGTAAATCCATTGTTTAGTATAGTAGATAAATTTGAAAAAAAAACCTAAAAATACACAGTAAATTTTTCCTTTCAGTTTTTGCGTAAATGTACAGAAAAGTAATATTTTAAATAAATGAATATTCTACAAAATCTAAATAATTAGATTTTAGTACAGATAGGAATATTAGTTGCTTGCAGAAAGAAATGTATATCGTTACCTGTTATCGAACAATTCAAAAGCATGAACTCAGAATAACTTTTTCTTTCTTTCTTTATATTTTAGTGGAATTTTAGTTTTTCAATTAAAGAAAATCACAAATTGCCATCACATTTATTTGGCAGTAGCTTTCAGTCCAATTACCAAACATTAAGAAATATAACAAATATATCAATTGTAGACTGAACAGTTTTTAAAAACCAAGAATGAGGATGAATATTGCAAAGAAAATAAGAACCAAGGAAAATGGGGAAGAGGAAGAAATAAAGAAAAGTGAAACGCAAAAAAAAAAAAAAATAAGTAGAAAGAAATTTTATTTTACAATTTTTAAAAATTGAAAAAAGGCTACGTTAATAACAGCTCCCCTCGGTCCATGTTATTTAATGTCAGTAGTATCTAAGGCAAAAGTAATCTATACTTGTCTTTTAGAAACAAATTAGCTGATTTTATGCTTTCAATTTTCAAAAATCATATGTGTGTAACAATGTACTAAATAAAAGAATAAAAAGACAAAAGTTTTTATCAAAAGTTGAGGTTAAACAAACAAATGAAAAGAAAAGTATTTTCTTTTGAAGGAAATATTTGCACATTTCTAAAAGATCTTTCCCATTCAATGCGAATTCCTTATCTATATTCTTTTGAAATTTTTAGATATTTTTGGTATTTCATACAATATATGGTGGCCTCAGATTTTTTGCTGCTATAGATTTTTGTTCCAAGTATCCAATAAACTTCCAAATCTAGCAAACTAAAAAAGTAAATATGTACAACAAAAATCGAAAGGCTATACAATACTTGTATTCATACACAGTTTACATCCCCACAAGAAGTACATATGTCAACTTATTTTAGAAAATACTTGTGTAATCATAAGCAAGTTGGACCTATCGGTTATTGGATTTTACAAGCAAGGGATCGTAATCGTGCAGTAAGATGCAACAGAGAGGTCGCAAAATAATCTACATGATAATTAAATCAATAGAATGTGGATTGAAGAAATGCAATTTGCAGTCGAAAAATTATAGAATTTTTTCTTTTGATATGATGCCAGTCATTTAAAAGCATATATAAGGCAGCATTCCTGAAGAAGAAAATGAATTACTTCTTCATTATAAGCGGGAAATCCACAACATCGTTGGCATATAGTGAGACGTCGGATAAGAAATAATCTTTGTACAACAATTCTTGCATAGTAGCATTACGTCTAATCCCTCACTTTCTGCGCGTTTGCCTTATTTTCAATCAATTAGATTAAAAAGTTCCCTAAATTTTAGAGGCCTGGGAAGTTCTACTGGCGATTCCTTTTATAATGCAATTCAAATCGATAAATACTGCGGTTGCTACACGTGCTTTATGAACCTATAACTCTACGACACACTGTTAACTCTATTTTGTCTTCCATACAGCTTGCAACCAATTAAATTGTTTTCTACTAACTTAGACTTCTATCCTAACATTTTTGTTCTTTTCGTATCTATTTTAATATTTGTATAAATATCTTCTTTATAGCTTCTGATTTGTGGTTTTCAAAAGTAAATTTTTATGTGTAACTTAGTGGCCACCTGTTAAAACGGTGCCCAAAATTCAATTTTTAACGTGCAAGAACATTTATCGACTAAATAAGTGATAAAATTCATGAAAATATTAAATGCTAAACGGCAAATGATCATTTTGCCGACTGGCGGGGAATCAAATTTAAAATTTAATTCGAAAACCAAAAAAAAAAAAAAATAGAAACTGTGACGGCCAAGAAATATTGTCAGTCAGAATTGACTAAGTTGGCTTCAAGAAATTCAATTATTTGATTTTAAAAGGGACACTGCGAGTGGTTTCGCAAGGAATCTGAAGATTATTACGTTTACTAATTGTATGGCGCCAAACGTAGATTATATATTATCACGATAGTCTCTCACATCATTTGCTATCGTCATTATTGTTATCGCCACCAGATGTCGTTTTTGAAAATGTCAGAGTTTGCTTTAAAAAGTTTTCATGAATTCTAAGTGAGATTTACCAAACTTATCTCGAAGATTATTCGCACTTATACTGAGTCCAATCCTTACTGGGTGGCTGTCAAATTTACTCTGCAAGATTAAGCTAAGTTTATTAAATATTTATTTGTAGAGAAAGAGATTGTGAAACAGAGGAGATGGTGAGTATGTGTGTGTGCTGTGTGTGTATGTGTGTGCTTGTGTGTGCGTGTGTCAGAGAGAGAAAGACTGACATACAAAGAGAAGGAGAAGTCTAAGTAAAGATGAAAGGCATGCAGATGAGAAATAGAGGTAAACAGACAGATAAAAAGCCGTAAGAGTAAGAGAGAGAAAGACGGAGAAATATATATATATATATATATAGATATGCACAGACATAGATAGATAGATAGATAGATAGATAGATAGATAGATAGATAATGAATACAGTGATATGTATATATATATATATATATATATAGAGAGAGAGAGAGAGAGAGAGAGAGAGAGAAAGAGAGACGGATATGTAAGCAGTTTTGTAGTGGAACACGATTATATGGGTGAGGAAAAAGTATATACACATACAAGAGGAGAAAACGTCTAAAATATTGATTTTTAATCGAACATCAATTGAAAGAGCAAAGGAAGTTAATATCAAAACCTTAAAAAAAAGATGGCCTGATTTTAAACTATTGTGCAAACGCATTCAACACATTAATTAAAACTTTATAATCTAGAATTTCTGTATCACCCTCAGATGTTTTTGATTCTGTATCACCCTCATATGTTTTTACCTGAGGAGGCTTTTCACATATTTGTCGATACTGAGTCGAATTTATCCAGAGAAGAAGAAAGCTTTTGATTCATTTTTACTTATTAGCGTAACATGATGAATCACAATAGGTTTCAATCTAAACATTTTCATTAAATAAAAACATCGTAAAAACAATCCAATGTATTTAATTTTTTGTGACTCTTATACTTTTTGGTCAGTCGATCAAAAGTCAAACGTAACATGTATATATATATATATATATATATTGCAACGTTTAAACATTAATTGAAAACAGTGCTAAATAGAAAAATAGAGGAACGAGTATTTCTTATAAAGCATACTTTGGAACATGTACAAGCTTCAACCTACTACAGAATTGTATATTTTGCCTCGACATCGAAAACATAATGTCTCATCAGGTAGTTAATAATGATGGTAATAAACGTTACTTTTGAAAATAAAATTTAAAAAACTCACTTTCGGACAAAGTTTGAAATTTCTATTTCTTTGCCACTTCTGTCGTCTCCTCAACACTTTCTTTCCTCTGTGCATTTTCTCAATCTTTCCTCTGTGCATTTTCTCAATCTTTCCTCTTTGTTAAGCGCAGACGTCACATGACCGATATTGGTATCTGTCTATATTTTGCTTTCTGCCTAAATTTAGGGTTTCTCTCACTTAACTCTTTCCGTTGAATCTTTCCTCTAGGATCTTTCTCTCTTGCTTTCCTCTTTGCCTTTGATTTACTCTGTGTCTTCCTCTTTCCTCTTTCTTTCCTTTTCATTTTTCTTCTTGCTTTCTCATCTTATCTACACTTTTTACTTTTCCCCCCTCTTTTTAATATCCTCTTACCTCGTACGAAAAAATTTCCAAAAATAAAAAGGAAGGGAGTTTTGAAAATTTTCTTTAAAAGATAACGTTTATTACCATCATTACTAATCATCTGATGAGACATTATTCTTTCAATGTTAAAACAAAATGTACAACTTTGTAGTAATTTATAGCTTGTACATGTTCTAAAGTATAATTTGTATATATACTAGAAGTTTAGCCCTGGTGCACTCAGGTAGTTTAAGGAATAATAAGAATAAAATCATATGATGAATTTACATAGCAAATACTTACACAACGCCCACCCTCGTCACATTTATATAAATATAAATAACAATATAGAATGTCTCTATTGGATTAGGGTGGGAGCGGGAGCGGCAACATATATAAAGACAAATAATATAAAGTGGGGGGAACGATTCTATATAATAATCAATACATAAACTGATCCCTGACTTTGTTGCGTGATAAAATATATTATTCTACCCCTAATTTGGGCTTTCTGAAAAATTTCAAGGTGTCGTTAGCGTTCTAACATTTTGATCTACATCTGAGCGCAACTTCCGTCTAGCTAGACCGCAAAATTGGAGTAGATAGACTAAACTCAATTGGAGTAGATAGACTAAACTATCGCCCGGTTCACACTCCACCCACATCTATTGAACAGGTGAAGAGGCTCATCCCTTGTTTCCTGTTTAGGATGCGGTTTCCGGTTTTCTCTTTTCCAATCTTTTCACTCTTTTCCTTTATTATTTTATTTTTTTTTTCAATTGGAGTAGATAGACTAAACTATCGCCCGGTTCACACTCCACCCACATCTATTGAACAGGTGAAGAGGCTCATCCCTTGTTTCCTGTTTAGGATGCGGTTTCCGGTTTTCTCTTTTCCAATCTTTTCACTCTTTTCCTTTATTATTTTATTTTTTTTTTCAATTGGAGTAGATAGACTAAACTATCGCCCGGTTCACACTCCACCCACATCTATTGAACAGGTGAAGAGGCTCATCCCTTGTTTCCTGTTTAGGATGCGGTTTCCGGTTTTCTCTTTTCCAATCTTTTCACTCTTTTCCTTTATTATTTTATTTTTTTTTTCAATTGGAGTAGATAGACTAAACTATCGCCCGGTACACACTCCACCCACATCTATTGAACAGGTGAAGAGGCTCATCCCTTGTTTCCTGTTTAGGATGCGGTTTTCGGCTTTCTCTTTTCCATTCTTTTTACCCTTACGTAGCCCCCTGCGCATCAGTGGCGTTACTGCCTTGCTCGGGGTGATATGATTAAAAAAAAAAAAAAAAAAAAAATGCAGACGCTAAGTCGAATCTATCAAACAAACAAATACTTACACAACCTCCACCCTTGTCACCCCCCCCATATATATATATATATATATATATATATGGTTAAATAAAATAAAGACAAGAGGAAAACTGTATTTTTATTTTTGTTTTTATTTTATTTAACCATTCTGTCCTTAATCACAGATCATAAATGAGTATATTTTTACACACACACACACACACACACACACACACACACACACACACACACACACACACAAATATATATATATAAACAGAAATCTTATGAACACAATCAAAATAAATAAAAAATTAGAATGAAAATATAAGTACAAATAACTTAGAAAAAAAGGATTAAAGGAAGAAAAAATACACTACTAATGGTTAAAAGTTCAGGCCTAATTACACTCGGAAGTTTAGAATCAGTCGGTGCTTACGTCTTTACATCAGCATGGGAGGTGAAAGACTTTTGTCGGGTGTGTACCATTTCAAGCCTAGTTAACTGCCATAAAAATCGATATCGTAATCTGATATTCAATCTGAAATGCAAGCTTCTGATGCCATAAAGAAAAGTACCACTTAAGCGATGAGTTGCGCAATGGCTTTTAACAGTTTATCAGATAATTTTATGCGATTGAGATCATTTTAGTGACCATTCTTTAATGTTTCCTACTCAAGAATTATGATTTATTTTACAACCAATCACTATCTTAAAATTATTCAGGACGAAAATGATGAACTGTATAAAAGAATAGGCGAACGCTCTCTTAGCATGTTTTAAAAATATTTCAAAATACAATGGACATCCGAACTGAGGGTTATCAAAGAAAAGACATAGGTCCGAGCAAAACCTCATTTTACACTAGCAGTATAGCTCGGCCTTGCTCGGGTGTAATGAAAGCTTTAAAACTGATCCACGGTCCTGGAGCTCAGACTCAGCTAAAAGAAAATTTGTGTGAAGTTTGGTGAGAATCGGATAAAAATTGTGGATTTGTATAAAGGACATACAGACAGATAAACAGACACACACACACACAAACATCTTGCCTTTTAATATATATATATATATATATATATATATATATATATATATATATGTATATATATATATATATATACTATCGATTTTCTGCACTATTGTAAGAACTGCAACCTTGAAACTTCTGAATATCGTTTCTTATGTCTTTGTCTATGAGTGTATCAAATTTGATTAAAATCGGACCACTCCTTCTATAAAGCGATTTTTTCGATTATCGAATTTTGATATTTAACGCGTACGGTACAACTGTGTAAATTTTCAAGAAAATCGTTTCAGCCGTTTCGGAGTCTATAGGTAACGGACACACACACACACACACACACACACACACACGCACGCACACACACACACATATACAGACAAAGATCCATTTATAAATAAGTTTCGATTACGCATTAACTGTATTTGAACGACGAAATAAAAAGGCCGCGATAAATAGTATCAAATATACAATTATGCTTATATTCCCCTCTGTCTGAATTATGACGAGTTATCATTGTTGATATTAGGAAAGCTGTCCTAATTTTTTAGTTGTTATTACTACCTTTCCACAGTTGTGCTCTCCGGCCTTCATCGATATACACCTGAAGATAGCCAGAAGGAACAAGAGCTGAAATATTGTCATGACAATAGGAAATTTGAGGAATATAATACGAATATAATACGAATATAATATATTTCTCTCTGTCATTTTAACTCTTCAACCGTTCCCACTACCGAAGTTCATTATGTTTAATTCGTTTCCAGTTACAACCTTTTTCCTCTGCAGTTTTAAATGATAATCGTATTCGATGTACATTAAAGAGGACCGTAGTGTTAACCGGCAGAAGCGTAATATTCGAAATACCAGTAGCCAAATGGATTTGGGAAATTGGTGACCTAATAATTGTAAGTTGAATCCCTGGATCGGCCAATCTGTACTTAGATTCAGTAGAAACAGGGCGAGCAGTGAATGAGCATTACCAAAAATAAAAAAGTTGACTTTTTCCTGGACATGATTAGTGAAACCAGAACAGTGTATCCCTTCATATTAAATAAAGTGTTCAGTTCGGAATTACTTGTCGTTTGCCCGGATCAATATACACCTGATGAATATTCCGAATATAAATGTAAGTATTTGTTTGCTGAGACAATGAGGCAGTGCAAAGCTGCCCGCAATTTAGGCTTCAAAGACTACTTGCGGCTCTGCAAACCTGTGCTGAACAACAGCAAATCCTTTATCCTTCCCTTAATCAATACATTTGTGGTCCTCACAACATTTGTGGACAAGCGCGAGTGCCTTGCTCGCAGATTCTCATCTAACTCTACATATGTCTCGTCTGGAGTATCCGCACCCGACACCCCTCTTAGAAATGAGGCTCAACTATAAGATGTTCACATAACCCCCTCTCTGGTATCTAAGATAATCTCAAAACCTAACGTCTATAAGACGATCGAAAGTGACAGATTCCCGGTCATTGTCTTGAGGAAATGCGCCCCTGAACTCTCCTCTGTCCTTTCTAAACTCTATAATTACTGCATCTCTGCTTCTTGTTCTTCTGCTTGCTGGAAGTCCTCTTCTGTGGTTCCTTCTATTTAAGTACTCGGTATAACCCTTGGGCCCATTATCGCCCTATCAGCCTTCTACCAATTTTCAGAAAAGTGTTTAAAGCTATTATCAATGCTGAAATTTTCAACACCTTATGGCCCATAAACTATTCTCAGACAGACAGTATGGCTTCCGCTTTGCCAGGTCTAATGCCGATATGCTAACGACCATCACCGAGTACATTACATGGCGCTCAATAAGTCCGGCTAAGCTCTAGCTGTTGCCCTGAATATCTCCAAAGCCTTTGAAAGCGTTTGGTACGCCGGCCTTCTGCGCAAGCTATGGTATCACTGGACGCTTGATTGATTTGAGTCAATCTTGCCTATCAAACCGCGTAATGAAGGTTGTCTTGGACGGGCATACATCCACGTCCAACCATACGAACGCTGGTGTTCCCCAGGGCAATATTCTAGGCCTGACGCTCTTTCTGATTTTCATAAAAGACCTCCCTGATGTGATAAAATCTCAAGTAGGCATCTACGCTGATGACATTACCATTGATTCCTGCATCCTTAAGAAATCTGGCGAGGTGGCCAAATATAACCTCGCTGCTGTTCTCGAGAAGAACCTCCACTCCACTGTCGTAGACTGTGGTAAGAAATGGCTTGTATATTTTAACGCTTCTAAACCGAAGCTGCTTCCTGCAACCCACCACAGGCAGTCCCTTTTACCCCCAGCAGCATGAACCAAGTGATTCTCCCTGAAAGCAAAACACTGCGCCTCCCCGGTTTCACCCTCTCTTCCGACGTCAAGTGGAATCATTACATTGAATCTATAGCTAAATCGACTGCTAGGAAAGTTGGGTCACTGTGTCGTGCTAGGAAGGTTTTTTCGTCTAAGTGAATCTTACACCTATACAAATCAATCATCAGACCGTACGTTGAATATTGTTGTCATATCTGGTTGGCCACCCCAACCATTCATCTCAAGGTTCTCGAGAGGCTCCATGGAGAATTTGTAACGTGATCGGTTCCGACCTGGCAGCTCGACTCCAGCCACATTCTTACCGGCGGGATGTGGTTTCCATCTGTCTATTCTACAAAAATTTTATAGCTTCTGCTCCGACAAGTTTAGCTCACTGATGCCCCATTCACAAGAATTTACCCGAGCAACCAGACTGGCCACAAGGTCCTACCATTTTACATTTAAATCAACTAAATGCAGTCGCTAATTCTACTACATCAGCTTCCTTTCTCGCACTTTCCTCCTGTGGAACTCTCTTCCGTATACTTATTCCCTGACGGTTAGAATTCTCAAGAATTTAAATGCAATGTCAATTCCCATATCAGGTTTACTTGACTTCAGTCCTTCTCTCATTTTTTCTTCATCGTCCCGTGTATCTTGTTCTTCGTCTTTCTCACTTTATCCTCCTAACATTCTTCACACTTGTATTCACATCCTTCTCTTGCCCTTTCTCCGACAGCCCTGTAACTAGTTCGTCTTTCTCTTCGCTATCCTTCTGTTTAAACTTTCACTGTTCTCTAATGTAGCCCCGTCGTGCACACCAGTGGCGGTACCGCTTTACTTGAGGTAAAACGATTAAACAAAAACATTATATATTAATAACTGTTCAGTAATTCAAACTAATTTTTCCACGTATTTTCCTTTTTCTATCAGAACAAATTTTAAGGATATATGAAGAAAATGGTCTCGATAGATACAAGGGCGCTGAATATCTGGTTCAAAAAGCGGTACTTATTTTTCGAAAATAATAAAACAAGATCCGAGCAAAAATAGTAAATGTGTCTAAACCGAAAGCCTTGCATGTAGCAATTCACTGTGACTACCATTGAGCTACATCAAGTGCGCACGAGCAACGGAGCCAAAATAAATGGAGATCAAAGAGAAATCAATCAATCCTAATCAGTAGACAAGAACAGATCGATGTGTGAATTTGTTTTTACCGTTGAATTATGGTGCTTAATAAAGAATCGCTGTTTTATTATTGTTTATTGACGATGTCAATTCATATGATGTTCATTCATTTACTTTTGCGTAACAATTGTTAGAATTGTTTTTGTTAGTTTTTCATATCTGCGGTTATGTTACTTTAATTATGAACATTCTTGATGTTTTAATCGATGTTTCTGATTCTTTTCTCATCTGGTCACCAGATAGTGGCAATAACATTTTGAAATGATATCCAAGACAATCTCAGCCGCAGTTAAAACCCCGAAAATAAATTAACTGGAATGATTAGATAATCCAGTGAAATTGAAAACTTAACCAATAAAAGAATATAAATACTGATACATTCCTTTATGCCATATTAATGACTTTAGTCAGGGTCTTGTTTTCTTTCTTGAGGGGAGAAGGCAAGGTTCTAAAGGTGTGTCGCGATATTCGTTACCTCCACCCTTCTGAGGGCGGTCTGGGAATGCCTAGCGTTGAGATTCGTCAGCATACACTTCGTATTGCATTTCTAGACAATGTGTTCGCAATCGAATGACAATGCGAATTCTGAAGACGCCCACAACAATTTCCCTTTCCTTAAGAAGTGTGCATTCGTGTGAGGAGGAAGCCAGCCGTTTACCTCGAGGCGAGTGCTCCTTCTATTGTGAATGTCGTTTATCTCTCAAATATTTCTTACGGACGACAGATGGACAGGAAAGAAGGTATTCAGGAGTTATTGAAGAAAGGTTAAAAGATGAACAGTATTTAAAAAGATAGAAGATGGCAATTGACGTTGCATGTAAATTTTTTAATATAGTAGATACCAGGGAAGGAGTAAACGAAAGGACTTCCACAGTCGGGAAATATGAGAAAAGAAAGGAGAAGTAGCGGTTACATTTAACTATTCCAACGGTAAAATGAAGGGACCTAGATGCCAATCTAGTAGCACGCTTAAATTCACGAGGTCAAGGCACCAAAGAAAAAATCAGAGCATTTTTCATGAAAATATTTGCAGAAAACCCACAGACGGCAGCCACGTCACGTCAGTGAGAAAGTGGCTGAAGATGCCAAGTTGTTGTGACAAATTGAATGGTTTAAAAAGTAACAAAACATATATTATAGAAATATTGTATATTTAACAGTAAATACAAGAGAAGCGTGTTACACGACTAGTGCATGTGTCGGTTGCCCAGCGTTCAATCAATTCGACTGTTCCCCCCAAGTCCTAATCTCCTACTAATCTTATAGATGGCAAAATAATCCAACATAGATGGAAGACACTACAACACAAGTCATAACAAATTACATTTCAGATCCTCCTTTTGAATATTTTGGAGAATATTGAGGCAAATAGCTGGCACGGGACTAGATATGACAACAGTATTCAATGAACGAACGAATCGTCGGTTTATAAATGTGCAAAATAGATTCTGACGTGAAAATCTTTATGGCCCGAGACAAGAGACGGGGTTATGCATATATTACTCAGTTGAACCTCTGTTCTAGGTGGTAAATCTGGTTTGGGTATTTTAGACTAGTCAAAGGTGGAATTGGATTGGAAATTGGCGAAAAAAGCATTCAACCTTGTCAGCTGTATTTATGAAGACTTCGAATTGATTGAATAAAGGTGTGATTGAGAGTTTGCTGTTGTTCAGCAAACTCATGCAGATCCGATAGTAATTGCTAGAACTGAACTTATGAGATGCTGCACGCTGTTTCATTTGATCAGCAAACATTAACATTGTCTAATTTAGATTACGGTTGAATTCATTACGAGCCTAGACAAAGAGGTGTCTTTTGTAATTAGACAAGCATACCGATGATAACCAAAGAGATGAACGAAGTTTACCTTGGAATTTCCTAGATGGAATGAAAGCAACAATGCCGGCTTACAAGAGGAGACCTCACAGACGTTTTTTGAACAGGGAAACTAAAAAATTTGTTCTAAGAAAATCAAGGAACGAGTCTTTATCCGTACGTTGATAAAAGAGAAATTTTGTTGGTAGAAGGTTCCTGAAAGAAGAGGAGCAGGAAGTAAGGTTTATAGCATTGATCAGAGTTGCAAAGAGGGCAGAGCCACATAGTATGACATTAATCAGGAATGTCCAATGAAAAACGAGTTAGAGGGCTGAAATGAAACAATGTTTGAATAATTGTGGATGCATATAAAGCCATCATAACATAATGTAATAATTATTTACATAATGAAAAATTTTTTAAAGGAATTAGATAAAAATATATAATAAATTCCCGTGTATTGAATATTGCTGCCATATCTGGTCGGGTGCCCCTGCTGCTCTCCTTGGGCTTCTTGACAAAATACAAAGGAGGATCTGTAACGTGGTTGATACTAACTTGGCAGACCGGCTGCAGCCGCTCTCACACCGGCGTGATGTAGCTTCCCTGTGCCTCTTCTACAAGTACTTTCATGGCTTCTGCTCCGATGAGCTTGGATCACTGGTGCCGCCCAAGCACGAATTTACACGAGATACTAGATTAGCAACTAGGTCCCACCCTTTTACAGTTAAACAAATAAGATGTAACCGTAGATTCTACTCCAACAGCTTCTTTTCTCGCGCTTCCCGCCTGTGGAACTCCCTTCCACAAGTCTGCTTTCCCGACAGTTACAATCTCCAGGTGTTTAAATGTAGGGTCAATAGACACCTCCTATCACACTAACTCCCAACTATTCTCACAACACTCTCATCTACCCAACCCTCATTCTCGGTATCCTCACCCGCCTATCACCCACCCTCTGTTATGTCCTATATTTAACCAGCCTTTCTCCTCTCTACGTAGCCCCCTGCACAGTAGTGGCAGTGACATGCCTTGCTCGGGGTGAAACGCTTATAAAAAAAAAAAAAAAAAAAAATACAAATGCAGAAAAATAACTCTCTTGCTGATGAATTATAAGATTGATAAGAACTGAGTACACCATCCACGTGTACTTGACCCAACTCGTTATCTCTGTGATCTGATGCGCTGGATAGATCACTCTTATTTCCTTGATCTAGATAAACAAAAAACATAGGAAATATTGCATTGAAAAACAAAAGTTGTTGCGACATTAGAAATTCACTTATTATGGATGACAATGTATATTAATATAAAAAATATATTAATAAATTTTAATTAAAAATAAGTAATTGAAATGTATATTAATGTATATAATAAATTTTAATCAAACGATATATTCAATGAAGCAAACAAAACAATGCAAAATTGTTGGGACATTTAAAATTCACTGATTATGCATGATTAGGTTTGGAAATATAAAAGTATATTAATAAATATTAAACAATATGCTAAGAGTTGTAGCAAAACAAAATAGCAAAATTGTTGCGACAATAGAAACACACGTATTATGTATGAATAGACTTATTAATATAAAAGCATAAAAATAAATATCTAAACTTATTCACGAATGGAACTTTTTCTGTGTATGTGTATGTGTGTGTGTTTGTCTGTTTGCGTGTGTATGTTCGTTACCTACAGACTCCAAAACGGCTGAACCGATTTTCTTGAAAATTTACACAGTTGTACTATAAGCGTCTGCGAGTGTTCTTAGCTAGGTTTGTGTCGAGGTAGCCCCGATAAATATAGAAAATCGATAATCGAAAAAATCGGGTTACAGAAGTAGTGGTCCGATTTTAATCAAATTTGATACACTCATAGACAAAGACATAAGAAACGATATTCAGAAGTTTCAAGGTTGCAGTTCTTACAATAATGCAGAAAATCGATAATATATATATATATAAGGCAAGATGTTTGTGTGTGTGTGTCTGTTTATCTACCTGTATGTCTGTATTTTTTTCAGCACTTTTATTTTGTTTTTGCTTCGGGTTTTGCTCTAAGTAGGTATGATTGTAGTTCTTAGTCTCAGCCATGATACCATTTACTCAGAGGACTTATTTAGTCTTCAAAATTCAGTTTACGACGAAAAATCTTATTTGATATCGATACCAGGAAATCAAAATTTGACTTACATCCATTCATTTTTCTTTTAGTCTACGGTTTCGCTTTAACTAGAAACAACTATTGATTTTTAGTCTATCGTGCCAACGTCCATAGAGTCTGATCTCCAAGACCATGGATTAGTTTTAAAGCTTCCATTACACCCGAGGAACGCCGGGCTATACTGCGAGTAAACGTTTACTGATAAATACATATTATATGATATATCTGATGAAAGGAAACAAAACATAAAGAGTTTTTCCGATATTAAAACTGACTTATTATGCCTGACTGGACATATTAATATAAAATTCTATAAAATAATATAGATCATAACAATATTAATATAAAAGAATATTAACTAATATTAATGGAATGATATATACGATGTTGCGAAACTAAACTAGCAACAGTTTGGGAATATGAGAAATTATTAATGATTGGTCTACGGCTTATTGAAAAAATATATATTTATAAATATTAATTATAAGCATATTAATATAAAAATACATTAATTCGTATTAATCTATATTAATCCATGGATATAATTTGACATAGCGAACAAAAATATGCAAGAGTGTTGTAACCGTAGGGACTCTCATATTATACATGACAAAGCTTATTAATATAAAATTATTATTAAGTATTAATAGATATTAACTAAATGTTACATTCGATAAGGCGATTCGATTAAAATTTATTAATATCACTTTTTAATTAATATATGTTAATTAAAAAGCTATATTAAATTTTAAGCAAATGATATATTTGATGTAGAGAAAAAACATATATTGTGGCAATATTAGAAACTTAATTACTAATAAATCAAATATAAATTAAAATTAATTGAAAATTTAAAGTAAATATAAATTAAAAATTAATTAAAATAATGATTAATGACAAAAATATTAATATAAAATTATATTAACAAAATTTAATCAAATAATATATATATATGTAGGGAAAAGACATGAAAATTGTTGCAACATTTTAAAACTCACTTATCGGCTCGGAACGAGAAACCGGGGAGCCGAGTTCGAATTCCAGTTGAATCCATTGTATTCACTTACGCGCAAATACCCTTGGGAAAGGTATTAATCCGTCTCTTCCTTCCAGTTATGGGTTAAATAGCAGGGCAGATTGGGTTCTATAGCCTTGGTCGGCAACCAGTCTACCGCAGAAAGCAATGGCAACCTACTGCGGGATAATCTTCTGCCCAGTCAGTCATGTCTCTTTCGAGACATGATCGCCCAAGCGTGTATCACGTATGGCACTTTAACTGACTGACCATGCAGGACTAGGCTTATTAATATAAAAGCATATTAATAAATTTTAATTATAAAAGTATCCATATGAAAGTATATTAATAAGTATTAATGAAATTATAACTTTGTTCTAGTGAAACAAAACAGACAAATAGGTTGAGACATTATTAAGTTACGTATAATCCAATACTAGGCTATAAAATATTTTTTTAATCGTTTCATCCCAAGCAAGCCGATACCGCACTTGAGCAGACGGACTAGATAAGAGAAGAGTGAATGTTTAAGCAGGAGGAGAAGGAAGAGAAAGATGAACCAGTAACAGTGGATATTGGAGAAAGGGTAAGAGAAGGGTGAAAATACCAGAGTGAAGACAACTGAGAGTCAGAAAGGAAAAGAACAAGATAAGCAATGTGATGGGGAAAGCACGACCGAAGGACTGGAGTCAAGTAGATAAGAGATGGGAACTGACATTGCATTAAATTCTTGAAGATTCTATCAGTCAGGAAAGCAAGTAAACGGTAGTCAGTTCGACATGTAACTTTCGTTTTCCTAATCACCAAACTTACTTAATAATAAACAAATTTTCTTATCGTTTGTCCAGTTTGAGCAGTCTTTAACAAATCTCTCCTTAAACCTGCGATAATAAGCATCGAATGTAAAACTCTCTTTAGGTTTATAAGTAAAACTTCCAATTAATTTAATGAAACTGTATCTAGTTTATTCCAACAGTATAGTAAGTTTCTTTAATTGCCGTTTTTGAACTAACTCTTCTCGCCGTTTGTGTTCTATTTTTTGTTGTTTAAAAATGGTTTTTGTGCTAATTCTTAATGTTTAAAAAAATTCAAGAAAGCATTTTTGAAGTACTCGATATTTAAATTTGTAGTTGTTCCTGATTATTTTTAAATTTTCTTCAAACGGTTCGTTTTCTTCAGACAATCTGAAGGAATGTTTATGGGCAAAACTGATGTCCGTGTTTTCGACGCCAGATTTATTATTATAGATGTACTTGTTTGAAATCTACGGAACTAAATCTGTTGTATAAAGATTTTGTTTGTTGTTATTTTTGTCTTCAGTCTATTGTTTTGAGCATTACATTTTTTTCGATTACTGGTTTCGCCAGACGAAAAAAAGAAAACTTTTTCCACCACTATTATAATAAATAGTGAACTTTCTTCGACGCCAATCTGTTGTATCATATTGTATTTTTCGAATCTTCGTGGCCAATCTGTTGTATCGCCGGGGTGCCAGAAAAATATATGCTGAGTATCTACAGTAAAATTCCTGTGATAATGGATGCGACACCAAGCGCTTAACCTCAGCCAAAAATCATGTGTCAATGACACTCCGAATTCTGGTGTTTATTTGCCCTCCTACTAAGGCTAAGTTCAGGACGTGCTCTTTTAAAACATGGTTTTCTCCGGGCCATATAGCCCAGTCGCAAATTTCTGTCTAATTTTGCCCATTCGTGATTCTACCCTTCAGCGGAGCCACGACTGGGTTAATACTCTCCACCCGAAGGCAGAGAGCTGACTGTGTCAATGGAACTACTGCGTGAAAATGCGGAGTCCTCCTAAAGTTTTAAGCGTCGTTTAGGTGTTGCACAAGGCCGAACGTATGGCGCACCCAGTAAAGATCATTCTGCCTACTCGTAACAGGTTCTAGCAAGCAACGCTTGCTAACCATTACACCACGAAGAGGTGCTCTGACACTCCGAATTCTGATGCTGACTGCTAGTAGTCTTTATTTTTATCCCGAATTTGGTCCATAGATCATTCCATTCTTGAGAGCGAATTTATCAAGGATGATTTTACTTTTATTTTTAACTAAATATGCCTTGTCGTGCAGTAGATATCAACTCGAAACGAGAGATCGGGGTGCCGAGTTCGAAATTCAGTTGTATTCCTTGCATTCACTTACGCACAAATACCCTTGGGAAAAGTATTAATCCGCCTCTTTCCTACAGTTATGGGTTAAATAATAGGAAGGATTGGCTGGCAACTAGTCTACCATAGAAAGCAATGGCAACCTACTGCGGGATAATCTTCTGCCCAGTCAGTAATGTCTCTTTCGAGACATGATCGCCTAAGCGTGTATCACGTATTGCACTTGACTGACTTGATCCATAGACCATTCCATTTTTGAGAGCGCAATTATCAAGGAATATTCTACTTTTACTTTTAACTAATTGTATACTTTTTTATCTATGTCAGTAGTTTGGATTGAAATTCATATATATATATATATATATATATATCTTTAAAACTTTCTGTAAATAATCATTAAAAAACTTCTAGCTCAATAATATTTTTTCACATATTAGATTGATGTAGGAGTGATTTTGACTTCACGTTCATCTATTATTTCGTATTTGTATTGTAAAATATTGGATTTTCCTTCGTTTTGACAGTATCTAACCAACTAACCTGTTTAGTTTGCATATTTCAAAATCTAAATAAAACATATATGGTGAGCAAAATTTAACCTTCGTCGTAAATCATCGCCGAGATCTTCGAAATATTTTATTTTATCACATGAAATAGTGATTTTTAAGATATCTGAAGCCAACGTTTAAATAACGTTTTTATCACATTTATACATAGAATTAAGTTTTCGATAGAAACGAATCTTTAAGCGGCATAAAAGAAGTATTTTTTAAAAATAGGTTTGCATGATCTTTGTTTTATTTTAAAAAGTTTCTTCTTAATATTTGTAGAACGATTTGATGACACATCAACTTCTTTAATATGTTGTACTCACATGCCTTTTTTGCCAAACTGATTTGGGGTACTACTACAGATTTTAAAATTTATTATTTTACCCTGTTCCATCTATGATAGAAAATCATTGATTTTATAAAATGAGATTTTAAAATGTGAGGAGATGAGGAAAATATCAAAGAAAAGTTTATACTATTACAACAATAAGAATATCTTGATTGTTTCGATAAGACAAATGCAGATATCTCATAACTGCGTTGAAATATCTATCAGAAGTCGATTGAACATAAGAAATTATAGATATTCAGTTATTAAATACCAATTTATGTAGATCTATAGGCCATGGAGGTTTTTTTTCTCGAGATTGCTTTATGTTTCACCCCATACTTTAAAATCGACACACAATATATTAAAAATATCAAAAAGCGAAGAAAACTTTTTAGACTCTTTGGAAGAAAAGCAGAAAAAAAACAACAGATGTGTTTATTTAATATAATCAAACTATAAAACACAAATCAAGGAAAAACAAAATGGTTTTCTTTATTGTCTATAGAAGATGAATTAAAAAGTTTGTACCAAAAATTCAGATATTTTTTATATTCATTTATTACAAAATGTTTTAAATCTGTTTATTTAAACTTCGCTGTTCTATATTCTTTCTGATTTTCTCTAACAACAAAATAATTAATAACGACCCATGTTTAACGCACATATAAATTTCTCTTCACTAATTATTGCATGCTGAACTTGACTGTTACTCAAAATGTTTCAGTCGTTGCAGTCTCTAATCTTCTGAGTCTTATTACGTAACATTCACTGGATATTTATTTGATGAAGCTTTATTGCTTTGGATTGTTAGGCTATATAATTAACAAGTAAATTCTGTCAAGTCTTATCGATTATGTGTTCCTTCTGTTGAAGTTTTCGTAGTATTCAACCGATGCATTATACAAATCGTGTGTTTTTTTCATAAAAAACTCAATTCATTGAGCGACATGTATCTTGGATGCGCCAGTTGTGAAATTTTTGCATTTATAATGGTTTTCTATTTATACTGATATAATGAAATTGTTGAGTTGTTTTTCTTTTTTAATCAGAAGCAAACAATGTTGATCATCAGACGGTTTTTAAAATTGCACAGATGTCTTCAGTTGTCCCATAATCTAGTGTTGACTGTTAACATTTTACCACCATAAGTGATCAATCGTAAAAATTGTATATATATATATATATATATATATATATGCTCTCATTACGATTGAGCTCTCTGGAGAAGAAAATTTTAAAAACAGTTTCCATTTCGGCTATATGCGTGACTCTTCAGAAGTGAATTGAGTTCTCTCGGTGACTGGCATCTGTATACACTGCTTATATACAAGACGTTAAAATTTCCCTTCTCTGATTCCATGCGTCGATGACTTAGGGAGTAGAGACGCCGACTGACACCAAATCAGT
>JBBBDQ010000675.1:2147500-2330000 GCA_037127315.1 Ascarosepion bandense | reverse complement strand
AAAGAACGGCAGTTGCTTTGCCAAAAATGAAAATGTATACACACGCCTGCACGCACACATGTGAACGCACTTTATATTAAGTAAAGCATATGCTGACCGTAGGAAACACATGCACTCAGTTTGACTTTGCTTATCTCTCTCTTTGCCATTAAAATCGTTCATGGTGATTATAAAAACCGATTAAATTATAAGTTCTCAACAAACACGCATACTCAAACGCTCGCGCAAATACAGACTCATAGCCACATAGATACAGAGAGAAATGGACATTTGCGAGAGTTTATTTTAAGAATATTGGAAAACCGTAAGGAATAATTCAAAAATCTTTAAAAATTTTTTTCCAAATTTTAAAATTCATTGAAATTCACTATTTTGTAATCGTCCCGGTTACTTTTTTTCTCATCTCTAATGCTTGTCTTTCAAACTGGAAAGATTTTAACTGGCAGATTTTGAAAATTTTCTTTGTATTTTTTTATCCACACTCTCTTCTGTTATTTGTTATGATGAAAGACATTAAAGGCAATTTGAATTATGTTGTATAATCCTAATGCAACGATACACTAAAACTGTTTTTGGTGCTTACTTTAGATAAATTTTATGATTTTCACTCTGGAATATTCTATTTGTTTTTAGGTTTTAAATGAAAAAAAATCTCTATTTTAAAAATAATGAAAATTCTGCTAATAAAATTAGTCAAAACTTTTGGATATTCTTAAATTGTTTTAAATGATTTTTTACAGATTATTTAAACTTCTATCGCATCAATTTTGCGATCCAAGTCTTGATGTGCTAGTTATCCCCCTTTTGCAAAATAGGAATATAAGGTACGCAGATGATACAGTGCTGATAGCAAACACAGAAAGGAAACTACAAGTATTCCTACAGAAGGTAGCTGAAGAGAGTGACGAGAAAGAACTACAAATAAACTGCAAGGAAACCGAATGTATGGTCATCAGTAAGAAAGGCCAGCCCAATATGCCATATACAGGTCGGGGATATGAGAATCAAGCAGGTACAAAAATTTAAATACCTGGGAATTGTTATAACAGAAGACGGAAAATGCGACACAGAGATCAGAAGGCGAATTAGCATGGCGAAGGAAGCATTCCAGAAGTTGAGTAAAGTATTAAGAAACAAGGCAATTTCACTAGAAACAAAGAGGGGAGTAATGGATTGCTATGTGATGTCCGTCCTTCAATATGGCAGTGAATGTTGGACAATATCATCAAAGATGAAGGAAAAAATTGAAGCAACTGAAATGTGGTTCTACAGAAGGATGCTGCGACTATCATGGATCGAGTATGTGAGCAATGATGAGGATTTGGAGATGATGGAAACGAAAAGAAAATTAATACTGAGCATCAGACAGCTGAAGTTCCTGTGACATGCAATGAGGAAAGAGGGCTTGGAGAACCTTATAGTAACAGGCCAGAAAGAGGGAAAAATGAGACAGGGAAAAGCAACGGATAACATATTTGAAGGACCTAATCAGGTGGATGATGGAACGACGGTTGCATGGTGTAAAAAGAGAAGGCTGCTAAGAACCAACAGGTATAGGGAGACGTAGAAAGCCATGATCGCCTACGTCTTGAAGGGACGGTGCACATGGAAAAAGAATAAATAAGCGTAAATGCCATAAATTACTGCGTACACCTCGAGGTTACAAGCCTATAACAAGCTATTTGGGTTTCAGTTTTGGGTCATTAATAGGCTAATATATTTGGAGTTCGACCTATACGGTAAGTATAGCCATAACTTACAATCTGTTTCTAAGAGTCTAGAGGAACTTGTACGTCTCAATGTACGCTATGCAAACAAGTATTATATTAATATATATAGTTCTTTTTAAACAACAATTATTGCCTTTCTGCTTCCTGATTTCCAGATTTCTTAGAAGACCTTATCTGTAGTTCCTGTTTTTCAGAAGTTGTTAAGCATCTCACCCCTCACGACCTACTCTCTGACAGAAATATGGATTACGCTTTGCTAGGTATACCGCTGATGGGCTAACAATAATCAATGAACAAGCTCTCGTTAGTAATGGCATAGTTCGAGTTATGACTCTAGATATCTCGAAGGCGTTTATCAAGGTTTGGCATGCTAGGCCTCTACGCAACGTTCAGGGATACGGTATTATCTGACGAGTATTTGAATTAATCTAATCGTTCCTATCAAGCAGTGGAATGATGTTGGATTTGAACAGAAAATCTTCCAGGTCCTTTCACACGAACGATGATGGCCGTCATGGCTAGATCCTAAATACTATGTTGTATCACATCTTCATCAATAATTTTTCTGATACCATCTGTTCACAAGTAGGTATCTATGCATATGACACCACCATTTACACATAATATCTGCCAAGCCGGACAATGTAAATCTGACTTTAGTCTTGAAACGGACCTCGAATCAGTGGGTAACTGGGGCCTGAATTATTTTAGCTCTATTTTTGGAGTAGAGGGGCTAGAATATTTAGGTTAGAATTAGGATTTAAAAAATGATGGTATATTAAAGTATATTTTAGTTAATAAAACTAAATAAGTATTGTGTGGGTCATTTATATTAGTAAAATAATTTTAAATTTTTAAGTTATATCGTAACATAAGTTATAAATGAAACATTTTAATTTTTAATATTAAAAGAGAATTGTTTTGTCTGTGTAAGATAAATTGTGGGACCATACATTATTTAAATGGGCAGACAACAATCTTCAACAGCAGGCTGGACATCAGATCTTTTTTTAAATTAGATTTTGTCATGAGTAAAGGGGGTGGAATGTATAGTTTAGAATGAGGATTTAATAACTAGGGTATATTAAGGTATATTATAGTTTCGAAAACCAATTAGGTATTGGGTTGGTCATTTATTCTGGTAAAATTAAAAGT
The DNA here is from genome assembly GCA_037127315.1 of Ascarosepion bandense. Lineage (NCBI taxonomy): Eukaryota > Metazoa > Mollusca > Cephalopoda > Sepiida > Sepiidae > Ascarosepion > Ascarosepion bandense. The sequence goes on along the minus strand of JBBBDQ010000675.1, from coordinate 2,327,115 downwards.
TATATTAGAGCGTAAGTTATAAATGTAACATTGTAAAAAATCCAACCTGTTATTGTTTACCAATTTAGGTAATGTGATCTCTTTATATACTTTACGCAGTCAAATTAATTTTATTTAAAATTTAATTAATTACAGTGTTTCGTTTATGACTTATACTTCAGCTTAAAAAATAAAAATTATTTTACTAAAACAAATGGTCCATACAATACTTAATTGTTTTTCGTACTACATTATACATAAGTATACCATAATTATTTAATACTAATTCTAACCTACACATTCCCGCCCCTTTACTCATGAGGTAGTAATCAAATCTAATTTTTAATTAAAAAACACCCTAAAATCTGACCTGCTGTTAAAAAATATCTACCCATTTAAAAATCTGTGGTCACACTATGTATTTTATCCAGAGAAAATTAAAAGTGACATGTCTAGAGACCAAACCATCCGGATTCCTTTCCTGACGTAGGTCTTTAAACTCCATCGTTACGTAATTCTCATTTTGATTGAACAATATTGATACGGATAAAGCATTTTCTCTAAATCCTCTCCCTAATTTTCTAAATAACTACGAATGCATCTTACTGTTTAAAATAAACAATTTTCACCATTTATTTTAACATTTCACTTTATGAAGAACAGTATTGTGCTGAATCATGAAAATTTCTGTGTAATTATATAATCCTTTTATAAGCCATTATAATAACAAAATTACACTATTAAGCTCTACTCTGCATCGAGCACTCTTTATAAATGTAAATGCTTGAGCAGTAGGTTTTAATCTGCGTGTTCTTTCATTTTCTTGTAATATATATATCGCTCATTCAGTAAAATGGATTAGAGCACTCTGGCTATTGGGCTCGTATAATGATAATATACACGCTAGAAAGTCTGCCTTCTTTTACCGAATGCCCATAGCTCAGAGGTAGAATCGCCGACTGACGCCAATTCTGTGGGGTTCCAATCTTGGGTTAAAAAGCAATCGGAGTCTAACTATACTGATGAGCTGTGATATAGCGAAACAGATCTGTCTGCGGATGACTGTGTATATATATAAACCTAGCTCGCGTAATAACTCGTTTACAAATGGAAAATATTCAAAAGTTCTACGATATAATTGTATTGAACACTTTTTATCTCCTGACCACCAATATGTATGTCTCCGTCTGTCACTTCTCAGTTCAGTTAGCTACCTTTTCTTTCTTTACCGTTTTCCCTCCTATCCTGACTGCTCCCTTCTAGATAGCATTTCTGACAACATAGATAAGGCTATTTCCTACCACCCATTCGCTCACATATTTGTATTCGGATATCTTAACGCCCATCATTCTGAGTGGCTTAAAGACTCTGTTACTGGTTCAGCGGGCATCCACGCCATGAACTTTGCTATTTTCCAATCCTTTACGCAAGTGGTGGACTTCCCCACACGCTTTCCCCAAGCACTCCATCTGGACACTCCTCTTTACTAGATATATGCTTTACCTCTGCACCTGACTCCTGTCAATTCCGCCCATGCTGTTGTCTCTCTCAATATTTATTTCCACTCTCACTCCCCCCAGGAGCCTTCTACCTATAGGACCTCTGAGGTTTCGTCCTGGGTGAAAGCTGGCATCGATGCCTTCATACCTACCAGGAAGTAATTGTCTAAAACCTAATTCCTCTCCGTGGTTCTCACCTGTCTGTTCGGCCGCCCTTGCCCACAGGAACCATTACTTCCGACTATTCCGAAGACAGTCATCTGATCACAATAGGCGCTTATTATGTCTTCTCGTAATGAGTGCAAGGGAATCCTGAATGACACCAAGTGGTTGTTTGCTGAGAGAATGAGACAGCGCATAGCTGACTGCAAGTTCGGATCCAAGGACTAATTGTCGGTTATGCAAACGGGTGCTGAACCAATAGCAAATCCACAATCCCTCCTTTAATCAATGAATTTGAGGTTCTCACGTCATCTACGGACAAAGCTGAGGGCTTTGCCCGCAGATTCTCATCCAAATTCACATTTGACTCATCTGGAGTACCCTCAACCCACTTCCCTATTAGAACTGAGGCTAAACTGTACGACGTTATATTACCACTGAACTTCCCACTGTCCTCTCTCTATTGTATAACTACTGCCTTTCTGCTTCCTGTTTTCCTGCATGCTGGAAGTTCTCTTCAGTCGTTTCTGTATTTAAGAACTGTGGTGAATCCTCGGACCCACCCAACTATCGCCCTATCAGACTTCTACCAATTTTAGGGAAAGTGTTCGAGACCATAATTAATGCTGAAATAGTTCAACATCTTAATGCCCACAAACTCGACTCTGACAGGCACTATGGCTTCTGCTTTGCCAGGTTCACGGCCGACATGCTAACAAGCGTTACGGAGTACATGCTCCAGGCCCTTGATGAGCCAGGCGAGGCTCGTGCTGTTGCTCTGGACATCTCCAAGGCTTTTGACAGCGTTTGATACTCTGGCCTTCTATGCAAGCTACGGGGTTACTGCATTACCGGACGCTTGCTTGATCTAATTCAATCTTTTTTTTAAATAACTGCAAAATGAAGTTCGTTTTGAATGGGTATGCCTCTTCATCCTACAGCACAAATGCTGGTGTCCCTCAGAGCTTTATCCTGGCCCAGACGCTCTTCCTTATTTTCATCAATGACATCCCAGATGAGATCAAGAGCCAAGTAGGCATCTACGCAGAGGACACCACAATTTACTCCCGCATCAGTAAGGAAACCCGTCGTGGCGGACAAACATAATCTCGCTGCTGACCTTGAACGGTATCCACACTCTGTGGTGAATTGGGGCAATAAGTGGTTTGTCAATTTCAATGCGTCTAAGACCAAGCTGTTGTCTGTCAATCATCAGAGGCAACCTCTCCTGCCTCCCATATATATGGACCAAGCGAGTCTCCCTGAGTGCAATACACTGCGCCTCCTAAGCCTTACCCTCTCTTATGATCTGAAATGGAACCACTACATGGAGTCCATAGCTAAATCCACTGCTAAGAAAGTTGGGTCACTGAGTCAGGCCAGGATGTTTTCCCGCATGAATCCATCCTGCATATATACAAATCAACCATTTGTCCGTGCATAGAATACTGCTGCAATATATAGTCAGGCGCCCCTGCTATTCATCTCAGTGTTCTCGACAGACTCCAAAGGAGAATCAGTAATGTGATAGGTACTCGACTACAGTCACTTCCCCACTTCAGGTGTTTACTCGTGCAACCATATTGTCAACTGGGTCCCACCCATTTACAGTTAGATTAACCAACTGCAGAAGACATTTCTACTCCTGCATCTTCTTCTCTCGCACTTCCCGCCTGTGGAACTTGCTTCCATATTCTTGACGGCTACAACCTCCAGGAATTTAAATGCAATGTCAATACTCATCTATTAACTACTTGACTCTAGTTCTTTCACCACCCCATATATCCTTTCTTTTCACCTTTGCAACTGTCATCACACCTGTATTCCCAGCCTTCTCTTGCTCCTTTCAAACTGGTTTGTAGCCCCGCTGCACATCAGTGGCATTACCGCCTTGCTCGGGGTGAAACGATTAAAAAATGTGCACTGGTCTAATTTTACTATGACTAAAAACTAAGTAATTAAACAATCCATATATATATATATATATATATATACAGAGGTTCTACTTGAGGCGAACTTCTTAACTTTAGATTACAAAACAGTTATACTAACTTATCTCATTTGCATTTTGAATGCGGTATAAATATCGCGAAACAACCTCTTACACATAGGAAACAACCAGCATTATATGACTAAACAGTCAACTGTAGGCTGAAGTTCATTAAATATTTAGCTTAAAACAGTTTTTTAGAAAAATAAATTTATCAAGTCCAGTTACTTTCTAATATTATATAGGGTTTCCTTCCTCACCTTTTGTTTAAAGCAGTGTGGAAATTTAACATTATCATTAACCTTCTGTATGAGTTCAACATTATCATTATGTCATCATTTGTTCTTCGAGTTACTTATTCTATCCATTTTATGTTTTGTGTTCGTTTGGTAGCACCAGTCAATAGAATCTGATAAAGTACCATATTATTTAAGAATTGCAGAATCCATTCGCATGGAGCCATTTTTAATCATTGTTATAATTAAATGGTAATCAGTAATAAAAGCATTTGATTGTTAAAGTAACATTATTATGGATTTAGACGTAAAGTAAAACAAACACACACAAAAACACAAAATGCATTTGTAATTTTAATTCGGACAGAAAAATTACAAAATCTAACTATGGATTGGTGGGCAAAAGAGAAAATATATTAGGAACCCTAACCCTAACCCTAACTCTAACCCTAACCCTGCCTCAATGTCTAGGCGTTGTTTATTCTCTCTTCCGTTAGAGAAAAATTCGATAAAACCACACACACAATCTCTCTTTCTCTTATGCACACACAAACCACAGTCACAGAAGTACAGGTCCATACTCATCTGCACAATATATATATATGCACAAGACATATATATACATATATATGCACAAGATATATATATATATATATATATATATATATATATATATATATGCACAAGATATATATATATATATATATTTTGAAAAAAAACAGTAGCTACTCTAGCATCTAAGCATCGTTCATTCAGTAATGAATTAGAACACTCTCACTACTGGCGTATAAATATATGGTATATCACATGCTAGAGGTCGACCTTCCTCTACCGAGCACCCATAGCTCAGAGGTAGAATCGTCGACGGACGCCAGTTCGCTCAGGTTTCAATCCTGGGTAAAAAGCAGTCGGATGTTTAACCGTACTGATGATGACACAGCCGTGATACAGCAAAACAGATCTGCCTGCGGAAGATGATATACGATTTCACACCCTGATTGAGCACTCTGGAAAAATGGTAGATTAAAAAAAACAGTAGTTACTCTAGCATCTACGCATCGTTCATTCAGTAGTGAATTAGAACATCTTCACTACTGAGCTGCGAAACAGATCTGTCTGCGGATGACTATATATATATATATATATATATATATATATATATATATATATATATATATATATATGTACATCACTACTGACAGACGTCTATAAACATAATCTAATATAAACCATGTTGATTCTACGCGAAGAGTTAGTGTGAAAATATACTATGACTGCAAAAATACTCATTTCATGTTGCGCGTTGTTTAAGATTAGCTGGAATAATTATATCCCTAGGTAAATTTCTCAGATGGAGAAAGATAAAAACATAGCTAAATGAATTCAACCAGGAAATATATATATATATATATAATTACAAAGCCTCGACATAATCTTAGATTTTAGCGCAAATGTTAAGGAGGTAGAAATCGAAGACAATTGTAAAAACAAACAAAAAAATTAATTACAATGAAAATAAATTTTTACCAAGTTTAAGCATCAACCAAGATTATTAATTAAAACTCATCTAATTAATTTTAATTTCTAAGGAATTAAAATGCAGCTGATTAAAACTATTCACACAAAACAGATATATAAACCTAATAAACCAATTTGAACATAATTTTCTTAAAAAATTAATTATTTTAGATGATCAGTTTTTGAAAGTTTCTCGTTGGAAACTTCTTTCGAAAATTGTTATTTTGTTAAGCACAAATAATAATAGTGTTTTCATAAAATAGTTTTCAAAATCATAATGTAATTTATTCGATTGTTTAGAAAGTTGTTTTAGAAGTTGACCAGTGAATGTATTTTTCGATTTTTCTATAGTGGGTTGTCCGTTCTAGTGAAAAGTAGTTGAATGTTGAAACAGATTAACAAAATTTGGCCTCGTTAGTAGGTAGCCCACTATAAGTTACAAGAGGGGTTATAAAACAAGAAAATCAAATTGAGTATAGAAACAACGTTTTATATATATAAATACATCAATTACGATTATTACAAATTAAAATGAATGTCTTTTGGATGAGTTCAAAGGATGTTAAAAACTTTATAGCCGAAAGAGAGTTTGTGCGTATGTATATGTGGGAGCGTTTGTGCCGTTAGGAATGTCTTTGATGTATCCGCTCCTTACCTCGGGTAAGTAGCCCAAGGGGCAGTGAAGAAGGTGAGAAGGAAAGGCGAGGCGAGCATAGTGGATTGTTTGACGAGGTCAAGGGACGTGCTAATTATGCTCGCACTTTCTCACCTCTCACGATGCTTTCTGTGTCGACATTTTATTTCGTCTTTTTGTGTCTCAGTAGGTCGTATTTAATTATGGGCTTCTCATTGAATGATAAATATTTGATACTTATTAATTTTTCGTTTTCTGCCGGAACATATCCGTGGAGCTGGATGCGCAAAGACCAGTTTTTGGCATTTGCTTTCTGGTCAACTGAGGGCAAACATCCGGTCCCTAGCTTTGCTCGGTATTACCACATTTCTTACTAAAAATAAATGTGATATGAAAGGGTTTTATCTCTCTAATAGCAGATCATATTGTGTTGAAACATATAGCGAAAACGATACCCAATAATACATGTGAAAAAGGTTGAGTTTATAAAAGACAAAAGGAAGTGTTGGCTTTCTTATCGTTTGCCTTATATGAGGACGAAAAATATCATTGTTTTTGACTTGCCGCTAGAATATCTGACTTTTAAATTTCCACCAATCAATAAAATCACAAACCTTACAGAGGATCAGAGAGAAATCGCAGCAGTCATGATATATAAGTAGAAAAGATAAGGATAATAATCTGTATTTTGTGTGTTAATGGTAAGTATTATTTCAAATAATTTGGATAAATTACAGTAGATTTTTAACATTTGCCATCGCTACATGCAAATTAAAAATATCTATAAAAACATAAGCAAATCTGAAATTTGCACAAAGGGACAATAATTTGCAAAGAGGGACAATAATTTGCAAAGAGGGACAATAATTTGCAAAGAGGGACAATAATTGGGTGATAAGAAGCATTGTAAAAAAATCAAATCAAAAGCAAGAAAATAATTTTCATTCAGCATATGAATACGAAAGTTAAACTTGAACATCGATGGCGTCACAGTTCATGAAACTTTGGCCAAACCATAGGAGATAATTGTAAAAAAAGAAAAAAATCTAAAGAACAGTAAAAAAAAAAAAAAAGATTTGAAAAATGAGATTGTTTTTCCCTGTGTTTCGATTTACTAAATATTGACTATTCCCTGAAATATTTCCTAAGTTATTTAACCAGCTTTACTCGTACCATAAATATATATATTCAGTGGGTGTATATGTAAAAATTTTGATGTCTCTAATATACATTCATTGTTACGACCAGTTTCATTAAACAAATTATATCCGATCAGGTCTTCAGTTAATCTTACAAAATAACTATATTTTCTGCTAAAATACAAAAATAAAATACTGTTATATTATATAAATGAAAAAAAAAAACAGTAAGTTATTATAAGTGCAAAAGTCAATATTGTGCTCCAGGATATAAATTCACAGTCAAATGTTTGTCCAGAAGATAAATGTTTTTTCGCATCTATTTTGAATCTTGTTCGCTGTGGAGCTGACGCTGTGCTTTGAACGCAGAAAGAAAAACACATTCAAACTTTAAATGATCTAAAAGAACGCATGTAAATGGGTTATTTTGAATATTTATGCATCATAATGCATCCTTTAGACTATAGGATCAGTCAGTTAAGTGCCATACGTGGGATACACGCTTGGGCGATCATGTCTCGAAAGAGACATGACTGACTGGGCAGAAGATTATCCCGCAGTAGGTTGCCATTGCTTTCTGTGGTAGACTGGTTGCCGACCAAGGCTATAGAACCCAATCTGTCCTGTTATTTAACCCATAACTGGAAGGAAGAGACGGATTAATACCTTTCCCAAGGGTATTTACGCTTAACTGAATACACTGAATTCAACTGGAATTCGAACTTGGCTCCCCGGTTTCTCGTTCCGAGTCGATATCCACTGTACCACAACGCACATACAAATCCTATATCACCCAACAGTTAAACTAAAACACACAAAATAAAATTGCACACCGGCAAATCGGATCCAAGGTACTAAACGCATTTTGGAAAAACCTTGACTAAAGGAAATTTCACGAGTCACTGTGAAAAGTAAAATTGCACATCCACAAAATCGGATTCAAACGACTAAAAGCGTTTTGAAAAAACCTAGACCAAAGCAAATTTTCACAAGTCAGTGTAAAAAACAAAATTTGGGATCCTGATTAGATAGTCAAATTTTTTCACACCTAAAGAAGAAAAGGCCTCCTAGAGCCGGTCACATGATGATAATACACTATTTAACCCACATTCCGTGACCAGTCAAAAACAGTTCAGCATGGCAGCGGTTAGCTGATGGACCTTGTGGCGCATCACGTATTCATTCTACCTCTTCCAATTTTCCTCTTTTTTATTTTCACTCTATGTTGCCAAAGAAAACAACAACAACAGGACACTCTAAGTATAAATTTCTTTGTTTGTTTTACCTTATTTCTAACCCTGTCGTCAACTTACCGAAAAAAGGAAAGGAAAATAAGACTTTACATTCTACTACTATCGACCATGGACTTTTAATTTCTGTGGACATTACTTTGAACAAGTTTATCTACAAAACTACATGCATTTTTCCCAATGAACATTTTTCTTCTCACAAATATGTTATAGTGTTCAGGTTACAAAATTGCACTTCTATTTTTCTTCTTAAAATTTTCTTATTCAGTTAAAAATCTTTAATTTAATGTAGAAACGAAACATTTTATACATCCACATTTCAACATTCTTCTGATATTTAAATTCTGGGAAAAACGCCAATTTACCAAGCATCATCAAATCCCCTAGAAGACCACACTTGATTGTTGAGAGACCGCCAGGAACTGTAAGAATCTTATAGAACAACCCGCCAGTAATCAATTAGAACAGAAGTTGAGTCTAACTGACACAAAGCCACGGGGGCAAATTGATAGGTGGTTTAAATAATAACCAGGGAGATTCCATTTTGTTACAGACAAGTCTATTCTGTAAGTAGTGATTGGCTGATAATTTCAGTGCGTACATTGAGCTTCATAAATATTCACCATTTGTCTTTGGGCTACATAGGGACATGTATTCAGTTACAACCCTGTTTATTTTTGTCTGCCAAATGGACGCTAGTTGGACACATCAGGAAGGTGAGTCTCACAATCTTGAATGTTCACCTTCCTACAGGGAGACCAAAGGAGACCACCATGGAAACAGTACAAATGAAAAGAAAAATTATTTTAATATTTTCTTCTAAAATATTCATCAAGTTGAAAAATGTACTAAAAAAACTGTTCTACTTGTTTGGAAAATGTGTTAGTTGCTGATGAGACGTGAAATCTTTTCTAGGGATTTTATGTTGAAATGATCATTCAACAATTTTGAACACAGAAAATTTATATATATATATATATATATATATATATATATAAACGTAAATGTGTCGTTATACACGTTTCGAAAAACCCTCCGAGTACATACGCGGAAGGAAAAAAATGGTAATAAAAAAAGAACGCGCTAAGCACTTGAACATCAGTTAAAGTCCGTAGCCGATAGAAAAAACCCGAGACGAGTAACCTAAAACAAAAAGCGCTCAATACGTAAGTAGAGCAAACAAAGTAAATAACTAACCTAGAGAGCCAACGAACCTACCAAGGTTTCACCAAATTGGATTTTCAGGGAAAGTTTGCTCAAATCTTGGAGCCAACTTTCCCTGAAGATTCAATTTGGTGAAACCTTGGTAGGTTCGTTGGCGCTCTAGGTTAGCTATTTACTATATATATATATATATATATATATATATATTGTTCTTTAAGGAAAATTTTATTCAAACACGCATATTTTTGATCGGCTTTTCGAAATTTCAGATTACAATAAATGTCCGTCAGTGAATGTTCCGACCTTATTTCGGTAGAAAGCTAACAGATCATCAGTGTGGGCAGAGACAAATGATGAGCTTTTTAGAACTTCTGATTATTTACTGAAAACAAACTCAACACCATCAAACTAGTTATCAAAAATATTATATCCAAAACTTCCGACTGATGTTGCCCGTTAGTGTTATTGACCAAACGGAAAATGTTTCTCCTCGAATAAAAAAGAAAACTCAAAATAGCTTACATAAAATATACTACAACTACACAAACAGGAAAAGTCACCTGACACCTTTCGTGCGAGAATAACACAAATATAAGCAGAAGACGGACCATAGTAATACTGGAGAGCTTCTCACAAACAATATCAAACGTAAAAGAAGACTTATAATCATCGATGCAATATTAAACGTCTTTAAATAAAATAAATAAAAAACAATTATATTTGAAATGTCTGCATCCACAGACTTAGACGCACGCACGTCTCGGCTAACTCGCAACATTCTTTCTTCAGGTCACCAGTTCTAAAGAGTTAAGATTAGTTAAAAACCTTAAACAATTTCTAATCGAATCTCCTACTTATCCGAGAACAATTAGTTGTAATTTGGAAAAGTCAATAAATAAAATTAATCAACACAAAATGTCTGCATTCTTTAATAATATATATATACATATATATGTGTGTTTGTGTGTGCACACGTGTGTTTTCGAACAACGTTATTATTACTGAGGTTTGAACGTCAGTTAAGTGCCATACGTGATACTCGCTTTGGGCGATCATGTCTCGAAAGAGACATGTCTGGCTGGGCAGGAGATTATCCCGCAGTAGGTTCCAATTGCTTTTTGCGGGAGACCGGTTGACGACCAAGGCCTTAGAACCCAACCAGTCCTGTTATTTAACCCATAACTGGATGAAAGAGGCGGATTAATACCTTTCCCAAGGGTATTTGTGCGTAAGTGAAAGAAAGGAATTCAACAAAAATTTGAACTCAGCCTCCCCCATTTGTGATTCCGAGTCGATATTCACAGAACCACAACGCATATGAACGTACATCAGTCAGTTCTTATACGTGACACACATTTTGAACGATCATGACCGACGTTTTATATATGTCAGTTAGTCAGTTAAGTGCCATATGTGATACACGCTTGGACGATCATGTCTCGAAAGAGACATGACTGACTAGGCAAAAGATTATTTCACAGTAGGTTACCATTGCTTTCTGCGGTGGACTGGTTGCCAGCCAAGGCTATAGAACCCAATCTGTCCTGTTATTTAACTCATAGCTAGAGGGGGAAGAGACGTATTATATTATTAAGTAGTAATTAGTGGGAGATCAGTTGATTTCTTCATAATAATATAAAACCGATCCCCCACTTTTTGCCCAATAGAAGCCTTAATCACGTTTCTATTTATTATATTCAGTCAGTCAGTTAAGTGCCATACGTGTTACACGCTTTTGGCGATCATGTCTTACTGGGCAGTAGCTTGCCATTGCTTTCTGTCGTAGACTGGTTCCCAGCCAAGGTTATGGAACCCAATCAGTCCTATTATTTAACCCATTATTGAAGGGAAGAGACGGATTAGTACCTTTCTTAAACGTATTTATGCGTAAGTGAAAGCAAGGACTTCAGCTGTAATTCGAACTCGGCTCCTCTATTTGTCGTTCCGAGTCGATATCCACTACACTGTAACGCGCATCCTACTATTAAACGACTTAAAAATGAGCCATACTCATCTTGCAAACAAACTGACATGAAGCCCACAATTTATTCCGTCCTGAAAATCAATACTTTATTTCTCTTACTTTTCTTTCGGTTTGCCCAACTCGGCTGCTGATTTAGAAAGATATACGCTTCCAAAAGCTTTTACAAATATGTCCCCGTTTTATTTTTGCCATGCTCATACTCTTCCTCAATGTTACTATTTTTATGATGTGCAATTCATGGCCAGTATTTTGGCAAAGAAGCGGATATAGTTTCTCTTCCAAGATTTTCTCTTTTTGCTTTCATATTGCTTTGCACTTTCTATATTTAATTTCCATTCTATGCTATTTATTCTGTTTTTGCCTATGACTATTTATCTCTTCCTTCTCAAATAACTTTCTACTTAATGAGTGTTTTACTATACTAACATTCTCTTTTTTATTTCCTGCCCTTTTGCCTTTCTTAATTTCCTCTTTCAATTGGTTAATCATTGCCAGATTTCTAAAGTTTTTCCACGTCGCACCTTAGTCGTTGCCGGTGCCTCTTGGACTTTAGCCAGCTAAAACATTTCTCTGTAACACCCCCAACCCGATGTACAATTAAATCTATCCCAAAATAATCGCTATTAAATCGACAAAGCAGCCTCTGTTTAATTAGAAAATCTACTCAGATTAGGAGGACACTTGTCCTTAATTTTATATCCGTAAGTCTCATAGTTAAGGAATAAATGCTGACGGGCGTCATAATTAATCAAATGTGTGAGAAAATGAGGAAAAATCTTAAATGCATTATTTTTATTTTTAATTTAAAGAGTCATTGATAATTTAATGGTCATAAAAGGAGTAAGACTAAGGACTTACACAGCAGTAAGTAAGGAATGCATTCAAATGGATACTCCACCATCCGCGCTTGTTGCAATATCCTTGGCTTGGAAGAAACTCTGCTTAAAAAAAGACTCCAACAGGTGGCAGTCGAATGCCTTGCTTGGGGTGAAATGATTAAAATAATTATATATATATATATATATATATATATATATATATATATATAATAATAAAACTGACTCTGTACGTATCTAGATCCTAAAATTTTACAAAAGCAAACCTTGAGGACCACAAATAACCGGCAGAATCTAAGTCCGTTACTGTCCGTCGCTATAAAGCGTTGGATAAGAGGGGGGAAAAAAAAAGAAAACCGCGGAGTACCGACAATACATACAGTACCTCGCAGCAAAGAAAAAAAAACCCTCAAACGGAACCAACCACAAAGAAAGAAAAGTGCTCGATACAAACTAACCAATTCGAATTAACAAAGAGGAAGTAACGTAGAGCAAAAACACACGTGAAAAACTCACAAGATCGCCAAGACCTACCGCGGTTTCGCACAACGGCTCGTCAGGGCCTGACGAGCCGTTGTGCGAAACGGCGGTAGGTCTTGGCGATCTTGTGATTTTTTCACGTGTATATATATATATATATATATATATATGTGCGCGCGCGCGCGTGTGTGTGTGTGTGTTGTCTGTCTGTCTGTATGTATGTCTGAGTGTCTCGATTGTAACGAACCCTAATCCCCCGAAACTTTAATTTTCAATTTCAACCAAAATTGGGTCACATGTAGATCATGATATAAACATTTGATATACGCAAAATGTATTCAAATCAACTTGCAGAGTACGGCAGAAATCACCGAAAACCTTACAATTTACAAACTCGTTTCCTACGAGAGGTTTTATAGAAAATACTCATCAAACAGAATATTTAAATATGTAAACTACTCATTATTTGACATAAGAGGTATTTTGAAATAAGCAAACTATTCATTATAAAACATGAGCTAGGTTTTAAATATGCAAACTATTCATTATTTCCTATGCGCATTCTTTTCACGTATATAAAATATTATTTCGCATAAGTGGGGATTTTATATATGCAAATTCTTCATTATTTCCCATGAGCAGGGTTTTTCAATTTTCAAACTATAAATTATTTTACATGAGCGGGGTTTTTAAATATGTAAACTATTAATAATGTCATATAAGATGGGTCTTTAAATATGTAAACTATACCTTATTTCACATGAACGGAATTTTTAAATATGTAAACGATTCATGATTTGACATGAGCAGGGTTTTGAAATACGCAAAATAAATGTTATTTCATTTGTGTGAGGTTTTTAAATGTGTAAACTATTCCTTAGTTTATAAGAACGGAATTTTTAAATATGAAAGCGATTCATTATTTCACATGAGCAGGATTTTGAAATACGCAAACTAATCTTTATTTTATTTGAGCGGGGTTTTAAATGTGCGAACTACTAACATAGCTTATATGGACTGAATTTTTAAATACGTAAACTATTCAGTATTTCATATGAGCAGGACTTTATATATTTAAAGTATTCATTAAATCAAATGAGTGGCGTTTTTAAATATATACACAGTTCATTAATTCACATGTGTAGGGTTTTTAAATATATGAACTATTCATTATTTTACATGAGCGGGCTTTTTTAATTATGTAAACTATTCATTATTTTACATGAACAGAATTTTTCAATACGTAAATTGTTCATTATTACATATGAGCAAGGTTTTTATAGCTGTACACTATTCAATATTTCACAGGAGTGTCTTTTTTAAATATGTCAACTGTTCATTATTTCACAGTAGAAGCTTTCTAAATGCGAAGATGATACATTATTTTACTGGAGGGCGTTTTCATATATCTAAGGTATGCATTATTTGACATTAGCGGGCATTTTAAATATGTTAATTATTCATTCTTTACCATGAGTAATTTTTTTAATAGCTAATACTTTGACCATTTCATTGAGCAGGGCTTTTCTATATGAAAACTATTTATTATTTTACATTACTTATGGCTTAAACATGTAAATTATTCATTATTTCACATGAGCATGGGTTTTAAATATGTAAACATTTCATTATTTCACATGAGCGACGTTTTATATATGTCAGTCAGTTAAGTGCCATACGTGATACACGCTTGAGCGATCATGTCTCGAAAGAAACATTATCCCGCAGTAGGTTGCCATTGCTTTCTGCGGTAGACTGGTTGCCGATCAAGGCTATAGAATCTAATCTCTCCTATTATTTAACCGCTAAATGGAGAGAAGAGACAGGAAATACCTTTACCAAGAGTATTTGTGCGTAAGTGAATACAAGGAATTTAACTGGAATTCGAACTCGGCTCCTCGATTTCTCGTTTCGAGCCGATATCCACTGCGCCACAACGCAAATCTTTTATATATGTAAACTGTTCATTTCTTCATATGAGCATTTTTTACATACGTGAACAATTTATAACTTCACAGGGGCCGTGTTTTTATATATGCAAAATTATGCATTATTTCACATGAGCGGAGTAATTAAATACTTATACTATACAATTTTTAACATGAGCAGGGATTTAAAAATATGTAAACTATTCATTATTTCATATAAATTGGGTTTTAAATACGTAAACTCTTCATTATTTTACATGTGCATTTTTTTTACATACGTAAAATATTCATAATTTACTTTTTTAAAAATATGTAAACAATTCATTATTTCACGTTAGTGCGGTTTTTAAATATGTGAAGTATTCATTGTTTCACATGAGTGGTTATGTAAATATGCAAACTATTCACTCTTTTATATGATTAGTGTTTTTAAATGTATAAACAATTATTTTACATGAATAACGTTTTTAAATATAAAAACTATTCATTATCTCACTTGGCCTGAGCTTTTATGTTAACTATAGCCTGTTTTACAGGAGCGTAGATTTTTATTCGTAAACTATTGAGTATTTCACAAGAGCGTGTGTATTTCATACGTAAAGTATTCATTATTTCACGTAGGTTTTTTTTTAATAATGTAAACTATTCATTGTTTCACATGAATGGCGTTTTTAAATATGCAAGCTATTTATTATTTCACAAGCATGGGGATATAAATATATAAATATTCACATGAATAAGTTTTTATATGCAAACTATTCATTACTCTACACGTACAGGTTTATTTAAGATGTAAACAGTTCATTATTTTACATGATCCCGGTTTTAATAAACAAAACTACGTATTTAATATGAACGGGATTTTCTAATACATAAACTATTTATTACTTGACATGAGCAATTTTTTAAAATACGTTAATTTTCATTAATTCACATAAGTTAACTATTCATTATCACACATGAGAAGAGTTTTAAATACGTAAAATATTCATTATGTTACATTTTTTTAGATATATAAACTACTTTTTATTTCACGTGAGGGGGTATTTAAATACTTAAACTATTCATTATTACATATGTGTTGTGCTTTTAAATACGTTAACTATTTATGTTTTATATGAGTAGAGATTTCAGATATGTACACCATTAATTATTTTACATGAACTTTTTTTAGATAGGTAAACTACTGCTTATTCCACATGAGCGGCGTTTTTAAATATGTAAACTCCCCATTATTTCAAATGAGCGGGGATTTAAAATATGTAAACCTCTCATTATTTCACATGAGTGATGTTTTTACATAAACTATTCATGATTTCAAATGACCATTTTTTAAAAATATGAAACATTCTCATTATTTCACATGAATGGAATTTTTACATACATAAACTATTCATTATTTCACATTAATGGTGTTTTTCTAATATTAAACACTTCATTATTTCACAGGATTGGGATTTTCCAATACATAAACTATTCATTATTTCGTATGAGTGCTTTTTTAAAACACGTAAGCTATTCATTACTTCACATGATCAGGGTTTTCAAATATGTAAACTATTCAATATTTCACATGAGTGGGTTAATTAAATAGGTAAAATATTCATTATTTTTCATGAGTGGTTTTCAAATACTTTAACTATTCATTTTTTAAATGAATGTTCTTTTAAAATAAGTAAACTGTTTCTTATTTCGAATGTGTAAGATGTTTAGATATGTACACTATTCAATATTTGGCATGGGTGTGTTTTTTCAAATATTAAACTATTCGTTATTTCACATGAGCAGAGATTTTGCAAAGTATTCATTATTTCAAATGACGAGACGCAAAATATGTAAACATTCTCATTATTGCACATGATTGAGGTTTTAAAATACTAAACTAGTCATTATTTTACATGAGCATGTTGTTAAATGTGCAAAGATTTGTTATTTCATATTAGTGGCATTTTTAAATACGGAAAGTCTTCGTTATTTCACATGAGTTTGGATTTTATATACATAAACTATTCGATATTTTGCATGGGCAGGGTTTTTAAATATGTAAATTACTCATTATTTTAAATGAGAATGGTTTTTGACATAAGTAAATTATTCATTGATTTATATGGGCGTGTTTTTTTAACTACATAAACAATTCATTACTTCAGAGGAGCAGTGTTTTAAATATGAGAATTATTTAATATTTACCATGTCCAGGTTTATTTAAATATAAAAATTATTCTTCATTTTACATGAGCGGTGTTTTTACAAACATAAATTTTTATTCATTATTTCACATGTGCGTGCTTTGTTTAAATTCGTAAGTACTTCATTATTTAACATGAACAGGTTTTCAAATATATAAACTATTCATTGTTTCGAAGGAGTGGTGTTTTTACATATGTAAAGTAAACTAGTCGTTATTTCACGTGTGTTCTGATCTTAAATATGTAAAGTATTCATTATTTCACATTCTGTTGATCATTTTACATGAGCAGCTTTTTAAATATATAAACTATTTATTATTTTACAGGATCGGGTTTTTTAAATTTGCAAAATATTTATTATTTCGCATCGAAAATTAGGACAAAACCGGAAAAGGCCGAAATATGGTTCTACAGAAGGATGCTACGGATATCGTGGACTGAGCATACAACCAACGACGAGGTGTTAGAAAGAATGGCAACAAAAAGGAAATTGATGCTGAGCATCAGGAAGAGACAACTGAAGTTCCTGGGACATGCAATGAGGAAGGAGAGCCTAGAGAACCTGATACTGACTGGCCAGATAGAAGGAAGGAGAGACAGAGGAAGGCAGCGGATAACATATTTGCAGGGACTGATCAGGTGGTTGACGGAACGGGGGTTTCCAGTAGCAACGGGAGCAAACATACTAAGAGCCACAAGGGATAGGGAGACGTGGAGAGCCATGATCACCTACGTCCTGAAGGGACAGGGCCCATAGAAGAAGAAGAAAATACTCATTATTTCCCATAAGCAAGTTTTTAAATATATATCCATACATTATTTCATTGAGTTGTGTTTTAAAGACGTAAACTGTTCAATATTTCACATGAGGCTTTTAAATACTTTACTATTCATTAATTCTGATGAGTGTTTATTTAAATACATGAACTATTTATTATTTCACACGAGAAGGTATTTAAAATATGTAAAATCTTTATTATTTCAAATGGGTTGCATTTTTAAATATGTAAAGCGTTCATTATTTCCAATGAGCTGGGTTTTTAAATACGTCAAATATTCATTATTTTACATGAACGGTTTTTTTAAAATACGTAAACCATTCGTTATCTCACATAAACACTATTTTAAATATCTAAACTAGTCCTTATTTCCCATGAGCGGCGTTTTTAAATACGTAAACTATACATTATTTCACATGAGGAGTGTTTTAAATATCTAAACGAGTCATTATTTTGCAATAGCGACGTTTTTAAGTATGTAAACTATTCATTATTCCACATGTAAGGTGTTTTCAAATTCGTCAGCTATTCATTATTACACACGAACAGTGTTTTTAAATATATAAACTAGTTTTTATTTTACATGAGCAACGTTTTTAAGTATGTAAACTATTCATTATTTCACATGAGCAAGAGTTTTTAAATACGTAAACTCTTAATTGCTTAACATGAAATGTTAAGAAGTATATAGGAATGGGGAAATAGAAATCCCGTCTCTAAATTTAACACCCCGGTTTGTTGTCTGTTTATTAAAACTGGGGAAAAAATGAAATTCAACTCGGGACTAGCGATGAATTGATGCAGACAAGCTAAAATAGCCTTCTAGAGACGGTCAGTCTAAATTTAATAAGCTGCGAGTTGAAGAAATCATTGTGCGTGGAGATAACAGAACACGAATATTATCGTGCTACTGAAAAACCAGGCAACTGATATTTTTTAATTCACTTAACTTTGACATTTTTGTAATCTTTTAATTACTTGATATATATAAATATATGTAAATCCAAACTGTGGCGTTGCGATCTTAAATTTAGATTTCATTATATACCATTCCGTCGCGGGTCTGGGCCTCGTGACAACAAGCGATCCTGATTTAAGCTAATCAACAACACAACGTGGGCGAGTTTGATTGAAGCTCAGAATGACTGGCTGAACTCAGCCAGTGGTTGCGTTATATTAAATATTGAAACTATTATTTCACATGTTTTGCTTTACATTACACATCTCTTCAATATTTCACATGAACGAAATGTTTAAATATGTAAACTATTCATCACTTCAGATGACACTTCTATTTAAATAATTGAATTATTAATTATTACTCATAAGCATTTTTATTTTTTCACATGAGCGGATTATTTATACATTTAAAATATTCATTATTTCACATGAACAGGGCTTTAAATAGGTAATCGATTCACTGTTTCATATCATCGGCTATTTTAAATATGTTAACTATTCATTATTAAGCATAAGCTGTTTTTTTTTCATTTGTGAAATATTCTTTTTTAATATTTAAACTACTTGTTTCACCCTTTAAACATTTGCTAATGTTTCTCTACGGAACAATCATTTTTGTTTTCATCACCTTGGCTAAAATATCCCCGAAATATTTATTCACATTTCCTCATATTTCAAAAGTATTTCCTGAAAGTTAAACTCTGTCACTTTTAGAATCATCGAAGAATTCAAGCTGACCTGAAATGAGAAAAAAGAGTAAATGAAATAATTCCATGAAGCCTTTTCCTTATTTTCTATAAAATCCATTTATACTTACAGACAACCTTTCGCGTATTACAATCAAAAGATGTTAGAAATGAGTTGTAACGCTGACAGATGTTATTTTCATTCATTTCTTAAGGTACCCAAGTATTTCAATCTCTTTCTCTGAAGATGACATCGGAAAGAGGTTGAATGTACTTGGGTACTTTAAGAAAGTAATGAAAATAATATCTGTCAGTGTTACAGCAAAACACTTGTATGTTCAATTCTATTTAAAAATATACACTTCTCTCTCGTTGGAACCAATGTAACATCCCCATTATATATATATATATATATATATATATATATATATATATATATATATATATATACAACGAATGTTTTACGAGTGGGACTAAAATGAATACCGAAATATTCATATGATTTTTATAAAGATTCCAATCTAGAGGTGTTATTTTCAGAAAGTCTAAGTAGATCTCTAAGTTCATGAAAGTAAGTATCTGCGAACAGTTGCCTTGAAGATCAAAGAGATAATGTCGCTATGGTCATGGAGTCTAAATCTTCTAAATTCGTTGTTGTCTGGGAGATTAGATATATAACTTGAATGATATTCAAAGGATGAACTTTCCGTAACATTGTCAAATGAGATCGAAATGTGGAAGAGATTTATACAGTCTTTGTCGCGCATAATATTGAGCTTGAATTTTAATCACACATTTCTGCATTAATTGAATGTAAAAAGATAAATGAAATATTGGCTTAAATTTAATTATTCACGAATGGCATCAAGGTAAAGTGCAGAATGGAATCACTCGATGGTAAGAATATGAAAATTGGTAAAATATAACGATTAGTAAGAGGGTTATTTCAACAACAGGGTGTTAATAAAGTTCGTGTGCACTTTAAAATCTTATAACTATTTGTATTTTAAAATTTTCTAAAAAGTGTATACGAACTTTATGGATGTATATTTCCATATACATATACAGTTTGCGATGGCTAGCTATCGCCATTTTATGCTTTTGACTTCGCGTATGTTCGTTGCTTGTTTTCGGTTTTGATTTCCTTGACTGCAGTGGTATAGTTTCTTCAATTATACACCCGTCTGTGAGTGAAAAAAGCACTATGACGAAATTCATTTCATCAGAATATTTAAGACGGCATTATTTACTATCGTTCTGTTAACATTTTGGTCTCTCACACGCTGTGACGTCATATGACGTCATTACACATTTTCAAACTGCGTCTGCTATTCCGTGACTGTTATCGTTGTTTAGCAATGTTTTATGGCCACACAAGATAAAAGTATCTTTGATGATGGATGTATTTATGCTAACGTTCCTGTAATCTCTCTGAAAATAGCTCATGTGAGTCGAAAACTTAGAACCAACTTAATAATAAATATCAAAATGTTAGACAATGTTTGTCTTTATTTTCACCTGAAATTAAAGCCAAAATACGATGTTTAGAAAGGCACATAATAAAATATAATAAACATTCATTGTCTGTTATATTTAACAGTATATGCTTAGAAAATTATCTGCTGCCTCGATACAATATATATATATATATATATATATATATATATATATATATATTTAAGCTGCAAATTTTCTTTTAAATATGTGAGATTCAATATGTTTCCTTATTTTCTATAAAATCCATTTATACTTACAGATAACCTTTCGCGTATTACAATCAAAAGATGTTAGAAATGAGTTGTAACGCTGACAGATGTTATTTTCATTCATTTCTTAAGGTACCCAAGTATTTCAATCTCTTTCTCTGAAGATGACATTGGAAAGAGGTTGAATGTACTTGGGTACTTTAAGAAAGTAATGAAAATAATATCTGTCAGTGTTACAGCTCATTTCAAACATATTTTGATTGTAATACGCGATTAAAAGTAATCGCAAGTTATTTTCTAAAAAAACACTTGCATGTTCAATTCTATTTAAAAATATACACTTCTCTCTCGTTGGAACCAATGTAACATCCCCATTATATATATATATATATATATATATATATAATTAAAACAACGAATGTTTTACGAGTGGGACTAAAATGAATACCGAAATATTCATATGATTTTTATAAAGATTCCAATCTAGAGGGGTTATTTGCCACATATTTAAGCAAATGTTGTAAAGTTTGCCATTTAGAGAAAATTCATTTTTGGTGCAAGACCAAATTTTAAAAGAACTGTATGAGAATCTCTTTACTAGTCAGTGGCGTACAACCCTTTTCTGCTTTCACTTCTGACTTTGACCAAATTCTTGCTTATAGAATATAACCACTTTAAGAAGCAATCTTTCTTCTGGCGTTTTACAAGTTATCGTGGGCTTCCTCTTGGGTCAGCGCAGTTCACTTTTCCTCAGGTCAGACATAATTTACACAAGATTTGGCAACTGAAGTCTAGTTTTTATTTTAATTTAAACAACGACTGTAGTTGTTGAATAACTGGCAATCGGAGAGACATCTGAAGTACGCTCATTGTTCAGAACGCTGCGAATTCTGTCTAAAATAAAAGTGGTTGATACACGTGCTCAGCTGAGCAATATCAACATAAGTACCAAGTCAATATATTTGCTACTTTCTTAGCTGAGTGCGGGAATATAGAATTTAAGGAAACTGTTGTGCGAATAATCTAAGCAGATACGTCGTTCCCCCTATGAATTCAACATTTCAAATCTTGCCTTTTTATCTGAACTTCATCACTGTCCTCTCAATCAAGTGTAGGCAAAAAAACAGTAGACAGTATCAGTTTCAGTGATTTTATCTTGACCGACTCATAATAATCTTAACGACAAAGATCAATAGAAAAGTACTTCTCGTCAAATTTACCCACTTTGACTAGAATTTTAATTTTATTTTTCTAATGTTCAACGAATGCAAGACGCAAGATGTGTTCAAGGTAGAAATTTACTGAACGAGGTATTGTATATGCGTAAGAAGTAGAAATAACAATTTCAGTGTATGAGAATATATAGAAAAAACAAAAGTTAAACCTGGAGAGGATAAAATTGTAGTGACCTGGAAATCATAGTCTGGGGTGCGTATTCCATACTGTAGTAAATCTTGGAAAGAAACTCTCCGATTGGAACTTTAATCTTACTTATTAAATACGAAAGGATTGGGGATGTTTTGTCCAAGTCAACGCGCTGTATCGTTGGTCTTAGATGTGAAGGACTGAACTGGTAGCACTAAAGAATGTAGCTTGTCAAAACATTTGCAATGGAAATTAACTGCGCGATGCAAGGGCATCAACTGTGCGTCTGCAAAAAAAAAACCAGTTGTTATTCATCATCAAGCGCTTTAGAAATTCATCAACATTGGAAAGTGAGAACTAGGTGGCGCCAACCCAGATATTGAAGCAGTACATAATTTCCGGGACTGATCGGGCTTTTGCAAATATTTTCCCAAAGAAGTCACGTACTTACCCAAACGGTACAGCGATAGAATGTTTTTCTAAGATCTTTAGAGGTGTCTCGTTTATATGGGTTTCGCCTGATGTCTGGGTTGAACTTGGGTTTTCGAAAGAAGGGATATCATTGAACTTGGGTTTTCGAAAGAAGGGATATCATTGAAAGAAGAACTCTTCATCATTATATATTGAAACTTATGGTCTGCTTAGTGAGGATGCAATGTTATAAATTTGACGTTTGAATCAAAATTCATGTTTAGACTTTATAATGTAAGGTAAGTTTATTTAAAGTTTCAAACACTGGAAATAATTCCGAGAAGAAAAAAAAGTGGTGAATTTTGTATTTTGATTTTTTCATTTACAGTTTAATTAAAAAGAAGTTTGAAATTATGAAGTCAGCTCTTCATATTTGTTGACCTTTCATTGAAATATACATAACTAGCAAAAGAAAATATAAATTATTGTTGGAAGCTTTGGCTTTTAGTAGTGACAGTAATTATTTTTCCAGATCAAAAATATATATAAATACTGCAACTAGAATCTACAAGTGATAATTTTTTAACAATTCTGTTCCCCTTGAAAAATAACATTTCGTTTGAAGGTTTCGTCAAAATATCTACAAAGTGTTTCTCTTTATTAATTATCTGAAAGCTAAAGAAACACGGGAAACTTGCCATAAGACATTTTTTAAAATTTGAAAGTCGTGTTACAAAACTGAAATTCAATGACGTTATTTGATTTTAATCATTTTTGCCTTTGCGAATTTCTGATTCGAGTCAAGTACAGCCACACCAAACCCAGATTCCTGTTCTCATTCTTGTGTTCTGGTGCCACAGTGATGATTTCTCATCAATTTTCAAAATAAAATGTATCGGGACAAAATCTAAAGTATTAACTTACTTCATCATTGGGTGATGCTTTTTGAACATTCTCCATTAGATTCTTAATAATAATATTTAATTATTTGTTCGGTCTGCTGGATAAAACAAATAACAAAAAAAAATTATAGAATTATAAATTTTATAATTCTACTTGAGATAAGCATGAGAATATACTACAAAAAGAAAGCAATACACGTCGAAGACGAAACAGAAAACTTAAAAGAAGAAAAGGACAATGCCGATGATAAATTAATTTTGAGAGAAAAATTTAGAAAATGTTTCTTAAAAATGTTCAGAACATGCTGAAAAATAAATAATAAAAAATTAAATTCAGAGTAAGTATATTTCAAAGATACATTAGTGATGTTGCGAGAATGAAGACGAAAAAATGTCAGAAACAAATAATAATGTAGTGCATTGGTACGAATGAGAATAAAAAGTATTGAAAGCTTTATTTATTTTGTGATAAAAGCTCTTCTGGATTTCTATCTTTGTGTGTGTGTGTGTGTGTGTGTGTGTGTGTGTGTGTCGGCGTGTGTGTGTCTGTTTGTTTGTGTCTCTGTGTGTGTCTGTGTCTGCGTATGTGTGTGTGCGTGTGTGTGTGCGTGTGTGGGTGCCGAAGCCTCAGTTTGACATCAGAAAGCCATCAATATTTTCTGTGTGACAAGAAATCTGTTTTAATGAGACTCGAAAAGCAAAAAAAGGTTAAGCCGTTTAGATTGATTACGGGTAGTTAATACTGGGTGGCGACATCGTGCTTTTGATGTTGAATTGAGTTCATCAGGTCTACGGATCAATTTAGAAAAAAAGAAAAGAAAAAAAAACACGTTTACAGATAACACTCTTTATTCCATAGTAAGATTTAAGGCAGTGATGATAAAAAATCAATTTCAACATATTTTAGAGACAGACAGACAGACAGACAGACAGATAGATAGATAGATAGATAGATAGATAGTGTGTGTGTGTGTGTGTGTGCGCGCGTGTGTGTGTGTGTGAGCGCGCGTGTGTGTGTGTGTGTGAGAGAGAGAGAGAGAGAGAGAGAGATTTGATGAGATAGAGTGGGTTACTAGAGAGATGGCTAATTCCCCCTAAAATATGTTTGGACTTTGAATCCAAATAAAAGAATTCAGTGGATTGATGTATTTAAGACGCATATAATCTTTATATTCCCATGCAAATATCACTTGAGTGAAATCAGGAAAACGTCGCTATTTTTGCTGAACGATGTGCACTTTTACTTACCCACTGGAGTGCTTATATAATTTTAGCTGTACATGGATAATAACAATCTGCGTACATATCTTTTATGCCAATTACAATTAAAACGAGACATACGTAAGAGCACCCACGCACACACAGAGAGGCGTCAACATATTTTCGGTTTTGTAGGTAGAAGGTTGCATAGAAAGACAGTCTCAGGAATGTACGATGAAATTCAAATTAGTAAAAGATGTGGTGACAGTGCTGGACTGCTACGTGATGTCAGTTCTTCAATACGGCAGCGAATGCTGGACAATATCATCGAAACTGAGGACAAAACTGGAAACATCGTAAATGTGGTTCTACAGAAGTATGCTGCGGATATCATGGATTGAGCATGCAAGCAACAATGAGGCATTGGAAAGAATGGCAACAAATAGGAAATTGATACTGAGCATTAGGAAGAGACAACTGAAGTTCCTGGGACACGTAATGAGGAAGGAGAGCCTGGAGAACCTGATACTGACTGGCCAGATAGAAGGAAAGAGAGACAGAGGAAGGCAGCGGATAACATATTTGCAGGGCCTGATCAGGTGGTTGACGGAACGGGGGTTGACAGGAGTAACGGAAACATACTAGGAGCCACAAGGGATAGGGAGACGTGGAGAATCATGATCGCCTACGACCTGAAAGGACAGGACACATAGAAGAAGAAGAAGAGGTGACAATGAGGTAATTGGTTAGTTCTTTGAACAATTCAAGTATCACTCAACAGTACCGTTAGCATACTAAGACAAATTATCATTACCGTAGTATAAAGAGGCATAAAACAACTGCAGCGGGTGGGTCTATATGTCCCAAGAGAAGCTTCACTTTCACTATTGGTCCTTACAAACACCAAGAGTAAGCACAAAACTAGAGAGTTTATGGATAGCCTACACAGAATCTTCTTGAGAGAAGAGACTCAGAACCTGAGAGAGTAAGCTTCACGGTCGGATGAAACCTACTTTCAGAATGATGATGAAAAGTGACCAAGTGAAAAAGATATATCATAAGCATAAATAAACATGCCAATTGTATTGATGCTTTTAACGATTTAGTTTCTCATGATACTTTTCGAACTAAAATTGACTACGATGACAAAAATAAAATGGTTTGTATTCTTACAGTCAATTAAAAATGTTTTCACAAGTTTCCATTATTCCGACACATTCTGCTAACGAGTGGTGGTGATTGGTGCCACTGGAGAAGTGTCCATCTCAAGTAACCTCTCTATCACATTTGTGATATCCTCTTCTTGAGAAAACTCTAATGATCAGGTTTACTTTTTCTTTTTTTAAATGTCTTTGCATTTTAAATTATTTGGATAACATACGGAGCATTTAAATATAACGTTAATCGGCTTCAAAATCTTTTAATTAAGAAATACACGATAAAAATGACCTCTGCTTTATTCTCCATATATTCTCTTGTATTTTTATATTCCCATTTGGCTGATTCAAATTTTTGGGAGACAGATAGGGAGAAGGAACGAAGAAAAACTAAGGGAGAGAGAAATAGTGGGGAGGAGGATCTAGACATTATTTCTTACCGTGAGTTATATTCCCTATCAGTTAATTAAGAGAAATAATTGCATCGTTTCAATATTTAAAAAAAGCTAATAAAGAGCATAAACGCTAAAGTAAAATCTATGCAGACGTGTTTGAAAAATGAATCAATTCAAAAGAAAATGTTAATCCGAAAACGGTAAATACATTAATTTTACTGTTCACGGAAAACTATCAATTGCAGGCTTATTTTCTACCAAACAACTCAGTGTTGATAAGGAAGAATTAATCATTAAAAAGAGACAATGATAAAATTTTAAAAAGAAATATAAAAAATACTTATATTTGATCGCTAATTAGAAGACAGTTTTAAAACGTTAAATATACATTAAAATGTGTGTAATATGGAAAAATGTCATATGCATATGTGTGTGTGTCCGTGTGTGTGTGTGTGTGTGTGTGTGTGTGTGTGTGTGTGTGTGTGTGAAGTTCTGAATTGGCTGCAACCCAACAATCAGTAAAACTATTGTAAATTTATTCCTATATCAGCCAGAGATTCTACCGTTCGACTGATCTTTGTTGTGGAGATGCACTAGAGAAGGACAAACAAGTCTCCCTTGAAGAATCATCATCTACTGTCGATAGAAATGTCTAATGGCAGAGAAGTAAGAAATACTTTGCGAAGCAAGTCGCTGACCAAGAGCAGAAGAGAAAAGAACATTCCATAAAACCGAAATCCCTAACTAGTTTCCAACACCTTTACTGTAACTGTTCGTATAAATGCCTTAAAATAATTGGTAAGTCCTGACCAGTTTAATTTGCAAAGCGAAAAAAAAAATATAATGATAAAATTGAAAAATTGAAGCAAATAGGTCAGACATTATTATTAAAAACCAAAAAGAAAAAAACTTGCTTTTTAATTGATATGGCTTGCCCAGCGGATTGTAACATAGCAAACAAGGAATTCGAAAAACTGCCAAAATATAAAGACCTGTAAATTGAAATAGAAGAAATGTGGAAATTGAAAACAAAACTCGTGCCAGTGATAGTGAGTGCACTTGGAATGATAAAAAAAAAACAAAAAAAAAAAAAACAATGAATGAATTCCAGGAAACACCAGCTTAAGAGATATACAAAACATTGTTTTGTTAAATACAGCTCACACACCAAGGAGAACTTTGTCTATGTAACGCTAGGGATATTATAGAGATATGAAAAACATGAAATAGAGTCATAACAACAATCTTTACTAGGAACTGTCAGGCAAATATCATACATAAGAATGTGAATCCAAAATGCAGGTTCTGTGATAAATATCAAGAAACAAGAGACCATTTAATCTCAGGATGTTCTGTACTTGCCCCAAAAGAATATAAAATCGTCACGATTGAGTTGGGCAATATTTACAGTAGACAATGTGCAAACACAATGGAAAATGTGTAAGCAAACACTGGTATGAACATCACCAAGCACCGGTTATAGTAATAGAAAATGTCAGCATTCTATGGGATTACACCATTTACACAGACAGAAAAATTAAAGCAAATAGGCCGGACATTATTTCTAAAAACCAAAAAAGAAAAACTTGCTTATTAATTGATATGGCTTGTCCAGCGGATTGTAATAGCAATCAAGGAATTCGAAAAGCTGTCAAAATATACAGACCTGTAAATTGAAATAGAAAAATGTGGAAATTAAAAACAAGAATCATACCAGTGATAGGAACAAAAAGCACATTGAAAGAATCCCTGGAAACCCAAAAAATTCTCTTGTTAATTACAGCCAATACATTAAGGAGAACTTTGTCTATGTAGCGATAGGTATGTTAGGAAGATATGAAAAACATGAAGTGGAGTCAGAAAAACACACTTCCTGCAGACTTGGTTTGGTAGTGAGACCATAGCAGAAATCAATTTATAATGAAAAATGAGATAATAATAATAATAATAATAATAATAATAATAATAATAATATAAAAAATATATGATAAAAAATGGAACAAAACAACACATTGAAAGAATCCTTGGAAACCCCAGCTTAAGAGATATACAAAAAATTGTCTTATTAAGTACAGCCCACACACTAAAGAAAACTTTATCTATGTAATGCTAGGGATGATAGGGAAGATAGAAAAACATGAAATGGTGTCATAACAACATGCCACGACCTGCCTTAGGTCTCCCCGCAGACTTGGTTGGTAGTGAGACCAAAGCAGAAATATAAATATGATGAAAAAATGACATAATAATAATAATAAATTAATTGGCGTAACTCTTCCAATATTTTTAACAGTTAAGAGAAGAAGGTGATTTCATAAAAGGAAAAGATAAACACAAATTTTGACGAAATGTTATATTTTAAAGGTTCTTTTACATTTAAAAATATATAAATCTACAAAAAACCGTAATTCTTTTTGCAAACGTTACTTGACTTGTAATAAAAAAAAAACAAGAGAAACAAAGTTTGTATAAAGACATCATTTTTTTGTAAATTTATATATTTTAAATATTCGAAATTATTTAAAAATATAATTCGAAAAAGGGAGACATAGTGTCAAAATAATATTTAAACTTATCAATCGCAGTGTTTTATCTTCTACTTTTAAATAAATTGCTATGTTCCTTTAACTGATAGCATCAGCAGCAAGAACAATATCTCCTCCTCCTCTTCCTTCATGTGGCCTAGAAATATTGGGGTGATATCCATATCTTATGGGCAGGACAAGCATTTTAGTATTAATCGACAGTCGTCTTATATATATATATATATATATATATATATATATATATATATATATATATATATATATTCATATTCGTGTGGCCCCAAGCAAGGCATTTTACTGCAACTGTTGTTCAGGGAGTTACATAGGGTGGAATGTTATGAGAGTGAGTGACAAGTTACAGGGGGTGTCAGGAAGAGAATATGAGAAGGATGAGAATACTGATGAGAGTGGGGTGGACGGATGAAAAAAGCATGAGAGAGGGGATGTAAGTTAGTGAGACAGGAGATGACTATTAACTTTACATCTGAATTCTTGAAGATTGTTGCTGTCGGGAAAGTAAGTCTGCGGAAGGGAATCCCACAGGCAGGAAGTGCAAGAAAAGAAGGTGCGAAGTAGAATTGGCGTTTACAATTTATTGGTTTCACAGTAATAGTGTGAGACTTAGTTGCTAATCTTGTGGATCGAGGAAATTCCTTTATAGGGGGTACCAGTGAACTAAGTTCATCGGAGCAGCAACCGTGAAAGGATTTGTAGAAGAGACACAGGGAAGCTACACTGCGTTGGTGAGAAAGCGACTGTATGGTTGCTGCCAAATCGGGATCGATCACATTACAGATTCTCTGTTGGATTTGGTCAAGGGGACCTAGGTAAATAGCAGAAGCACCCGACCAGATATGGAAGCAATATTCAATGCACGGGTGGATGGTTGATTTGTACATGTGCAGGATTGTTTGGGACGGGAAAAAACTTCCTCTCCCTACATAGAGAACCGACTTTCTTAACAGCGGATTTAGCTATGGATTCTATAGTTATTCCACTTGAGGTCTGATGTGAGAATTAATCTGAGGAGGCGCAGTGTTTTGCTTTCAGGGAGAGAAACTTCGAATAAAATTACTCCTTGGCGGTTAAGGGCAACACACAAAAACATAAATAAATCAATAAAATAAAATAAATATAAAACAATAATACAAATGTCAATGTTTATAAACCAAAACTCCTGTCGTCATTCTGATAAACAAAGGCAGCGTCTCTCAGAAATGAACCAATATGTAGTAAAAAAATCTGTTACTTGAATAAATTCTTCCATCAACAATGAGACAGCTGTTCACCAAAACCAGATTAACTCCAACATAGAATCAGGTGACGTAATGTTAAATCAATAAAATGAAAGCAAACGAAATGAAATTGTGAAAAGGTAAAGAAAATAGTCATGGCCTCTCTTTTCACTGCACTTAAAAATCTAAAATAGATAATTAGGGATCAAACATACCAAATATAGAAAGATATGGTAGAAACCAAAATATTATCCTATCTCGACCCAAATATGCGGGCCAATGTCTGTAGAGATATAGAAATAAGACACTCCAATAACGAAACAGATAAGATAAAACGAAATAGAAGACGAAGTGAAATCAGCCATAAGCCAAAACAAAATAGCAAAGAGCTGAAATCTAAACTTATTTATAAATGGAACTTTGTCTGTGTGTATGTAAGTGTGTGTGTGTGTGTCCGTTACATATAGACTCCGAAACGGCTGAACCGATTTTCTTAGCTAGGTTTTGTGTCGAGTTTCCCCCTGATTAATATCGAAAATCTATAATCGAATAAATCGGGTTATAGAAGGAGTGGTCCGATTTTAATTAAATTTGATACACTCATAGACAAAGACGTAAGAAACGATATTCAGAATTTTCAATGTTGCAGTTCTTACAATAGTGCAGAAAATCGATAATATATATATATATATATATATATATATATATATATATATATATATATATATATATATAAAAGGCAAAATGTTTGTGTGTGTGTCTGTTTATCTGCCTGTATGTCCTTGATACAAATTCACAACTTTTATCCGATTCTCACCAAACTTCACACAAATATTCTTTAGGCTGAGTCTGAACTCCAGGACCATGGATTAGTTTTAAAGCTTTCATTTCTCCTGAGCAACGCCGCGCTATACTGCTAGTAAATAATATGACAGAGAGTGAGATACAAACTAAAATAAATGAGATACGAATTAGTTAACTCTCAGGCAATAAAACGAAAAAGTCTTGCTGCATCATAAATAAATTTCGAGAATTCAAATTCTGTCACTGATGAAGATAATCAAAAGACTTTTAGAGCAGGATTCCTTGCAAACAGCAGAACTGAAATCCTAGTAGTAAAAAACCACCTTATTCAAATAATCAGCAATGTAACCGACACTCAAATTTTTGGAAGAGACAGACTTCCAAGAATTCATACGACAAATTTCAATTAACATTCTCTGTAAACATGATGCTGCATTGCAAACATTGATAATTGAAAAACCACTGAAAAGCATTAGTTAAGTGCCATACGTGAAACACGCTTGGACGATCATATCTCGAAAGAGACATGACTGACTGGGCAGAAGATTATCCTGTAGTAGTTTGCCATTGGTTTCTGCGGTAGACTAGTTGCTAGCCAAGGCTATAGAACCCAATCTGTCCTGTTATGTAACCCATATCTGAAAGGAAGAGACGGATTAATACCTTTCCCAAGAGTATTTACGCGTAAGTGAATGCAATGAATTCAACTGGAATTTGAACTCAGCTCCACGATTTCTCGTTCCGAGCCGCTATCCACTGCACCACAACGCACATCCTCAAAGCATCATAGAAGTGAATAGTGGCATATATGCAACAGATTTAACATCTACTGAGAAAACGTAATGTCAAGACAAATAAAAGATTAAACAATGGACAGAAGGTGCCCGCTTGAAAGGTAAAATTAAAGCAATAAATTCAGGAAATTCGATAAGAATTTTCGATACTAGATGAGATTTCAGGAATAAAAATATTTCAACGGCCAAAGCAAGAAATATAAAGTTAAAATAAATGAATTTTCACGAATCAAGGACGTAAAAAACCGAAATTTCAATTGAAGGTACCGAGAACAAGACGATATGAAAAACATTGTAAATTCTATCGACAAAATAAGATATTTCAAAGACGTTATAAAAGTTATCTTCTATTAAAGAAATGCAGTATTTTTGGGAGAATATTTCGAAAACCCCAAATATATATAGTCTTTTACAGAGTTGATCAAACTTGAGCAATAAACAATGAAATTCAAAACTGTGCAAGAATGAAAAATATATGCAAGAATAATGTTAGGCAAAATAAAAAAAAAACTTTTACAAACACCCCAAAATAAAAATCCTAAATAGAAATGCAAAGGTAACCAACTTTTGACTCTATCATTTTTCATCAATTCATAAAACTCTTGCACAAAATTTATCAATCCTAATTAATAACCACAATGAAATTAAACAATTGCATATCTCTTACCAAAAATGGGTGTAAAAGATGTTTAAGCAAATTGTAGGTCAATCTGAATTAATCGTCTGTTCTGAAGAAAAGTATTAACACTTTTCTTAATAATAACAATCTTCTTAACCTGAAACGAAAATGCCGAAGGGATTCATATGTTTGCAAAGACTAATTACATATAAAAAAAATGATCTTTTAAAATTGCAGGAAGAAATTAGCGTAAAGCGCTTTGATAAAGCTTTGAAAATGTAGAAAACTTTATCGGTGATAATGCATTCTCTTAAATACAGTATGGAAATGTGGAAAATTACATATCTAAATAACTCTAAAGGTACAGCCACTTCAAATGTTTAGAATATCTGACAATAAATCTTTTTAATGAGACTTCCTATGATCCCTTCTCTTATGTCTGTCCTTAATTCTCATTTCGTATGAACTAAATATTAATAACTATGTTTAGAAATTAAAAAAGAAAGTGTTTACTTACGTAATCTACATGTGTTTTATCAAAATATTTGCCAAAAGTGACAATGTATTGAATAGTATCATGAATACGATAAAATGTTTCAATGATGGCATCGGTATAAATTTCGGATTAGATAAATGTATAGATACACTCTCAATCTATCTCGATTTGGCTACACATATCAGGGAGCGGGAACAAGAACGAGCCTATAACTACCTATGAATCAGCGGAAGGGATAGACTACAGTATACCTAAATTAAGGAGAAACTAAGAAAAGAATACTAAAGGTGTGTTAAATACAGTTTGGACATCCTTAACTAAATGATAGCTGGTGTTAATGGACGTCAAAACGCGAGTTCCCCACTTTCTTTTGCATACATCATATGAAAACGCAGAGGATTAGTTCAACTAGTACTCATTTACAATCGACAACAATTGGTCTTTGACGATAGCTGAAAACTTCAGAAGACGAAATGATAAGCTTTCGCATAGAAAATGAAATAAATAAGCAATTTTATTATCAAACAAAGGATGCCAACACATTGTAAATGGTGTTTCAAGTCGCTGAAAAAGTGAAAATATAAAATAATATATTTATTGCAGCGGAAAGAAAAAACCCTAAAAAGCCCCCCAAAATGCAAAGTACCAAATTAAGATAAGCCAATATTCTATTCTGTCCCTTACCAAACAAGGTGATAAAGAAAAAACCCCATCTGAAACCGAAAACTTTATTCTTTCTGCACAGGATTAATAAATTCTAACTAAAAAGTACCAAGCAGACACACTGAATAATTGTGTTGACCCTAAATGCAGATTCTATGTTAAATATCCAGAACCAATTGACCATCTTGTATCTGTGTTGGAACCAAATGAATATAAACATTTTACAGAGTAGGTCAATATCTGCACTGCAAATATACTACTTTGACGGGAAGTAAACTGCAAGAACAAGAATGGAAATCACCTAGGCCCGGTTACACAGATAGGACATATAACAATTTTAAGGGAATTTACAATACACGCAGATAGAACAACCAAAGCTAATCGCCCGGATATCGTAATCAGAAACCACACATATGAAACCACACATTATTTATATGGAAGTCCCTGTAGATTGTAGTGCATCTTTGAAAGTCTTCAAAAGACAAATATAAGTATCATGAAATGTAATAGAAATCAAAAATAAAATGTGGCACACGAGGACCTTAATAATTCCAGTTGTAGTTGGAGCCCTTGTTGATTGGAAGAGGTTCCGATAGACTCATTGGTGAAATCCCTGTAGCTCAGGCTTTAAAAAATACAAAAGTGTTTTCGGAAGTACATTTCACATTACAAAGAGCTTTATCAGTGTAAAATGTGTGTTATTTTACGGATTGTTAAAAAGTCAACAGTGGAAAATATCATGAAGCCATTTTTAAAATTAGGAGTATAGAACAGAAATTCAAGGAAATAATAATAATAATAATAATAATAATAATAATAATAATAAACAAAATAATGACAAGAATAGAAAGAAATCCCTCAATGTAATATGCTTTATAACTTTCCAAGAAAAGAACATTCTTTTTCTTCTGTCTCTAAAAGACTTTGTAACGGATTGCATGAAACAGCAAACTCTGGAAATAACAGAACTATATTCTTGTATTCTGTATTTATTTGGGAATGGCCCTTGTGACCTGAAGTCATTATTATCAGTTACACTGACAAAACCGCGACATTTAATAAAAGAGAAACTGAAGGATACTCTGGTCGAAATAGGGCGTGATGAACAAGGCCGAATAATAAAGTGTGCAATGGATACATTGTCGTCTGGATAAAGCCAGAATTAAAACAACACTGCCATCTCATTTTAGCAGATATATTTGCCAAATTTACGCAAAAATATCTTGAATTAATAAAGAGTAAACTTATTCTGTAACAACGCCATTGAATTCAAAAACGGCTTCCAGACTACATCTCAATGTTTCTTCAACTCTTCTGGACGGTTTTCTGATTTAAGTTAGTGAATGCTGCCATAATCTTTGACTTCAGTTACTTTTCACAAATAATTTGGTTGGTATCTGTCTTAACTATGTCCCGTACATAATAATCAAGGGGGTTGTTGTCTAAAGCGTTAGGAGACCAGATATGAGGGGTGATGTGGTCGCAGAAATTGTCTGACAGCCATGAATGGGTTCTTCTGCTAGTGTGGCATGGTTCAGAGTTAGGTTTACAGAAATAGTATATTCAAACAGCCAGGCTTTTGATCCAAGCCGGACCTAATTTCTCAGATTGACAACAAAATACTCTTAAGGGTTCATATTAAAGCTTCCGGTGTGAATATAAAGCGGCAAAATATGTACTTCTAGTTGAATCAAGCAACGCATTGTGACACTATCTCCCGCGGTGATACTTTCCCTTCTCCCGTGGGGATACTTTCCTTTGGTTGGTTTAAAACAACGGAGAGAGAGATCTATACTGGCAATGTTATTAAAGTTTTATTGCGTCACGCGATATGAGCTTAGAAAAAAATAATTTTATTATTTTTCAAGTACTTTTAAAGGCCGGGAGCATGAAATTATTTTGACAAAAAATACATTTCTCGTCTTTCATTATTGTGTAAATTTCGTCCCTTTTCATGATCATATAAATTTCCCTTAGAGTTGAAAAGTTGATTCCGCTAATCTGAAAACGCATAGACAAAACAAGTGTCAGAGTGATTTGATAAGGTCCCACGAAGGCCAAGGTCGCTGTTAAATACAACAGTCCGTAATAACCCGAACTGAATCAAGCTCCGATATGAGTTGGCAGAATCTCATTAGTTGAGCTAAAAACTTCCGCAAATCGAGTGGGTAGAGAGCGATTTCATTGTCCGAAGACTGTGAGCCGGCCGGATCCCTAGAGAGGATCGAAATTGGTTATAAAAATAGATGCTCGATACGAAAAGTCAGTTGGAGAGCGAGTTAGCTCAGATTTCGGAGAGAGCTCCACTCTCCGCCAGCGGCCGCCCCGATTCGGCAAATTCCGTCAGATTCCGTCAAGAACCAGAAAGAAGTTTACTGTTTTAGAATTTACATAGAAAATTTGACGACACTGAATATAGAGAAAAGACTTTAGTGAAATTTTGAAGAGATCTCAACGCTAACGAAACTTAAACAAGATGTTTATTTTATTAAGGATTAGAAGCTATGATGAATTTGGCGAACTTTCTCTCTCTGTTGTAAATATCATTTCCGACGATTGTATATCATTTTCGACAACTGTTTTCTTGGGAAAAGAAAGACATTGTTTTTTTTTTCTTGTATAATGACATTCTTCGTAGCTCTCCAGGCGTGTTCGGCTTGTTCATTTATTTTATTAATTTTCTTTTTTTGGTGCCGTGTTTATTATTTTTTTTTCAAATCACAAGTGTACACCAGTGTCCGGACTGGCTAAAAGGGACGACTATTAAGATTGCAAGACGTGACCTCTGGGATCTAGTCACAACGTGGGACAGTGGCCCGTTGTTGCAACAGTCGTCCTGTAATCCAACTTTTGTGGCGACATCATCGGACGGGATCGTCACGACCAGCAACAGCGACCAAACCAACCGTATACCGGGTGGCAGTGTCACAACTGGAATCGTCACGACTGTCAGCGAGAACGAGCGTCACATTACACAGACGGCCAGCCCGGCCTGAGGCGTCACATCTGGTGCTGTTTCGACCAGGATCTGGCCTGAGGGCGGCAGTCCGGTGCAGAGTGTCACAGTATGAACAAAATAAAAAAATGTAAAATAGTAACAATTTACCCATCGCAATCTGTGTATATAGCAGAAAAATGTTAGTTTTAATGCATATATCCAACTGTGGCATATATATATATATATATATATATAAGTAAATAACTAACCTCGAGAGCCAACGAACCTACCAAGGTTTCCCCCAGTTGGATCTTCAGGGAAAGTTGGCTAAAGAGGCTAAATGAAGGTGAAAAGATATAAGAAACTCAGAAACCCACGTGATCGAAACAGAGGACACCAAACACCAAAGGGGGGGGGTAATAACATTTTATGACAAAACAAAAAATTGGCTGTTAAATTAAAAAGTAAGTTTTATTATTATCTTTATGAGTTGTAGGGTGTGTTCACTAGGTTTTTCTTTTGACTGATGTTCAAGTGTTTAGATCGTCCATTCTTTATTATCATTTTTTCCTTTCTCCTATGTACCCGCAGGGTTTTATGAAACGAGTATAACAACAAATTTACACACACACACACACACACACACACACACACATATATATATATATATATATATATATATATATATATATATGTATATGTATATACGCACATAGATTGGTAATTATTTATGCATACAAATTGTGCCCTGTGACTCAATAGATTTAATTGCATGTACCTCAGCTGATTTTATAAATGATTTATCGAATGTAATATTGGAAGTCTGAAAACAAAAGAAACGGGTTACGGCCTTGTAAATATTTTCCAAAAGCAAACAGGAAAAGGTAAAATGTTTTGCTTAGAAATTATTAGGTAAGAAAACTTTATAGATTTAATTAAATTAAGAAAATGAATTTTTAGGGTCATTTGGGCGACATCTGTGAGAAAGACAGCACAAAGATGCAATTTTTCCGCCAATAATTTGGAAACCCCTTTCTATGCTACTTGATATTCGCACTAGAATTTCAAATGCGAAAATGTTACTGTTTTTGGGTGTTAATCTGAGAACAGACCTTAAAGAATTGGAACGGAAATTTAAATTTTTAAAAACATTACACAACAATAACAATACTACCGATAGCTCAATAATAAAAAATAAATTTAAATACTGCCCAAATTAGGACAATAGTTAAAATGAAATGAACTTATTCTTTGAGAAACTCTGAGACGCAGACTTTCAAAACAATCACAACCCCCATAACATTCTCACACACAAGCAAAAACTAGCATTAGGAAATATCTGTGAGAACAATAGCATAATAATAGAGGAATCAAACAAAGGCAGTGTTGTGATCATCATGGATAAAACTTACTACAAAACCAATATTCAAGATATACTCGAAGACGAAAACAACTACAAATTAATCAACCATAATATAGATGAAATATCACATAAAAAATGTTGCTTTACACACGGTAAAATACTAACGTAAAAAGAAAAAGATTTTCTTACAGACTTTGTTTCAAAAACATTCTGCGGACTTCCAAAGATACACAAATCAAATACAATTAAAGCAGCTATCCAGGAAAAACAATCGGAAATTATTCACACCCCAACTCCTAGAGACTTAAATTCAGACAAATTGTAGCAGAGCCAGCATGCACAACAGGCAGACTGAGGCATATAATAGACAAATTATTACAACCATTCATCACAAAAATAAAAAGCTACATCTGAGAGAGCATACATTTCGTAAGTTTCCTAGCACGTAAATGATCCCAGGGTTACTAAGGAGAACATTTGACATGAACTGCCTGTACAGCAACATACACCATGAAATAGATTGAGAAACACTTAGAAATGCTTCCCACACTCTTCAAAATGAATTCATGATACAAAGTATAGAACTAATTTTAGACAACAATAAATTTCAATATAACAAACAAAATTAATTAAAAAATCAGTTACAACGATGGGGACAAGAATGGCACCGACATATGCAACACTTACACTAGCATATCGAGAAGAAAGCTTATACAACCAAATAGAACATAAATATGAGGAAGACATAAAAGCAGAATTCACTAAATCATGGAAGAGATATCTAGATGAGTGTTTTATCGTTTGGAGATCAACATGGGGAGCATAATTAAACTACACAATCTACTACAAAACTTGCACCCGAAAATTAAGTTCACGCTAGAATATAGTTATAAAGAATTACCATTCCGAGACATACTCATAAAAACAAAAACAATTATATCATCACAGATATTTCCCATAAACCGGACAGACACCCAACAATACCTCTATTTCAAGAGTCGCCACTTGCTTAACATCCATCTCCTACTCCGTAGCACGACGAATTTGCACAATAGTAATTGACGAAACTCTTCGTAAAATACGCCTAGAAGAACTACGAAAACATTACAAATAAGAGGATATCCCACTCCACTAATAAACACGTGTTTGCAACTAGTAGAAGATATACCATTACAATATCTCCGGGATACCCCACTAAAAAAAAAAAAACAAAAACAAAAAAAATAAAAGAAAGAAAAAGAAAAAAACATTCCGCACACGAGGAACACAATCCAAAGTTATTTATAAAGATCAAAACACACATAGAATTACTGAACAAAAATGTTAAAGGAAATCTTAAACAAAACTAAAATAATTAAAAAAAAACGCAAACTGAAAAAATTAAAAAACATCCTAACCTCATCAAAATTCAAGCAACACACAGCATAAGGGGTTTCAAAAAGCAACAAAAAAGATATGGAGTATGCAACATAATTATAGAAGGAAACCACTTCAAGTTCGAAAACACATTTACATTAGAAATAAAAATAAATCTGAGCTGCAACTCTAAAAACATAATTTATGATTTAAAAGGCAACAAATACACGAGGAACACAATCCAAAGTTATTTATAAAGATCAAAACACACATAGAATTACTGAACAAAAATGTTAAAGGAAATCTTAAACAAAACTAAAATAATTAAAAAAAAACGCAAACTGAAAAAATTAAAAAACATCCTAACCTCATCAAAATTCAAGCAACACACAGCATAAGGGGTTTCAAAAAGCAACAAAAAAGATATGGAGTATGCAACATAATTATAGAAGGAAACCACTTCAAGTTCGAAAACACATTTACATTAGAAATAAAAATAAATCTGAGCTGCAACTCTAAAAACATAATTTATGATTTAAAAGGCAACAAATACACAAAAATATACTTGGTGGCAGCAAAAGGCTTGAATAAAAGAGTACCCCTGCACAGAAGCAACTTTAAACTAGCCAACAACATGAAATTGTACGTCTCCCAACGTTTACATGAATCCAGTGAAAGTATATTCTGATTAATGCTCATATACATAAAATGCAGATAAGGATACACTCATGATATAGGAAGAAATATTTATAAAAAATATAAACCTTCCATCAACAAAAGAACATGAAAATCTAAAACACACACAGATAAGTTTATTCCCCTGAATAGAGTCAACTTCGGATATAAAACACGTGTAGCGACAAAAATACAATTATGGTCACTTAATGTATTATACAATATCAAGAAATGTTAATAATAATTACAACAATAAATTTACACTTTGAACAAAACGTGAATGTTGATCCTAAGGAAGTCACGTTGAAATCTTGCTAGCTGTCTCTTTATCAAGTTAACCAGATCGGATGCGCATGCACAAATGGATTAATGAAAACGGCACAAAAATTAAATTGAATGACTCCTGAATATGTTGCGGAAAAATATTTATAGACAAACAAAAAAAACAAAAAAAACGAAAAACAAAAAACAAAAAGAGAACAGAAAGAAATAGAATATAAACGTCGTCAATTTCTTATTTTTACAACGGATCGAAAACTTTGTCTAAGAGTAGTGTTTGTCGTATGAACATTAATTCAAGCATTTGGTTGGTAATGTTGTCACTCTAATCGGAGTTTTCAAGTTGTGACGATTCAAAATGTCTTATTCGAGCTTTATGAAAACTGCCAAAGATTGGTTTTTGTGTGTGTGGTGGATGGCGGCGGCGTCGGCGGCGGTGGCGGTAAATTCGTCTTATCTGTCTTAGCTCAGCGCAACAAATGCCTCTGTTCGTCGTTTGACTTTACGTCTTTTCGGTTGGTCGGTCGGTCTGCTGGAGTCTTTCTGCTTCTTTATATTCAGTCAGGACTCTATCGGAGGCGACCGTCTCTGTCTCTACGCTCGTTCCTCTCCAGTTAGGAACCGCCTCTCTCTTGTCGTTACATCTCGACTGATCTCGATCAAACGGCAACTCAGCTCCAACTGCATCCCGACTAACTTTGGCACTGCGGGGCTTTATTTTTATGCTTGTCTTAAATTTTCTTGGGTGAAGCATGACGGACGCGGGATGCCTATGTAAATCAAATCGTTAGCAAATTAAATCACTCCTGCCTTCGCACTTTGAGGCGAAGTTACATTCTTCACTTGGTTTAAGCAATAAAGCAGCCATATTTCTTTCTGTCGACTTCTTTTAGCTAACTGATGACGTTATTTAATTTTCCGGTTTTAAAATCTGTTCACAGGGAATTCGAGATTTTCTTTCTTGGCCTCATCAAAAATTTTGACAATCTTTGGCTACAGCTTATTTTTCACTTTTACCAGCTAAAAGGCTCAGGGCTTTCAAAGGTATTTTTTTTAGTCACATGTTTCCGCTTTGTCACATAATGGCTGCCAATGCGATGATCCCGTTTGATCCGCGGCCCGCACATGCAAAATGTCTTTTTCAATTCAGCCAGTTTCCAAGATTTTCAATATTTTCATTTTGCAATATTCTCTCTCTGCTCATATTTTATTAGTTCATATTGCAACCGAATAAACAATTTTATTGACTATTAGACTTCTTTTCCTCTACTCATATTGGAACAAATAATCTTCACAATTAATAATACATCTAATAATAATTTCTTTGCTCCGTCGTGCTAAAACACTGTTATATTTTTCTGCATGCATAAGTATTGTTACACAATTATAGTTTGCAAATGTGATTTGATTCCTTCAGTGAAAGATATTATATCATCTGAACTTTCGAAAGGCAAATCTACATTAGAAATATCCAAAATTATTGGAAGATATCACCAAACTGTGAAAAGATTTGTTGCAACTCCTATGATGATACGTAAGAGAAAGACTCGAATGACAAAATACAAAAAACATGCGTTTGAAATGGGAAAAACAGTATACGAAGTTTCATTTCTCAAATGTTCTTTTCACACATGAAAATCGTGCAACACTTGGTATCCCTGATAGTTGGAGTAAAGGTTGGGTTGTAAATAAACGAGATAGCTATCAGCACTTGACACGTCAACAAGGAGGAGAATATATTATGATTTGGTCTGGTATTATTAGAGGTATCATGGTTGGTCCGTGGCAAGTGCCTCACGGTACGAAAATAACTGCAGATGTTTATATAGCCTTTCTCAAAGAACACCTGGGATGTTGGATAAAAACAAAGAAACACCTTCAGGCAAACCACCGTATTTATGCACGATAATGCTGTTTCACATTCAACTCATAAAAATACGGCGTATCTGCAGAAATCTTCTGTGGACCACATAAATTAACTGGCCGGATAATCCTTTAGATTTAAACTCAATTGAAAACTTGTAGAGCATTCTGATGTGACGTGTTTGTATGAGAATATACGCCAATTTAGAAGCAAGGATAATTTATGGCAGGACAATTACATCACAGGAAATCCAGAAATTGACATTTTCCAAGTCATTTAAAAAAGGATTACATATTTCACATTAATCAATTTTTTTTTTAACTCTGTTTACATTCTGTTCATTTTGAATTCATTTTATTGGAGTTACAGCATGTATCCATAAAAAAAATTGTGAATGAATAAATTAAAGTGCTATTTCTATTTTTACAAGTTTTTTTTATTACATCTAGCAAATAATTAGGCACACTCATAGTTTAATTAAATTAGGTAACTGACACTAACTTGTAGATGTATATACATGTCATCATTCTCTGAAAATTTTGCTAAATTTCAACCAGTGTTTTTTGGATAGGATAAAAATGTGTCACTTCGTAAATAATTTGAAATACAGTATATATATATTGGGGAAAATGTGTGTGTACAACTGTACTGATGAGCTATGATACAGCGAAACAGATCTGTTTGCGGATGACTATTTACGCTCTCACACCCTAATTGAGCACTCTGGAAGAATGGTAGACTTTGAAAAAAATTAGCTACACTAGCATCTAAGCATCCTTCATTCAGCAATGAATTAGAACACTCTCGGATATTGGGCGTGTATAATGATAATATACACGCTAAAAAGTCTGCCTCCTTCCACCGAGCGGCCATAGCTCAGAGGTAGAATCGCCGACTGACGCCAATTCGGTCGGGTTTCAATCCTGGGTTAAAAAACAATCGGAGTCTAACCGTACTGATGAGCTGTGATACGTCTACGGATGACTATATATATACACCTTCGAATTTTGAAAATTTTCTTTAATTTAATATATATATATATATATATATATATATATATATATATATACTTTAAAGTTTGAATATTGATCAGTATGGATCGAAATCCTACAAGATGATAAAACCTTCCAGATGAGATCAAGTCCCAAGTAGGCATCTACGCAGATGACACTACAATATACTCCCGCACCAGTAAGAAACCTGTCGTGGCGGACAGACATAATCTCGCTGCTGACCTTGAACGGGATCTACACTCTGTGGTGAACTGGGGCAAGAAGTGGCTTGTCAACTTCAATTCATCTAAGACCAAGCTGTTGTCTGTCAACCGTTACAGGCAACCTCTCCTGCCTCCCATAAGCATGGACCAAGCGATTCTCCCGGAGAATAATACACTACGCCTCCTCGGACTTACCCTGTCCTCAGACGTCAAATGGAACCACTATATTGAATCCATAGCCAAATCTACTGCTAAGAAGGTTGGGTCACTATGTCGATCCAGGATGTTTTTTCCACCTGAATCCATCCTGCATATATACAAGTCAACCATCCGTCCGTGCATGGAGTAATGCTGCCATTTATGGTCAGGTGCCCCTGCCGTTCACCCCAGTGTTCTCGACAGGCTCCAAAGGAGAGTCTGTAATGTGATAGGTACTGATCTGGCGGCTCGACTGCAGCCACTTCCCCATTGTCGAAATGTGGCCTCCCTTTGTCTGATCTATAAATACTTTCATGGCTTCTGCTCAGACGAACTTAAGTCACTGATGCCTCCTCAACAGGTGTTTACTCGTGCAACCAGACTGGCCACTGGGTCCCATCCATTCACAGTCAGGTTAGCCAAATGCAGACAACAATTCTACTCCTGCAGCTTCTTCTCTCGCACTTCCCGCCTGTGAAACTCGCTCCCGTATTCTTGCTTTCCTGACGGCTACAACCTCCAGAAATTTAAATGCAAAGTCAATACTCATCTACTAACCACTGGACTCTTGCTGTCTCCCCACCCCCGTATAACCTTCTCTTTCTCTCCACCTAGCTATCTGTCATCGCACCTGCTTTCTCAGCTTTCTATTGTTCCTTTCTAACTAGTTTGTACTCCTCACTCTTTTCTAATTAATCTTTTTACATTTATGTAGCCCCCTGCACATCAGTGGCGTTTCCGCC
The DNA here is from genome assembly GCA_037127315.1 of Ascarosepion bandense. NCBI lineage: Eukaryota > Metazoa > Mollusca > Cephalopoda > Sepiida > Sepiidae > Ascarosepion > Ascarosepion bandense. Next base: position 2,282,777 of record JBBBDQ010000675.1, on the reverse strand, counting down.
TTGGCTCGGGGTGAAATTATTAAAAATAAAAAAATAAAGAACGAATACGAAACATATCCCAGTTCGAGAGCCGAGTTCTAATACCAGTTGAATTCTTTGCATTCACTAAAGTGCAAAAACCCTCGGGAAAGGTATTAATCCATCTCTTTTCCCTCCATCTATTGGTTAAATAGAAAATTAGATAGGGTTCCATAGCTTTGGTTGGTAATTAGCAGAATTAGTGGCAATTACTACGGGAAAATATTCTGCCTAGTCATTCATGACTTGAAAGAGGCATGATCGTCCAAGCATGTATCACTTATTGTTCTTGACTGATTTATCTCAATCTAACATGTTACACTTTTATTAAACATTCGTCGGAGACTGAGAAAATATTGTTTTCTATCAATCTCTGATGGTCTTAACAAAAGTGAATCATTTTAGATTGAGATACGTATTCGATCTTTATTTTATATTTTACAAGTATACATGCACGTATATACGAATATATATCAGTTGAATATACGGATCTAAATTTGACAAAACGATAGAATGAGGTAATTCTACTCTAACAGCTTCTTTTCTCGAACCTCCCGCCTGTGGAATTCTCTTCCGCATACTTGTTTTCCCGAGAGTTACAATCTCCAAGAATTTAAATGTAAAGTTAATAGTCATTTCCTGTCTCACTAACTTACTCTCTCTCATGCTTTTTCTTCGTCCACCCCACTCTCATCAGTAATCTCTTCCCTCTCTTACTCTCTTCCTGACACTACCTGCAACCTCTCACTCCTCTTAACATTCCTCCTATGTAAACCCCTGCACAACAGTGGTAGTAAAATGCCTTGATTGGGGCGACACGATTATAAAAATAAAAAAAATTGAAAGCGTATTCTAATCTAACATGTTTTTCTTTTTTTAAGACTTGTTCAGAGACCGAGATAAAAATAAAAGATAAAAATAACAAAGAGTATACTGGTCTGTTGTCATTTGGGGTTACTTCTTATTAATATGTATAATTATATATACATATACACAGCACATATATAGTGGAACCTCTACTTACGACATTAATTCGTTCTGGAAGTCGTTTCGTAACGTGAAAATTTCGTAAGTACAGGCGCTTTTTACTCTATAAATGTTCTAATCTGTTCCAAGCCTCCACAGAATCTCGTGAGGCAACAGCATCGGCCCACAGCTTTCTTGAAACCGTATTAAGGGTACGTCTGGTAACCTCATGTCAAGCCATGTCGATTATCTTGAGGCAAACCACAATATCGAAGTGCTGCTTCCAAAACTCACGAAGGGGGTAAGCTGGGTGTTTTCAGTGATGTCGAAACACCTCTTGAATAGGTGTTTCGTGTCGCGTTTCTTGAAGTTTAAAATGACGTGCTGGTCCATGGACTGGAGGATAGAGGTGGTGTTATCTTGGAGGTCAATCAGTTAGTTAAGTGCCATCCGTGATATACGCTTGGGCGATCATGTCTCGAAAGAGACATGACAGACTGAGCAAAAGATTATCCCGCAGTAGGTTGCCATTGCTTTCTGCGGTAGACTGGTTGCCGACCAAGGCTATAGAACCCAATCTGTCCTGTTATTTAACCCATAACTGGAAGGAAGAGACGGATTAATACCTTTCCCAAGAGTATTTGCGCGTAAGTGAATGCAATGGATTCAACTGGAATTCGAACTCGGCTCCCCGGTTTCTCGTTCCGAGCCAATACCCACTGTACCACAACGCATATGGAGGTACAACACCTTAATAAAAGAGAACTGCTCCAGGATATCATCTTCTAGGGCGGTCTGGTGGGCAGGGGCATTATCGAGAATGAGAAGGCATTTGAGAAGGCAATGAGGTGGACTCTGGGAGCTGCAAGTTGCAGCGCTTATTTTGAAATTTTTGCCTTTCGTATCCTGAAATTTCTTTCGTAAACAGAGGCAACATTTTTCCGAAGAGGCGTTTCGTAACCGGAGAATTTCGTATGTATAGCCTTTCGTAAGTAATTGTTTCACTGTATTAATAAAAAAATATACGCCAAGCTCATACATTTATTTAGGCATTTTTGAGAGAGTTAGAAAGATCGAGTAAGAGAGAGAGAGAAATATAATCAATATATAAAGATGAAAAACATATTTTGTCAGAATCAGCTTGAAATTCTCTACGGCGGTCTTTAAATAAAATAGAAATATTCGAAAATATATTCTTTTACTTATTTCATTTTCAATATTTTTTCTGTTTTTATTTTACTTTTGTTTCTGATCTGTTATATTAGTGATCTACTTCTCAAAAGTAAATAACACGTATTTTTAAAACATGAGAAATAGCATAACTCGATGGTTGAGATCCGAATTGAAAAGTTGAAAAAGATTTAAACAAATCTTATTTTAATATATTTTTTTCTATCTCAAACGTTTGCGAACTGACTTAGATAATAATAAATCATTCGTCGAATCGTTGATAAATGAATTTTTTCTTAGTATTGTCTGGCAAAAATCCCAATAAGATTTACGCTTTCGTACGAAGTATATTCAGTCATGTTTACATTTTTTAAAATCATTTCACACCAAGAAAGGCGGGAATTTTACTTGTACGCAGGGGTTACAGAAAATGAATTTAAGAGAAAAGACTGGGTATAGGGAGTATTGAAGAAAGGGTAAAAGATGAACAAAATATATAAAATGGCGATTGACGTTGCATTACAATTTTTGAAAAATGTAATTATTGAGTAGTGCGAGTAAAAAACTGATAGTGCAGAAGTGGGGGTTACATTTGACTATTTCAACGGTAAAAGGGTGGAACCTAGATGACAATCTGATAGCACGATTACATTTATATGGTCGGGGCACAAGGAAAAACCACGTCAGAGTAGTTGCAATAGAAATATATGTAGAAAAGACACAAGGAAGCCGCATCAAGATGCCAGGTTAGATCGGTTTACATTTGCAGATTCTTTTAAAATTTTATCAAGAACCTCGAGATGAATAGCAGAAGCATCAGACAAAATATGGCAAAAAGATTCAATGTAAGGACGAATGATATATTTATAAATGCGCAATATAGATTATTAAGAGACAAAATTTTTCTGGCACGACACAGTGACCTAAATTTCCTTGCAGAAGACGAAATTGTTCTAATATTGTCGTACATTACCGACCATAATTATTAGGCCACCCCAGTTTTTAAAATATTGATGTATTTCATACTATTTTTAGTATTTATTGCCAAGTGGATAATTCTAAATGAAAATATAATGATTCTTTTATTATTACTTTGGAAAAATTTACAAGGCAAATAAAGACAATTTACTTATCACACCCTGTAAATTATATATATATATATATATATACTGGATAAAGAAATAGGGTTGTTCCAATGAGAGAAATTGGTATAGAATAAAAAGTGTGAGAAACCGTGAACGTTTTCTTTAAAGTGTATATTTATTGTTTTTGTTATTATACATGTTATCATACATTAAGTGCCCATAATGGTATTTGTGACGCTACACGTTTTTCGAGTCTAAATTTGATACTCTTCAGGCGAATAAATTTGTGGCCTTACTTATCGAGTTCTTTTTGTTTCTGATGTCCAATTTGTTTTATAAATAAGTAAGTAGAAAAAATAAAAAATAAATAAAATCAGTAAAATAAAATAAAATAAATCAAATGTTGTCACGTTGAATGGTCTGTATTTTTTTCACATCAGCAAGTGTATAAATGAATAAACAAATAAATAAATAAACAGATGAATGAATCAATTGTTTACCCCAATTTGAAGTGATTTTCGACTGGGGTTACATGTTTAATATGTTGAAATTATCTTCTAGTCGCCTTTGCTTATCTATCATCCTTTTTATCGGTCAGTTGGTTGTTCTTTATTGCTTTGACGGTGTTTTGAACTTGGTGTGTGTGTGTACGTGTGTGTCAGTGTGTGTGTGTGAGCGTTTTTTTATTTCGTCTTTATGTTTTAGAATTGTTTTTTATGGGTCATCTGGTTCTTTTCTATTGTTGGGGGTTATCTTTTGAATTTGGTGTGTGTGTATGTATGTCGGAGTGTTTATGTGTGTATGTATGTATGTGTGTGTCTGTATGTTTCGCGGTGTGTATGTGTGCTATTTTCATGTGTTTTGTTTAAAGAAGGCTTGTATTTTTTTATGAATCTTTCTTCCAGCATTATTAGTATTTCATAATATGTGTTTTAATATATAGGTATAACTTTGTATTGCCATCACTACATTCATGTAAATCTTGGGAAACATAATTTCCTGTTATGTAATAATCTTATATTGCTTCTATGAAGGTAAATTCTATTGTTCAAGCATTGTGTCGCTCCCACGTATATCTTTGCGCATTTGTCGCATTTTAGAGCGTAAACTACATTTTTCGCGTTGCAGGTCAGATCTGATTTTATTTCGAATGTAGTTGCTTTTTCGAACTGGAAGTATTTTCCTTTTATTATTAGGGTGCATACTCCACATTTTTTTTGCTGCATTTTGTGACCCCCTGTGTTGTGTGTTGTTGTTCGAATTTCGATGAGTTTAAGATGCCTTTACAATTTTTGGTCTGGCGTTTGCTGTTAATTAATTTGGTTGTCTTTAAGCTTTCTTTTATGTTTCATTATTGTTGAGTAATTCCATGTGGGCTTTGATCTTTGTGAATAATTCTGGATTGTTTTTGTTGTGAGTGGAAACGTATGCTAGAATGTTTTCTTCTTTTTCGTGTTTTTCTTCTTGTTTTTTGGATTCCGGAGGGATTCTAATGGTATTTTTCTGCTAGTTGGAAACCCTTGTCTATTACTGTTGTGGGGTATCTTCTTATTTGTAATGTTTTTCTTAATATCTTCTTATTTGTAATGTTTTTCGTAGTTCTTCTAGGCATATTTTACGGAGGGTTTTGTCTATTGCTATTGTGCAAATTCATCGTGCTAGGGAATAGGAGATGGATTTTAAACATCTTTTTCGATGGAGGAATTGTTGGGTAACTGTGGGTTTGTGATAAATGTCTGTGATGATGTGATTGTTTTCGTTTTTTATGAGTATATCTAGGGACGGTAATTCTTTATATCTATATTCTAGCGTGAACTTAATTTTGGGATGCATGTGTTGTAGTATATTGTGTAGTTTGTTTATGCCCCCCCCCATGTTGATTTCCAAAAGATAAAACAGTCACCTTGGAATCTCTTCCATGATTTCGTGAATTTAGTTTTTATGTTTTCCCCATATTTATGCCCTATTTGGTTGTATAGGTTTTCGTCTAGTCATGCTAGGGTGAATGCTGCATATGTCGGTGCAATTGTCGTTCCCCTCGCGGTACCTGTTGCTTGTATATATTTTTGTTGTTAAACTGGAAGGAATTGTTGTGAAATTAGACCTATACTTTGTAAAATAAATTCTTTTGTGAAGCGTGTGGTGAGTATTTCTGGGTGTTTTTCTATCCAAAATGCAATGGCTTGTTTTTCTAGTTCATGGAGTATGTTACTGTACATGCTGTTTACGTCAAAAGTTACTAAGAGTGTATCTGGGTCTACTTTTGTGGCATGAAGCTCAGGAAATGTATGCTGTCTTTGATTTAATTTTTATTTTTGTGGTGTAAGGTTGTAATATTTTATCAATTAAATTGATCAGTCTGCTTGTAGGGCAGGCTGTTCTGCTACAATTGGTCTGAATTTAAGATCACTGGAATTTGGGGTGTGGATATATTCCGATTTTTCTCCTGGATAACTGCTTTAATTGTGTTTGATTTGTGTATCTTTGGAAGTTCGTAAAAATTACTGGTTTTTGAAGTAAAGTCTGTATGGAAGTCTTTTTTTTCGTTAATATTCTACTGTGTGTAAGGCAGAGTTTTTTTTATTTTTGATGTGATTTTTTCATCTATATTCTGGTTGATAATTTTGTAGTTATTTTCGTCTCCTAGCATATCTTGAATATTTGTTTTGTAATAAGTTTTATTCATAATGACTACAGCACCGCCTTTGTCTGCTTCCTTTATTATTATATCATTGTTCTTAAGAATGTTTTCTAGTGCAGCCTTTGCTTGTGTGTGAGATTGTATGGGTGTTGTGTTTGTTCTGAATTTTTGAATTCTTTGCATTCACTTACGCGGAAATACTCTTGGGAAAGGTATTAATCCATCTCTTCCCTCCAGTTATGGGTTAAATAATAGGACAGATTGGGTTTTATAGCCTTGGTCGGCAACCAGTCTACCGCAGAAAGCAATGGCAACCTACTGCCCAGTCAGTCATGTCTCTTTCGAGACATGATCGCCCAAGCGTGTATCACGTATGGCACTTAACTGACTGAATCTTCTTTTAAGGGGTGGGACATAATTTTAGACCTAATTTTTGGAATGTTTATTTCTCTTTCTTTTAAAAGGTATGAAGAAAAATTGATGAGAATGGCTTTTGTATTTTTTAGATTTTTTAAATTGGTCTTTTCCTTCTGATCGGATACTCTAAAAAAATGTTTATTAATTGGTAAAGTATCTCTATTCATTTCGCGGCGGTAGGTGTTTGGGTTGAAGAATGTGGTGTTTGCATGCCTTGGTTATCTTTGGTGGGTGAGTGTATTTCTGTACAGGGATTTGTAATAGTAGTTGTAGTATAGTTCATTCTGTGTTTTGGGTTAAGTTTTGTATTTTTGTCTTTTTTGTTATGAGATAGCGGCCATTTACGTGTGTTTGGCCTGGTATGGGTGAACGTGTAGGCATGTGGATATTATAATTATTGTTATAAAATAATTGTTTGTTCTGAGGATTTGTTAGAATGTGGTTCGGTGAGATGTTGTGAGTGGACCTGATGTCTGGATGCGTTTGTGTGTTATAATAATGTGGTCTGAGATGTTTGCGTCTATTTTATCACTCCTATGGGTTTCCTGGGTATGTGTTTTGTCCAGGGTTTCGTTTCTTTTTCCAGTACGAAAAAGCAACTACATTCGAAATAAAATCGGATCTGAGCCGCAACTCGAAAAATGTAGTTTACGCTCTAAAATGCGACAAATGCGCAAAGATATACGTGGGAGCGACACAATGCTTGATTAATAAAATTTACCTCCATAGAAGCAATATAAGATTAATTGCATAACAGGAAATTATATGTTTTCCAAGATTTACATGAATGTAGTGATGGCAATACAAAGTTATACCTATATATTAAAACACATATTATGAAATACTAATAATGCAGGAAGAAAGATTCATTAAAAAATACAAGCCTTCGCTCAACAAAACAACATGAAAATACCACACACACACACCGAAAAACATACAGACACACACATGCATACACACACGCATACACACCCCCACATACATACACACACCAAACCAAATTGAAAAAATATAATCCCAAACAATAAAAAAGGACCAGATGACCCATAAAAAACAATTCTAAAACATAAAGACGAAATAAAAAACGGCTCTCTCACATACACACAGACACACACACACACCAAATTCAAAACACCGTCAAAGCAATAAAGAATAACCAACTGACCGATAAAAAGGATGATAGATAAGCAAAGGCGACTAGAAGATAATTTTAACATACTAAAAATGTAACCCCAGACCAAAATCACTTCAAATTTGGGTAAGCACTTGATTCATTCATCTGTTTATTTATTTATCCATTTATACACTGATGTGAACAAACACAGACCATCCAACGTACCAGCATTTTGGTTTATTTTAGTTTAGTTCATATTAATGATTATATTTATTTTCTTATTTTTCCTACTTACTTTTTTATAAAGCAACAAGTTGGACACCAGAAACAAAAAGAACTCGATAAGTAAAGCCACAAGTTTATTCTCCTGAAGAGAGTCAATTTTAGACTTGAAACACATTTAGCGTCACAAATACCATTATGGGCACTTAATGTTTCATAACATGTATAATCCCAAAAACAATAAATATACACTTTAAAGAAAATGTTCACGGCTTCTCACACTTTTTATTCTATATACATATATATATATATATATATATATATATATATATATATATATACACTACCGGCCATTGAGGTCACCCCAATTTAAAAAATGATGCATCTTATACTATTTTTAGTATTTATTGCCAAGTGAATAATTCCAAATGAAAATACAATGGTTCTTTTTTTATTATTACTTTACAAAATTTTACAAGGCAGGCCAGGAAGCCTTTGTTTCGGTCAGCCAATAAGATGAAGAAACTAGCATGGGAAAGAGAGCACAAAAATGGACACCAGAACAGTTCATTTGATGCACGTGTGCAGAGTTAATAAAAGAACCATTCTATTTTCATTTGGAATTATCTAGTTTGCAATAAATACTAAAAATAGTATGAATACATCATTGTTCTTTTAAAACTTGGGTAACTTAATAATTATGACCGGTAGTGTATGTTGAAAAGATGCGGCTAAGGGGGTGCAGTGTTTTGTTCTCCAGGAGGCTAGTACTAACCATACTGCTGGCAGAAAGGAAAGTTTGTCTATGGTGGTTAAAAGAAATCAGTTTTGTTTTGGAGACATTAAAATTTACAAGTCATTTCATGCTCCGGTTAACAACTGATTGATGGTCTTTTTTAGAGTTGCAGCCAAGTTTAATTTATCCGTTTCGGCGGATTTTCTATTGAGACGGAAGTAAATAGTTGTGTCATCTGCATAAAACTCCGTGGAAACGAATTACGTCAGAAAGGTCATTAACGATGATCAGAAACAGCGTAGAACCTAGGATAGAGCCCCGGGGGAACTGCGTTAATGCAAATGGTCTAGGCGCCTACCCGTTCAAAAAGACCTTCATTACACGATTTCATAGGAACGAGTGGATTAAATCAAACAACAGTCCTGTAATTCCATAGCCCTTTTACTTGCGTAGAAGATCTACATGCCAAACACTGTCAAACGCTTTCGAGAAATCTAGGGTCATAGCTAAAACTTCAACGTTATTATCAAGAACTTGGTACACTTTTTAAGTGATGGCCGTTAGTACATCTCGCGAAGCGAATCTTTAATGGTTGTCAGAAAGTAGGTGGTGAGAGATAAGATGCTTAACCACTCCACCGTTGATTAAAGCCTCGATCGCTTTCCTCAAATCGACTAATAAGGCGATAGTTGGAGAGGTCAGGAGGTTCTTCAGAGTTCTTAAAAATAGTAATTACAGAGGAGGAATCCCAACAAGCTGTAAAGCAGGAAGCATAGAGGCGATAGTTGTAGAGTTTGGGAGGCGATTGGAACCCGCTCGGAATTACATTTCTTTAGGACGACGGCTCGGATACTATCACTTCTGCTTGCCTTATGGGAGTCTAATTTAAAAATGCTGTCCTAAACAAGAGACGGGGTTAAGCACATATCACTCAGTTGAGCCTCACTTGTAGGTGGGAAATCGTGTATGGATACTTCAGTCAAATCAATTGTGAAGTTGGAAGATAATTTTTAAGTAAACCATTAAACTTTGTCTGCTGTAGATGTCAGGACATCGAATTGATTGAAAAGAGGAGTGATTGAGGTTTTGTTGCTCTTCAGGATACTCTTGCAAAGCCATCAATTATTTCGGGAACCAAACATGCGAGATGCAATACATTGTTTAATTCTATCAGCAAACAATACCTTTTGCTTCTTTTAGGACACGTTTGCACTCATTGTGAGGAGAGACAAAGAGATGTCAGTAGTAATCAAGCCTATTACTCCGGTATGATTCCTGTGGACTATGGCGGCTATGCACGGCCGTCATAGCCCACAAGCATATCGGAGTGCTACGTAAGGGTAAAAGTAGGAATCATCCGAATTTATTCTTAAATTAAACATACCGAGTGAATGATTAGAACATATCAAATTCAGTTATATAGGAACAAGATGAGGAAATCAAATATTTTCTGGGGATTTTAAAATATTAAGAATGTTAATAAAATTAATATTTTCTCAGGATGAGAATGAATATTTTCTTAGGTCATCAATATTAGCAGCAACTCATTTGCTGACAACTTACTATTTTTTCTTGATACAACTCAAGTTCCGGTGCTCTTTTAATGTTGAATGTGTCATTTCATTAATCCCCGCCTTTTTTTATTTCAATTTATCATCGCGTAGTTGTCCTTTTAAAAAAGGGTATTTCACCGATTTATTTTGCAATCTACCTCTTCATGCCTAGATTTAAGAGATTAAATTTTTCTATTCTTCTATATAATTCTATTCTCTTAGGGGTTCAAATAAAACTGAGAATCTGTAATGGGATTGATACCGACTTGGCAGACTGGCTGTAGTCACTCTCTCTGCGGCGTGACTTGGCCTACCTGTGCCTCTTCTATAAATACTTTCACGGCTTCTGCTTTGATAAACTTAGATCACTGGTGTCCCCTAGGTACGAATTTGCACGAGATACTAGATTAGCAACTAGGTCCCACACTTTTACAGTGAAACCGATAAAATATAACCGCAATTTCTACTCCAACAGCTTCTTTTCTCGTACTTCCCTCCTGTGGAATTCCCTTCCATATACTTGCTTCCCCGACAGCTACAATCTCCAGGAGATTAAATCTAAGGTCAATAGAGACTTCCTAACACACTAACTCGCATCCATTCTTTCAAACACTCTTCCCATCTACATCCTTACCCTTCTATCACCCTCCTTCTCACATTTTCTATATCTAATCACTCTATCACCACCTTCCCCTATGTAGCCCCCTGCGCAACAGTGGCAGTGGAATGCCTTGCTTGGAGTGAAAGAATTAAAAAAATACTTTGATCGCATCTTCATTATTTTGACCGCATTGTATATCGATATTTGTCTTGGGTATACAGCATTCATTAGTCTATGTGAAACTTATATTTTAGTTATTTCTAAGAAGAGCACACCAATTTTACTGAAGAAGCATTAATCAATAAATGAAGACGACCTGATTTTATCTACCCATGAATAAACCTTCCGGCATTACTTAATATTATCTCAAGCCTTAATTAATGAACTAAAATGTATTTGTCTAGGTCGAAGTTATGTGCATCTTATTGACTATGGAAATACTAAACTAATGTAAATTCAATACATATTCTCTTAAATCGAATTTGAGAACGAAATCAATCTTAAATTCCTCTTGGTCTAATACATTTAGCTTGTTTATTTGAGACCAAATCATTCTTTTAAAAATATGTATCGCGTTTAAAAGACGCAGACAACAAACATTTATTTGTCGGGAAATAACTGTTCAGCGCATGAGGTCCTTGATCTTTTAAAAAAGGATTTCGCCATATTGGATGCTGTGTATAAGTCCGTTTTCCGACTTGTCGTAAGCAGTTCTCAAGTAGTGAAAAAAGAATCGTTGGTTTTTGTCAATTGTTATATAAAATATTTACACCATTATTATCCTTTTTATATTTTCTTTCATTTGAAGCCTAAATATTATGTAAGGCCACGTAAATAGGCCAAATGGAAAATATTTAGAGAGCAAGATATTCCGGAAGAACTTTACATAAGACGCTGCAATGTAAGATCATCTTTTAGTCCCTAGAGTTATATATTTTGTAGATAAAAAAACTTATATTTTTTCAGTTTCTTGTTTGAAATGTTACCTTATCAATATTGTTACTTAAAGATATATTTTACTGTCTCATCTCCGTTTCAATAACCGATCTTCTTATCAACAATAAATGACTTGTAACAATCTCGTTAAATATTGCAGGGTAACTGTTATTCGGTTTATATATATAAACCAAATAACACTTAAAATTGTTTTGTTATTATGCTAATATTAACAGGAAATATTTTCGATATTGGAAAATGCATTTCAGATGGAAACCATTCCTGAGTGCTTTACCAACTCTAAAACCTTTTGCTGGGAATTTTTAAAACAATGGAGAATCTGAACTCAAAACCTTTAAGTTGATTTTCGTTATTTTCTTTTCGAAATTCTACTTCTTTTTCGAGTGTACAAACTTCGTCGAGACAAACAAATTAAATAAAATGTTGAAAAGCAAATGAAATTATCTTGATAAAGAGGAAAATAATATAATTTATAGTTTACCAAGCTGTTATTAGCTAATCTTTGATATTAAATTTCCCCTATATAATTTTCAATGAGCTATACTCTCTAGTTAAATTTATGATGAAAGCAGGTTATTTCAAGGAAGAAATACATGTTGAGTAATATGTTTTTTAATTATTAGCGTTGATACAGCAGCATAAATCTTGGCAATATTCAGATCTTATTCAAAGGAATACTCAGACTCATATCTTTATCTATATGAGTGTCTAAAACAATTGACATAATTTAAAATGTGAATATCTGAGTAACTACATTTCCCAGGTAAAGAAACTTATATTGGCTTCATGTTAATCAATAAAAGATTTATTTATCAAAATTTCAACAACAAATTCAAAAGAATATAGATTTCACAACGCTTCACAAATGTTTGCTAATAAATGTTGTGGCGCGAAACACATAAAGTCGGTAGTTCAGCCAAAGACGTTGTAGCATGTCTGTCGTAACATTCTTCAGCGCATTTGTATTTTTGGGGTCATGTTCAAATCTGGCTTTCAGTTGGGTAAATATTCGTTTTAGGTGCCGACGGCTTTTCCCCTTCAAATTTATCAAAAGTAGCATTATTTTTGTGCAAATGTATATGCTGAACTCAAATCAACAATTAGTTATTGAAGAAACTTACCTTTTTTGCTTTGAAAGTCCATAAAAAAAGAACAATATCTCGCAGTTTTTCTCTCCTGTAACTCTCACGAAAATCATGTAATTAACTGCAGAATGACGTTCTACGTAGGCAGAATTTTCTGTTGAATTTGGGTTGTTTTTCTTCCTTTACTGAAACTTCCGGCGATGTACTTACAGTTATGAAAGTAACAAGCGTAGAAATACAACATTACTTTTTTTACCGGACGTACATCGCAGTACGTCATTCTTCAGTTAATTACATGACTTCGTGAGAGTTACGGGAGAGAAAAAGTGTAAGATATAGTTCGTTTTTTATGGACAATTAGATAAAAAATGTAAGTTTCTTCAATAACTAAGAGTTGATTTGAGTTCAGCATATTTATATTTGCACAGAGATAATGCTATTATGGATGAATTTGAAGGGGAAAAGCGTCGGAACTTAAAACGAAAATTTGTTGCATTTTTTGGAAATACTCACTGCACAATGATGTTCGACTGTGTTCTAGTAGTTCCTTACGGACAACTTGCTTCCTCATTTTTAGTGAACGTCAATTTTCATCCTGAAAATAGGAAATAATAAACATTTGAATTCATTAGATTTACAAATTTTTTAAAAACTTTAAATTCTTTGAGCAACAATTGGCTATGTCCTTTGTTTACAAAATAAGTCATTTTAGTAGACACCCTTGTATATTGCCTTATTATGACCAGGAGCCTGTTCTAGTGTGCCACCTGCACTAGTTACTTTCATCCACTTATTTACAAGTGCTATTCGTCAAATGTTATTTTAACACTATTAAATAGTTATTGTAAAAATACATTTACAGATTTAACATGCAATCACGTGCAATCCATAACAAAAAAGTACACCAATAAGACAGAAGACATATGTAACTCATAACAGAAAAGAGGACACCAATATAACAATTAACATAACAAAAAAAAAAAAGACAAAAATCATGGCTCATAATATCAAAAAGATAACCTAACTCACGACTTATGAGATATATCCCCCCTTATGGAAACTGACATTAGGAAAAACTTAGTTGACTAAATAAATTTTATCATTTCATTTTTCTAGAAAAATATGGAAGCATCTTAAAAAATTACAATAGTAAAATTGCCGGAAACCGTTGCTTAGAAATAACCAAGAATAGGGCAGTTTGACTGAGTTAGAAAAATTGTTTTATTATATCAATGACGGCTGGGTAATTCATACTTTTGGTCGTGTATCAACCTAAGATGCGTTTAGTAAATCACTATAACAAGCAAGATGAGGACACGTATCTAAACATTTCTATGTATCATAATGTTGATATCCCATTTCAGAAATGTAGAAAAAATTATCCTTATTTTTCTTAATGCGATGCCTACATTATGACATGTGCACGCATTAATCTTCTACTGCGTTCGGTGGTCTTGGAGATTTTTTTTGATTTTTTCATTCTCACCTTATCCATAATGCCACTGAGTCAATTGCATAGACCGAAGTTAAAAATATTTACAAATCACTTGAATATATAAAATTAATATAAAATATGCAACATTACGGTTGCTTTGGCTTTTTCATTGTAAATTCGTCTCTTGGAAGAGCGGTTTTCGTTTTCTTCGTTTCAAAAATTGCATTTCACATTTTATGCAGGTATGTTTGGGTCAAGATAACTTTAGATAACTATCGTCTAGAATTTATAGCTTTATGCATTCCTAAGCTGAAGATTGGGATCAGTAGACACGGATGTATGCATCTCTTAATATTTATTGAGAAAGTATTTAGTTCATGGCGTTTCCTCGTGCGCATGTGACTTGATATTAATAAACGGATTTAAATGAAAAAGAAGCTAACGGAGAAAAACACAAAATCAAAATAGAGAATGTGTTCGCGGATTGAGGTATAAGAACGTCAGCAGATTTGTAATATGAGTTTCGGGTCAGTTTTTGGCAATCTTAAAAAAATATGAACAATATCGAAAAATAATCAAAGCAAAAATTAATGATTTTTTCTGTTTTCGTTCATATTTAATATCAAGTATATTTTCTTTACTTTATTCGACATTTTCTTGATATACGGCTTACCAATTTTTGATGTCTAAGATAAAAAAATTTTGCTTAAAAAAACAAATCAAACATTTGTTTTTGTAAGGCGACGATGATAGGGTAAATGTAAGTAAAATATCTAAAATTAAAAATATGAATGATTTCGTCAGGGATTCTTCTCTATTACTGGAAAGAGATACAAATATATCATGTGTCACATGGCAGAGAAAAGGGGCTTACCGCCTAAAAACTAATACTTTGCTATCGAGATATTAAGACGCAGCGTCGGAATTGGAAACTCCGTCATCATACCAACATTACACCCAGAAAAGATAATAACCTACAAGAACATATTTTAGACTTTTGTTGTATATACTTATTATTACTTTGTCATTTCCATCATAATTCTATTTTTGCTATGGTAACACTACTTAACATTTCCGTGGAAAGACTTGAGGCAAGTGTGGTATTTTGTCGTAGCTACATTTCATGATTTTATTCTCTCCCATAACATCTATAGCATTAAACAAAGTTCTTCCTAGTGTGTATGGGCTGTACTTAAGAAGACAATATTTTATATATCTCTTACACAGGGGTTTCCGGGGATTCTTTTAATGTGTTGTTTTGTTCCATTTTTTTTATTATTCCAACTCCACCTATTATCACTGGTTCTATTCGTGTTTTCAATTTCCACATTTTTTTCTATTTCAATTTCAAGGTCTTTATATTTTTATAGTTTTTTCAAATTCCTTGGTTATGTTTCTTTTTGATTTCAGGCAACAATGTCTGGCCTATTTGTTTCAATTTTCCTGTTTGTGTAGATAGTGTGATGCCATATTTCTATTTCTGTAAACAGTGCTGGTTGATATGTATACTAGGGTGTTTCTACATACTTTCAAAGATTTCTGCACATTGCCCACTCTGTTGGGACGATTTTACATTCACTTGAGGTAAGTACAGAACATCCTGAGATTAGATGGTCTATTGTTTCCTGGTATTTATCACAGAAACTGCATTTTGACTCCGCATTATTACGTATTTGTCAAAAAGTTCATAGCAAAAAAACTGGTCTTGCCCTGCAAGAATAAAGCCTTTAGTATCAGACTTTAATCCACATGCTCGTAACCATCGAGGAGTATTAACTTTATCAACATGTAAAATTTGCAAAGTTTCTTTACATCGGTTTGAAAGATATTGTTCTGTATGTATAATTTTTATCTGTTCTCATAGCATCTTATTCTTTGAGTCTTCAATTGTATTGTTTGCTTAATTTTTGGTTTAGATGATAGGACTTCATTTTCAAACCTAACATTGTATTTTCTTTTGACTCTTCTGCCTGTTCCACTTCTTATATTTATTCTTCTTACCAAGTTATTGAGCACTGGTAATTCACTTCTAAGTTGTTCGATTTCTTTTTCTATTTTTTTTTTAAAGATGAATCTTCATGTCTGTGTGACTACATTTTTTTACTTTGATATTCAGTTTTTGTTGCTGCTATTACTGATGCATATATTGCTTTAGTGAGATTTAGATGAGTGTCTTCTTCTTCCAAATTTAGTTTGAGTGCTGCATTGTAGAGCGTAATAGTTCCGAAGTTATGTTTTGTTGGTCGTAATTTTGAGAGTTTTTCTCGTTCGTCTACTGCAATATTTTGTATCTGACTTATATGGTTCTTGATTTCTTCCTTGTCTTCTTTTATACTATTCTTGTTTTCCGTAAAATAATTTTGTTTTCGTTTTATTGCCGTCTTGTGATCGACTAAAATCACACCTTTCCAATACTTCTAAACTTTCAGTTTTGTCTTCACAGTTGGTTTCTGCATTATGGTTTGTGGCTTGGATAATTGTTACTACTATTTGCCGATTCTGGTTCCCTTTGATGCTTTGTTGATTTGTCTATTCTCGTGGAAATTCTCTTTATTTCTTTAATTTCAACCTCTGTCAGTCAGTTATTTTGCATGATACATTGGCTACTTTATTTTTATCAATGAATATTCTAATTATTTGTCTAATTATTTTTCGCCAAAATGTCATATATTTGGCGAGTGATGTTTTTCTGAGATTTGAGTAAAGTTTCATGGAATGCAGGCTTTGTTCTCCAAGCAAGACCATTTTATTTTTTCATTCTTTAAATGTACGGTTATGGATCTATCTGAAGAATTTGCAGGGTCATCATTAGGATTATTCTGGTTTGTGTAGGAGTGCATTCCTATGGCAGATTTTTCGACCTCAGGTAGGTTACTTCCAGAAGTACGGGCTCCCAATTTATCCCCTGGAAGGGACATTCTGGACTTTTTGTTTCCACTTTTAATTTTATATTAATTCCACAAGTGATGCACGTGTCCAAAAGTCCACCCAAAGTTGCCAGGTAAGTTGGGTTACGGTTTTTTACAAACAAGGTTCCGAAGCGTGTAGGGGACATTAGCGACCTCTTAACGCATTACCAATTCACTCCTCGGCACAATTAACACCTTCACTTACGGGTTGTTTGGAGTTTTTTCCTCCTAAATGGGTTGCCCAGCGACATTAGACAAAGAGCCGATTAGAATTCAAACAGAATGACGCTGGTTAAAAAATATAAAACAAAACAAAACATGGAAGAAACAACCGCTCAACGAAACAAAACATCACTACACATGAGTATTATGTTAAAAAAAGTGTGTGTGTGTGTGTGTGTGTGAAATATATATATATATATATATATATATATAGGGATGATAATTTTTCTCTTTCCTTTTCTTCTCTCTTTCTTTGTTTTTATTCTTGATTAGATGAGTTGTTAGATAATATTAAAAATATTTTGCTACAATCATAGTAAAGAAAATAATTGCCAAATAATATAGTGTGAAAGAAAATGTTAACGTTCGTTTAAATTTATCACTGCTGTCAAATTTATAAATAATAATTTCTTCGCTTATCTGTATATTCAGTTTATTTTTCATTAACGTCGTCGAATAAAGCGTTATCGGGGAAAAAAAAACTTCTTGTTTCTAAGAAAAAATATCGTAGAAATTGTATCATATTGTATTGTTTTCTATCGTATTGTTTTTTTTCCAGTGGCATTGTATTTTCAAGAAAAAATATCGTAGTTTTAAAAGATTCTTCCAGAATATCAACAACTAAGTGATATAGGAACAATAAAAAACTAGTTGATAAATCATTTAAGGGAGAAACATAAATTAAATAATAATAATAATACGAAGAAAAATTCATGTTTACGTTTAAATAGTAAAAATAAAATTTCATATAAGTAAAAAAACCAAAAACGTTACGTTTTCAAGAGCTTCGGAAATACGTCATTCTTGTTGTAATTCCAACCGCGTCTATTATTATTATGTCATTTTTCATCATATTTCGATTTCTGCTTTGGTCTCACTACCAACCAAGTCTGCGGGGAGACCTAAGGCAGGTAGTGGCGTGTTGTTATGGCTGCATTTCATGTTTTTCTATCTTCCCTATCATCCCCAGCATTACATAGATAAAGTTTTCCTTAGTGTGTGGGCTGTACTTAATAAGACAATTTTTTGTATATCTCTTAAGCTGGGGTTTCCAGGGATTCTTTCAATGTGTTGTTTTGTTCCATTTTTTTATCATTCCAAGTGCACCTACTATCACTGGCACAACTCTTGTTTTCAATTTCCACATTTTTTCTATTTCAATTTCCAGGTCTTTATATTTTGACAGTTTTTCAAATTCCTTGATTGCTATGTTACAATCCGCTGGACAAGCCATATCAATTAATAGACAAGTTTTCTCCTTCTGGTTTTTTTAACAATAATGTCTGGTCTGTTTGCTTCAATTTTTCTGTCTGTGTAGATGGTGTAATCCCATAGAATGGTTACATCTTCTATTTCTGTAACCGGTGCTGGATGATGTTCAAACCAGTGTTTGTTTACAGCTTTTCCATAATGTTTGCACATTGTCCAATGTAAATATTGCCCAACTCTATCGTGGCGATTTTTATATTCGTTTGGGGCAAGCACAGGACAGCCTGAGATTAGGTGGTCTACTGTTTCTTGGTGTTTATCACAAAACCTGCATTTTGGATCCATATTATTATGCATAATATTTGCCTGAAAGTTTCTCGTGAAAAGACTTGGGTCTTGTGCTGCAAGTATAAATCCTTCAGTTTCAGACTTTAATCCAGATGCACGTAACCATCGATGAGTATTAACTTTGTCAACATTGGATTTATTGGCACGTACTGGATATTGGCCATACAGAGGTTTGTCTTGCCAGCGCTGTTTCATCTTTTCAAGAGCTTTATCTTTGGCTTTCATTTTCATATTTTTTGCCGCAATAGTTGGTTCTTGGCTTCTGTTTTGCTTTTCTACAGAATCTACTAACTGTAAATCTTGTTTGTATTTCCTGCCTTCTTTTATTATTGAATATTTTTCTTTCTTTCTTCATGTTGCCTTACTAATTGTATCATCCAATCCTTTGTTGTTTCTATGTATGTTAGTAAGCCAATAGTTGTTGTCCTGTATGACAATTCCAGCTGAATAAGACCTCTTCCACCTTCTTTACGGGGTATGTATAGACGGTCTATATCAGCCTTTAAATGATGCATCTTATGTTTAGAAAGCAGGTTTCTTGTCTTAGAATCCATTCGTCTGATGTCATTTAGGGTCCAGTTCAAGATGTTGAAACTATATTGGACAACTGGGATTGCAAGGTTATTAATGGACTTAATTCTGTTTTGAGAATTTAAATAAGTTTTTACTATCAGTCGTAACCTTCTATAGTACTCTTTACGTACTATTTCTTTCATTTTTTATGGTGAATGTTTTCACTCTCATTTACACCTAGGTATTTATAAGCTTCTTCTGGTTTCAATTATTTTATTGTTACAGCAGGGTCTAAGCTAATTGAGGATGTTTCTTGTATTAATCCACGTAAAACTGTAGCTTTAGCACATTTATTCAAATTAAATTTCATTCCAATGTCTTCGCTGAAGCATTTTACAGTTTGCAGAAGACCTTCCAGCTCATTATCATTCTTAGCATACAACTTTAAGTCATCCATGCAAAATAGATGGCTTATTTTCTTTCGAGCTATTTTATAACCACATTCTGTCTTGTTAGGTTGACTGGTTAATGCTATTACTAACATGCAAAATAGTAAGGGAGTCAAAGAGTCACCTTGAAATATCTTTTTTGATATTTATTGCACCAGAATTATAAGTTCCATTTTTATGTTTGAGGTAAAGCGTTGTTCTCCATATCGACATACATTGTTCGATGAAGTTGATAATGGCGGGTGATGCCATGTACAAATTTAAAGTCTTTAAGATTCAGAAATTATTATTATTATGTCATTTTTCATCATATTTCGATTTCTGCTATCGTCGCACTACCAACCAAGTCTGCAGGAAAACCTAAGGCAGGTTGTGGTGTGTTGTCATGGTTCCATTTCATATTTTTTCTGTCTCCCCTATTTTCACTAGCGTTACATAGACAAATTTCTCCTTAGTGTGTGGGATGTACTTAATAAGACAATTTTTTTTATATCTGTTATCTTGGGGTTTCCATGGATATTTTCGATGTGTTGTTTTGTTACATTTTTTATAATTCCAAGTTTCACCCACTATCACTGGCACAACTCTTGTTTTCAATTTCCACATTTTTTCTAATTCAATTTCCAGGTCTTTATATTTTGACAGTTTTCATTTGATATCTGATTACCAGGTAAAAAAAAAAACCTGTAAAGTGTATAATTTTGAAGAATACTTGCTTTTCACAATATGCAGATTTTATAGCGTTTGATAGTGCATATTATCTAATTTAGTTGACTTATTTTTTAAACTTTTATGTAATAAAACCAAGTATTACGACCTATACCGGGATGACTTTAAATGTTCAGATAATAGTTGCTGATCTTTTCTGTTTATGACGTTATTATATTGTAATCAGCAGTTATGGCCACAACTATTATTAAACGTTCATTATCAGAAATGTTGCAGGCGTCTATATCTAGTCTTCGTTGTTCAATAACTCGATAACTTTGAAAGACGGAGTATCAGGCTATTTTTTGATTACTTTCTCCTTCCATTACTCTCAAGGGTACGTGATTGTACTGTTTCTCGAGAAATGTTATAACTATAGATTTTACCTAAGAGCCAGTGCAAGTTAAAACAAACTGGGCCAGGTCGTAATTTGTACTATTTGCTAACATTTTAAAGTCACTGATTAAAAGTTTGACATCCTTTTATTTCTTTCTACAAAATCTACACATTTGTTTATGTGCTGGTTCTTACACATTGCTGGTTATAATTTTCGGATATATACTACCGACCATAATTATTAGGCCACCCCAGTTAAAAAATGATGTATTTCATACTATTTTTAGTATTTATTGCCAAGTGAATAATTCTAAATAAAATAGAATACTTCTTTTGTTAATACTGCACAATAGCATGTGCATCAAATGAACTATTCTGGTATCCAGTTCTTGTACACTCTTCCCCATGTTAGACTCTTCTTATTGATCCTATTAAGTTATTCATGCACAACTATGTCTTTCATATTTCTATGTCATCAAGTGAGAGAATTTAAGGGCATTCGTATCCGCATTTAACTTTTTCGGATGGTAGTTTCATAGTCAACAAAGAACACCTGGAAACCATAACACGCAGTCCTAATTCGTAACTACTTTCTTGCACTGTCATAAATGTGGAATCAATCTGGCTATTCAATTTCGCAAACATCTTCAAAGAGTACAAGAATTTACACGTCTATTCCTTCCATACTAGTAACCCATTCTCATGTCTTCAGAAACATTTATCAACGCAGTAGAAAATGACATGTGTGAGAATGAGACACTTTGAAATATATTTCTTTATCATCACATCACTAAATAATAATAATAATAATAATAATAATCATGATGATGATGATGATGATGATGATGATGATACAATAATCTACAAGAAGCCAAGGAAGAAATAAAAAATCATAGAAATCAAATACAAAATATTACAATGGAGGAACTAGAACAGCTCCCAAAATTACAACCAACAAAGCATAGCACCGAACTATTAAAATCTACAATGCATTGGATGAAGAAGACACGAATATAAATTTCAATCAAACAATATATGCATCAGCAATAGCAGCAGCAAAAAAATTGAACATCAAATTAAAAACAAGGCAGTCTCGCAGACATGAAGATCCACCTTGGAAAAGAAAAATAGAAAAAGAAATCGAACAACTTAGAAGTGAAATATCAGTACTGGATGAACTGACTAGAGGAATAAATGTAAGAGCTAGGAAAAGCAGAAGAGTAGAAGAAAATACAACATTAGAAATGAAAATGAAGTTCTATCAACTAAGGAAACAAAGCAAACAATACAACTGAAGGCTCAAAGAATAAGACGCTATGAGAAAAGATCAAGATTCTATAGACAAAACAAGATTTTTCAAACCGATGCAAAGAAATTTTACAGGAAAATAGGTAAAAAAAGAATTGAAGAGACAGTCCCCCACCAAAATGGAAGAAGTTACACACTTGTGGGAAAAAATATGGGCTTGCCATGAAGAATATAACAAAGAAGTAGATTGGATTGCACAAGAGTTAGAACGAATCAAAAATAAACCAGAACAGACATGGGCTTGAATTACAGAAGAGGATGTTAAATTTACACAAAAAAAGCACACAATTGGAAATTTCAAGGTATAGATAAACATCAACACAGGTATATTTCAAGGTGACTCTTTATCTCCCTTACTATTTTGCATGTTAGTAATAGCATTAACCAGTCAACCTAACAAGACAGAATCCTGTCATAAAATAGCTCAAAACAAAAAATAGGCCTTCGATTTTACATGGATGATGCTACGAATGATAATGGTCTTATGCAAACTGTAAAATGCTTCAGTGAAGACATTGGAATGAAATTCAATTTGAATAAATGTGCTAAAGGTACAGTTTTACGTGGATCACTACAAGGAACATCCTCAATTAGCTTAGACCCTGCTGTAAAAATAAAAGAATTGAAGCCAGAAGAAGCTTATAAATACCTAGGCGTAAATAAGAGTGGAAAAATTCATAAAAAATGAAAGAAATAGCGCGTAAAGAGTACTATAGAAGGCTACGAATGATATTAAAACTGAACCGAATATAGTTTCAACATCTTAAACTAGACTATAAACGACATCAGGCGAATGAATTCTAAAACAAGAAAGCTTCTTTATAAGCATAAGATGCATTATCTAAAGGCTGATGTAGACCGTCTATACATACCCCGTAAAGAAGGTGGAAGGGGTCTTATTCAGCTAGAATTGTCATACAAGACAACAACTATTGCCTTACTAACATATATAGAAACAACAAAGGACTGGATGAAACAATTAGTAAGGCAACACGAAGAAAGAAGGAAAAATATTCAAAAATAAAAGAAGGCAGTAAATACAAACAAGATTTACCGTTAGTAGATTCTGTAGAAAAGCAAAACACAAGCCAAGAAGCAACTGTTGCGGCAAAAAATATGAAAATGAAAGCCAAAGATGAAGCTCGTGAATAGATGAAACAACGATAGCAAGACAAACCTCTGCATGGCCAATATCCAGAACGTGCCAATAAATCCAATGTTGATAAAGTTAATACTCATCGAAGGTTACCTGCATTTGGATTAAAGTCTGAGACTGAAGGATTTATACTTGCATCGCAAGACCCAAGTCTTTTCACTAGAAACTTTCAGGCAAATATTATACATAATAATATGGATCCAAAATGCAGGTTTTGTGATAAACACCAAGAAACAATAGATCATCTAATCTCAGACTGTTACGTACTTGCTCCAAATGACTATAAAACTCACCACGATAGAGTGGGGCAATATTTACATTGGAAAATGTAAAAAACACTATGGAAAATCTGTAAACAAACACTGGTATGAACATCACCCAGCAACGGTCACAGAAATAGATGTTACAATTCTATGGGATTACACCATCTACACAGACAGAAAAATTGAAGCAAATAGGCCGGACATTATTGTTAAAACCCAGAAAGAGAAAACTTGTCTATTAATTGATATGGCTTGTCCAGCGGATTGTAACATAGCAACCAAGGAATTTGAAAAAGTGTCAAAATATAAAGACCTGGAAATTGAAATAGAAAAAAAATGTGTAAATTGAAAATAAGAGTTGTGACAGTGATAGTGGGAGCACTTAGAATGACAAAAAAAATGGAACAAAACAACACATTGAAAGAATCCCTGGAAACCCCAGCTTAAGAGATATACAAAAGATTTTCTTATTAAGTACAGCCCACACATTAAGGAGAAATCTGTCTATGTGACGCTAATGGGATGATAGGGGAGATAGAAAAAACATGAAATGAAGCCATAACAACACGCCACTACCTGCCTTAGGTCTTCCTGCAGACTTGATTGGTAGTGCGATCATAGCAGAAATCGAAATATGATGAAAAATGGCACAATAATAATAATAATAATAATAATAATAATAATAATAATAATAATAATATTATTATTATTATTATTATTATTAGGGCACGGTTAGCTCTAACGAAAATATTTGAGATAAGTTATCCGCTTTGACCGGAAAGATAAAAAATAAGGTTTATGTCACATCCCCTGTTTGGATCAGAGCATTCTGGGTACAAGGAATTTTGGCCATGACACTAAAGTAAGCGGGAAATGTTTTCAAGGGCCTACATTTTATCATCATGCACCCAGTGGCTTCAATCACCATTCGACTTGTAACTAAAGTTTTTTAAAGAGTTATCTTCTCGTTTTATCCTTTCATCTTTTATCACAAAATTAGATATTCACCCCCTCCCTTGGAACATGACAATTACAGTTAATATTTCTGTTGGGCACAACCCCTTAGACATTGCTTAAGACCTAATAGACATTTAGGGAAATAAAGTTATACATTCTGCATCCATAAATTCTGCTGTTACATGAAAATCAATATGCACATTTTATATGTATATTTTTATATTGGTAATAATCTCCTAAAAAGATGAGCTGTTCCACATAGTCCACTATTTCGAATCACTCAGAATGAAAGGCAATCGTTATTTGTGAATCTATTGTAAACAGGGCTATTATCATCATTTTAAGTGATCAAGTTTTTTGTGATCACAATGATAGTAAATAGTCGCTTGAGCAGATGATCTCCGTAGATTTCTAGATCTTTTCAGTCATGATGTCAAGAGGATAAGCCTGACATGTTTTACTTTCAAGCTTCTAGTATTTACGGGATCGTTTTCATTGATTCAAAAACGATTGGAATGAATGAAGTTTTCATATTGTATAGCCTCCTCAATTATGTAGTAAGGCTCAGATATTCAGTATCATTGACATTTATCTATTTGCTGTTTGTTGAAAAACATGTTATAATCTGGTTTTTATTTTTAAAAATTAGGATTTTACTGAAGATTTTTTCTCCAGTTTTTTTCTTTTTAGGTTGATGATTTATTCCTGCTTAATACATAAAAAAGCAGGTCGTTTTTACTTGAGGCGAGTTCAGATGATTTCGAGGTTAAATAACTTCATACTTTTGTTGTTTATATTTCCCTTAATCACGATCAATATTGAATTTTTTTTAATCCCTCTACGCGCTACTGTAAAAAGGCAAACATTTAAAATCAGCCGTGTATATATTCAAATTTTGTCAAAACTGTAACTAGATTTTGTAAAACTTTAAAATTGTGTATAACTGTAACTAGATTTTGATTGCTTTAAACTAAGGTTCAGCGTTATCAACCCTGTGACGAATTTTGAAGGAGACACTGAATAATATTGGAAGATAACTCTTTTCTATTTAGCCTCTAATCTTTCTCTTTCAATTTTACAGTGTTCCATTTGTGTTGCTGTGATATTTTTTTGAACAAATTCAACAAACAACATATTAAACGTTCCTTATAACAACTTAAAACATTCTTGGGTTATGTAATTATATTGTAAGAGTTTTTGACATAAACATATTACAGCCAAATTCTTCTTTGCCATTATTAGAGAAATCGTATATTTGGTTCCTATAGAAGAAGACGTTATTTATCAATGTCAGTTAAATCTGCCGACGACTATTTGTGCTCTTCGTTGTTTATTGTTATTGATGATATCCACACAGTCTGTTATTTTATAATTGATGTTTAACCATTTGTTCGGTTTTCTTTGCTAGCGTCTTTAAGAGTTCTGTAATTGTGCTATTAAAAGTGTGTCATCGGTGAATGTTGTTAAGATTGTCACTAAAGGAGCCAATTCGCCGGCAAATACATCATTTTTTGTAAACTGGGGTTGGTTAATAATTATAGCCGGTAGTGTATATATGAATGATTAAAATTAAAATTTTAATGTATTGCATATTTATCATTACAGTACTCAATATTAGGAATAGGGTGTATGTAAAGTGGATTTGTCTATTCATCTGAAAAAGAAGTATTATTTTCATTATTTAAGTTTTTCGAAAAATTGTCCATCTGTTTATTGCTAGTATTACAACGTTTCGGTCGTTGTACGTTCCGGTCTTATTCAGGTGCTTGAAATATCTGACGGAATTTTTTTATTACGATCACTGGTGTTTATCATTCTCATTCCATGTGCAAAGCCACCTCTGGTAACCATGTACTTATCCCTCTTTAACTTCTAAGTAATGGGTTCACCACTGCTGTAGCTTGGTATTGAAGTCACAACATTTCTACCACCTGAAGAAGGAAGAATGTTTAAGCGTACAACGGCCAAAATATCGTCATAATGGCAATAAAAGGTGAGGACAATACTTATCATAATATTAAATACACACAACGCATACACACACACACACACACACACACACACACACACACACACACACACACATATATATATATATATATATTGTGTGTGTGTATTTAGGCAGCAATTTTTTCATTAATGCATGTTTCATTAAATAATAGAAACAAGTTTTGTCTATTTATTGTATGTAATTTTTTTCATATTCTCTGATAAGCTTAAGAGCATTATCATTAAATGAAGAAAGAAAATTACGATATTGATACATAATTTTTTTAATAATCCAATCTAAGCTTTAGTCTGATATGAGCTATTTTCAAAGATGTCGAATTACATAATATATTATAAGCACGGACAAACGATAAGGACAAACTGTTTTTGTTTATATGGAAGATTTCCAAGCAACAACAAACCCATGCATTTAAGACGCTGGAAGCGAATGTCGCATCACAGCTCGTGACGTCACACATGACCAAGCTTGACATATGACACTACACTTGAACAATAATTCTAACAGTTTTAGGCATTTAAAACAACATGCCTGGCCACATACACAATTCCGAAAAACCCTAGTTGAAAACACAACTATACTTAAACAAAAAACAATAAGCAAAACTAAATATTTTCGAAGCTATATACATAAAACAGTTGAAATGAATAGACAATACTTGTATATATTATTTAAGGAAACATGCATTAATATATATATTAGATCAGAGGTAGAATCTCCGACTGACGTCAATTCGGTCGAGTCACAATCCTGGGTAAAAAGCAATCGGCTATCTAACCGTACAGATGAGCTGTGATACAGCGAAACAGATCTGTCTGCGGATAACTATTTACGCTCTCACACCCTGATTGATCACTCTGGAAGAATGGTAGACTTTGAAACAGTAGCTACTCTAGCATCTACGCATCGTTCATTCAGCAATGAATTAGAACACTCTCGGCTATTGGGCGTGTATAATGATAATATACATGCTAAAAAGTCTACCTCCTTCTACCGAGAGCCCGTAGCTCAGAGGTAGAAACGCCGACTGACGCCATTCGGTCGAGTTTCAATCCTGGGTCAAAAGCAATCGGCTGTCAAACTGTACTGATGAGCTGTGATACAGTGAAATAGATCTGTCTGCGGATGACTATATATATATTTATATTAATTCAGATACTTTAATCCAAGCGAAAAAAGCAGGAAGGTAAATTCCAAAAACCCGATCGTAATTAATATTAAAAATTTTATTTTAATATTAAAAAATGATGCAGGAAGAGAGCTCCATGTAATAAAATATTACAGAGCAAATATAAATTAAAAAAGGATTAATTCAATGATGTTGAATGACCATTTCGATATGAAGATACCCACGGGGGATAACACATCACCTCAGCAACAGAAAAATCCTTTCAGAAACTATATATATATATATATATATATTTCATAATCGATAGCACAACTCTGAATTTCATGCAGGATATTTTCTTCAGGTAAAGATACCAAGGGTTACCTTTCAATCCCCATCTAAAGATTCCTTTTGTATATGAACATCAGAAATATGTTACCGATAAGAAAAAACAATGCATATTTCTTCAGTTAAGTACCATACGTGATACATGCTCGGGCAGAATTTTTCCCGAAGTATATTACTTTTGCGAGCCCGATATCTCCTTCTCTTTATCCCATAGCTGGAGGGAAAGAAAATAATTAATAGCTTTCCAAAAAGTATTTGCGTGTACGTGAACGCAACGAATTCAAGTAGAATTTGAATTCAGATCTTCGATCGACCGTTCCGAGACGCTATTCACTGCTTTTATATAATATATGGAAAGGTTTGTATTAAACAAAAAAGAAATGAGGTAAGCACCAAATTAAAAGTTAATAATTGAAAGAAATTCTATAGTTAAAACATTCCTGGTTTGAGGTAATAATATGAGCATGAAAACCCCATGTTTATATGGATGTAAAATATAAATCGATAATTTCCAAATGGTTCTGGAAGAACCGGACATGTTTCTTTTAATGGTTTATCCAAATCTTTTGAATCAGACAAATAAAAAACGCATTCTCTATCGTTCAATACAGACAGAAAGGTGGTCATGCTTATGTCGTGTAGCAGTTGTGGTGCAATGGATATTGACTCGGAACCACAAATCGGGGTGTCGAGTAACGAATTCCAGTTGAATTCCTTGTATTCACTTACGCACAAATACACTTGGCAAAGGTATTAATCCGTTTCTTCCCTCCAGCTATGGGTCAAATAACAAAACAGATTGGGTTCTATAGCTTTGGCTGGCAACCAGTCTACCGCAGAAAGCAATGGCAACATACTGCGGTATAATCTTCTGCCCAGTCAGTCATGTCCCTTTCGAGACATGCTCGCTCGCTCAAAGCGTGTATCATGTATGGCACTTAACTGAATTACCATATATTCATGGGAAGTTCTTATCGGCGTGACAACTTTCCGCCTGTGGAATTCCCTTCCAGATGCCTACTTTCCCGACAGCTACAATCTCCAGGAGTTTTAATATAAGGTCAATAGGACACCTTCTTATCACACTAACTTGCATCTATTCTCTCAAACACTCTCACCATCTACCCAATCCTCATCCTCGGTATCCTTACCCGTCTATCACTCTCCTTCTGACATTTCCTATATCTAATCATCCTTTCTCATCACTTCCCCGCTCCTCTGTAAACCCCTACGCAAAAGTGGCAGTGGAATGCCTAGCTCGGAGTGAAACGATTAAAAAAATATCAGGATTTTAGTAAATATGTAGCTGCATGAAAAATTATTCCTAGTAAATTCGAGCGCTTATTATTAAAAACTCCTAGATACCAATCCTTAGAGATTCCTGATAATATAAATGGTTGAGGTCAATTAGAATTAAACCTTTTAATCATTTCTAAAAACTGGACTTGAAAGAACATGACTCTTTCTATTAATCTCTTGTCAAATTCTAACTTGCATTCACTTAGGCACAAATACCCTTGGGAAAAGTATTAATCCGTCTCTTCCCTCCGATTATGGGTTAAATAATAGGACAGACTGGGTTCTATAGCTTTGGCTGGCAACCAGTCTGCCGCAGAAAGCAATGGCAACATACTGCGGTATAATCTTCTGCTCAGTCAGTCATGTCTCTTTCGAGACATGATCGCCCAAAGCGTGTATCAGGTATGGCACTTAACTAACTGACTGAATATAATATACGGAAACATAATTAAAACTTCTACTGGGTATAAAGTGAGGGATTGGTTTCCTATTGTTATGAAGTAATTAACTAATCTCCCACTAATTACTACTTAAGAATGCAATACATCTCTTCCTCCTCTAGCTATGAGTCAAATAACAGGACAGATTGAATTCTGTAGCCTTGGCAGGCAACCAGTCTACTGCAGAAAGCAATGGCAACATTTGGCATTTAACTGACTGAGTAGCTACGACTGTCGCTTAAGTTGCGGAAGTGCTGTCTGCTATAAAAATCATCCTTAACTCTAACACACCCACTCTCTTTTGGAATGAATATTGAGGAACTGATAGGCCATATATTCACACGTGATTGTTGATATCTTGAAGATAAATCTACCTGAAAGTGACCTTCTAAAAATTGTGGTGAACTCTTTGAATCATTACTTTTGCCTTGAAGCTGATGTCAACGTGTGTTCGAGTATTTTTGCACATCCGTTTGAATCGAAGAAAAAAAAACGATAACAACGATATTAGCTATCGAATAAGAGAAGCAGAAAAATTTTAATAACTAATTAAAATGTTTTTTTATGGTTTTAATTTGTTGAATATGAGAAGTGTTTCTGCTCGTGGCTCACAGCCTTTCTGATTTCAATCATTTAACGTTCATTGAAATGCTTTTTATAACGTAAACGAAAATATTGAATTTACGAAATTACTTTCATGTAAATATTCATCGCGAAGAATTTGTCAGATTTTTTACGTTTCACTACATTTTTTTAGGAAATCAGCAATTTCAACTCTTGAAAAAGTAAATTCATTTAACTGATTTTTTAAACCGTTACATTTTTAGTTATTAATCAAATTAAACAGCAACAAGAAACCTTAAATACTTTTTGGTGTTTGTGTTCAGGATTTTTAACATTCCCATTTGTAAAATATACCAGGCCGATGAAAACTGATGCCAGTTAAGGTATTGCATTCTTTTTGGTTTAATTTAATTTATATTGATGGACAAGAACAATTCAATATGGAAATAGGATTTTCCTGCTTAAGCACTCGTAAGAAAGTATGTTTAATGGTTATTCATAAAAAACAGACAGCTTTAAGTACGAAGTCGTAGATGTCCTTATACCGAAAAATTCACCTTATTTATTGAATAACCCTCGTAGATGTCATTATACCGAAAAATTCAGCTTATTTATTGAATAACCCTAGAAGAAGTGCTTTTACCGAAAAATTCACCTTATTTATTGAATGACCCTCGTAGAAGTCCTTTTACAAAAAACATTCACCTTATTTATTGAATGACCCTCGTAGAAGTCCTTATACCGAAAACATCACCTTATTTATTGAATGACCCTCGTAGAAGTCCTTTTACCAAAATATTCACCTTAGTTATTGAATGACCCTCGTAGAAGTCCTTGAGGCCGAAAACTTCGCTTTATATATTGAATGACCCTCGTAGAAGTCCTTATACCGAAAAATGCACCATATTTATTGAATTACCCTCGTAGAAGTCCTTATACCGAAAAATGCACCATATTTATTGAATGACCCTCGAAGAATAACCTTATACCAAAAAATTCACCTTATTTGTTGAATGAACCTCATAGAAGTCTTTATAGCAATAGATTCACCTTATTTATTGAATGACCCTCGAAGAAATCCTTATACCAAAAAAATTCACCTAATTTATTGAATGACCCTCGTAGAAGTCCTTATACCGAAAAATTCACCTTATTTATTGAATGACATTCCTATTAGCCTATAAAATAATAAAAAATGTTTAAAATGTTAGAGGTTTCGTATTTGATTTTGCTTGTTTACGTATAGCTTAAACGTTGTGTTTGTGCAAAGAGCGAGAATGTTGACGCCGTTTCGATTTTCACTATTTAGCAATTTGGATGATTTCTAAAAATTCTAAGCTTGCTTAAACTTCCTTGAAAGAATTTGATCATAGTAAGGGATTTTCAAATTACCTGTCTTGTTAACAGCGTCGAGCATCATATACCATGTGTATAACCTTCTTTTGATGAAAGTAAACACCAAAATAACGCAAGATGGGACGACTGGATTATAAAAAAAAGAAAAAACAAAATACTATCTCACAGAAACACGTGTATATATAACAACCGGTCTGCGGAATCGACTCGCAAATCGATGTTTCTCGGACCACTACAACCCGTTCAGGTCTAAGGTTAACTGTTATTGGTGTAGAGTAGCTGACACTTCTATAGCGCTCTCAAAGAAGGAATGGTCTGTTGACCAAAATAACTGTATAAATTAACATTTATAGCAGTCAGAATTTAGGAGTGTCTTCGACATCATTACTGATTATATTTTGATTTTGCCTGTGGTTTTGTATGTATGTTATTTTTTGATCTTCGGGTGACTTGGCTTATTTTGTCAAAGTTTTCGCTTATTGCGGGGAGGCGACAACCAAAATGGTTGTGTCTCCCCAGCCAACTGTTACGCCCACAGTTTCACCGTCGTTGAAATACAATCCAGGCTAAACAAGACTCGGCCTTCTATAATAAAATGTGGATGAATTAAAATGACTACATTAAAGAGAATGAAATTGTAACAGTTCCAGAGGTTCTTGATGTAATTTCAGCAAGGACAATCTCTCTGCTGACATCTGATATAAAAACGCGTCAGTGTCAGCTGGGAAACTGTTGAGGAGGCCATGGGGGTGTAAAAAAGTTGCCGAAGATATTGGCCCGGAGAGAGCTATGTGGGATACACTACTTGCGTCAGCGGAGGAAGCCAAGGTGTTAGCTGGCGGTGTACTAACAATAAAGAATTTCGGACTACAAACCGAATATATGGGCTCCCAGCGAACTCATATTGTTGTTCACGGGGTGCCCCTAGACATTACCAGTGACCATATAGGAGGATTTCTGCCTAGTTGGGGTCAGTTGAAGAAGTATCACAGGTGTCAAGTAGAGCGTAAGTAAAACCAAAGGATTTCTGTCTGCAAGTAACATTAAATCGACAAGAATTCACCAGAATCCCTGACATACTTATGTGACTGGGAAGAAAGCTTTTTGTCGCTGTAGAGGGAAGAAGGCCTCATTGCTGGACGTGTGGGGCCGCTGAGAATTTGTTCATAATGTGCCCGGCACGAAATCCGGTAGTTACACCGGAGAGGATGAAAATAACGAAGGAGGTAGTCGCCGCAGTAGATTTCGGGCGAAGTTCACAGTGGCAAGTCTTTAGGTTTTGATGGTTCACCCTATGAATTATACTTGAGGTTGTCACACATCTTTGTACTGATTTTGACGGTGTGTTCATCAAATGGTTCCCCGATCGAATTTCCAGGTGTGTGATAATGCTGTTGAAAAAGGTCAAGAGTGTTGGGAGGGATTTAGATGATTACACGACTATAACTCTGCTAAACACAGAGTTAAAGATTTTGGCCAAGATCCTGACAGAGCGTTTGCAGTCACTTGCAAATATTCTATTGGGACCCGAGCAGACTTGTGTTGTGAAAGGCCGAACAACTTAGAGCAACCTGCATCTGATCCGCACGACCATAGAAGGTGTAAAATACGAGAAGGCCGCACTGATCAATTTAGATTAGTCCAAGGCATTTGATACGGTCGACCATTAGTATTTGGCTGCTGTCCTTCAGGCCGCGGGGATCAACCCCGACTTTTGCAAGTTGATCATGTGCTTTATCGCTCCCTCAGTGCTGTGGTACAGGTTAACAGAAAGCAGTTGAGCGCTTCTGGGCTGTCTTAATTGTTTCGTCAAAGATGCCCGCTGTCGCCCCTACTTTACGCTTTGGCGTGCAATCCTGCCCTACGCGGAATCGCTGTTCCTGGTGGCGCTTGAGCCAGGGTTTCTGCGTACGCTGATGAAGT
The DNA here is from genome assembly GCA_037127315.1 of Ascarosepion bandense. Taxonomy (NCBI): domain Eukaryota; kingdom Metazoa; phylum Mollusca; class Cephalopoda; order Sepiida; family Sepiidae; genus Ascarosepion; species Ascarosepion bandense. The sequence continues at coordinate 2,249,353 of JBBBDQ010000675.1, read as the reverse complement.
ATCCATTTTCATGCCATCCCCGTCCGACATTGAGGTAGTATAGAAGGCGCTTGAGTGGTAAGAAAACGTGGCAGAAGCCAAAATTAATCGCAACGTCTTCCGGCTTGCTGTTGGGTGTCTGAAAGTGTGTGACGTTGCTCTCTGTTTACTAATCGTAATAATGGCCTCGATACTGGTCTTCGAGACGCCTATTATAACGGCGCTTCCCCTTGCCCACTCTGTAAATTCTGATCCAAGGAAGGCACGCCGAAATCTTGCTAGCTGCGAGTTTACCACGTCAAACCAGGACGGACGCGCACGTACGCTTGGTTAACAAAAAAAAAAAAAATTACGGCACCAAAACAAAAAAAAATAATAAATAATTTCGATAATGCCTGCATAAGTTGTGGAAAGTTGTTTTTTTATATATATACATATATAAAAAATCAATAAAAAAAATTATCAATAGAAGCAGAATATATAATTGTCGAATTCAATTTTCACAACGGAACGAAATTTTTGTTAAGAATAATCAGAGCTTTCAATTTTCCAAAAAAAAAAAAAGGCTTTTCAAGGCTTTTTACTGAAGCTTACGGAAACTGCCGAAGTGGGGTGTTTTGCTGTCAATATTAGTAAATTTGGCTTGCCTCTTTCGCTCTGCAGCTCCTACCGATTTTTCTCACTTGGGTCTCGATTTTTATACTAGTCCAAAATTCTTTTGGGGGATGCGGAGAGACCTAGGTATCATTATGCAAATCAAATCCTAGCCCAATGAAATCACTTCCACCTGCACATTTTAAGATAGGGTTTGGTTCAACTAATGAACAGCAATCTCTCCTCTGACGTAATCACTCTTCGTCCTTTTCTTCTTCATTCAACTGATTACATCAGCAAATTCAGCCTTTAGCTTAGAAATTTTAACTCCAGTGAGATTTATAATACATTTTTATTCCCATAGTCAAAGTCCTGCCCTTCTTAACCTCATCAAAAGTTTTTTGACAATTTGTTTTGACTGTCACCATTTCTTACTTCCACTGGTCGAAAACTCGCTTCTGAATAAAAATGCAAAAATATAATTTTTTCTTTCTCTTAATTTTCTGCTAGTTTTTCTATTTTCCAGATTTTAAAAGCATCCAAGTATTAAATATTTCTAATCAGAGATCATATCGCGATTTACAATAAACTACAAAATCAACAATACCACCAATAATAATTTCTTTTGCTCCGTCGTATTAAACTAAGAATTACATTTTTCTCATATGTAGAAATAGGGTTGCAAGTAGGTCTCACTTCCAGGACTATTCAGTCGGATGTACTGGCAAAGAAGTGAGCCTCGGACCAGACTTGGTTTCGGAGGCGGTTGTCTGTGAAGAGAAGAGCTATTGTACAGAAATAACATTTTTTCTCATGGGTTTATTACCTACTTTTTTAGGTTCTCCTATGAATATGTGGTATTTTTGTACATGTAGGGTTGTCAGATGTGGGACGTCATTTTGTGGTAAAGGAAGAAATTGTTAGCAGTGTTTGGGTCGTGAATGTGATAACTAGGCATAGGGAACGACCAGTGTCGACTAACCTCAACCACCCTTTTTCGGCCATGTGCTACATTTTTTATTTTATATACAAATAAATATTCGGAGTATCATTGACAATCTGAGAGGATCGACAGCGTGCAACATTCTTTCACCTTGTTAGTCTCTCTGCCTTCGGGCGGACAGAAACCCAGACGAGGCTCCGCGGAAGGGTCGTCTTGTCTGGGGAAAGGCAGACAAGAATATTTACCCGAGTTTAAGGGCTCGGCGTTCCCACTTGAATGAACTTGTGCCGCATCAACCTCGGGCATCCACCAATGTGGGGAGGTGTTTGATACCTCGGAGTGCCATTGACGATTATTATCGGATTGTGCTCTATCCGACACTAACCATTAAATTCCTCTCTCATTCTAATTTTTGTCTCGTCTGTGTTTTTCTTGTTTGTACATTATATCCATTAGTACGGATATTGTGCTGTAGATACTTCAGCTCACATTATCTGGTATCGTACTGCCATCTCGGCGATACAACAGACTGACGACGCATAAATCAATAAACAAAATCTGTATACAGCAGATTTGGCTACGTAGATTTCAAACAAGCAAACCTATAATAACAGAATTGGCATCGAAAATTCCGTTAGTAATTTTGCGCAGAAACTTTCATGGAGATTTACTGAAGAAGCGAACAGTATGAAGACAATTTTTAATTTAAAAGTGAACGACTTTTAGAAATGCTTCCATGATGTGTTTCAACAACAAGAATTAGCATTAAAATGGCAAGAAAAGCAACTTGTTATAGCAACTTGTTATAGTTTCTTTAAAAAATGGAAACGAGCCCAGTTAAACCATCTATATTGCCCCATCACGCTGTGTTTAAATCAATTGGAAATGTTACATATAAACGTGAAAAGGAGATTACATTTGTTGCTTATTATCGTAGGTTTGAGGCGATATTTGTTAAAGACTGCTCAAACTGGAGAGACAATTCGTTTGCTGTTGAGTAAGTTGATTCTGAACACGAATTATACAGACACAATGTTTTACCGAAACAATCTGAAGAAATTACGTTTGCAGAAACTATCCAGATATAGTTTAATTTTTTGGAACATATAGTTCTTTATTCAAAAAACGATGGTGTTTCTTAAATTTATAAAAAAATGATGATGATGACTACAAAACATTTGTCATTGTAGTGAATATAAGGAGTGTGAAAAGTTCCTATTGAATGAATTAAGCACGAATATGTTTAAGAGTTTAATTATTTACAACGATTCACCAAGTAAAACAGACGTGCGTACGAGACTCTTAACAAGGTCATAGCAAATTAAAACTATACAAAAACTGGCTGAGGGATGTCAGAGAAATATAAGCTTAAAAAAGATACCACAAATATTGAACAATGGGACATATCATATATCTGAATGTAAAACACCAAACTCGGAAAGTTAAAATAAATTCATGTTAGGGTTGGGGACAGTTACATCTATATATGGATTGTACATTCAAAGATAAAAAAATGCTTCAGTTGTAATTTCTATTTGTAAAAAAAAAAAAGCAAAAGGAAAACAGAAAATTATGCTTTGTTATACCAGGAGTGAAATAGTCGCAGGAAAAAAAAATCATAAAGGCCTGATTGAATGACATGAAAGTAAAAATGCAAATTGACACAGGGTCAGAACTGATAATTATTCATGGGGATACATGGAATAAAATTGGTAGACCAGCATTATGCAGATCTAAAACATTGCCAAAGGCATATCGGGTAAAAAACTTGAATTTCATGTTGAAATTTATTTAAACTTTGATTTCACAGGAAAATAAAAAAATTAATAGACTACGTCATGCAGCAAACAGAATCACTTTGTTATTGATTGGATCGAGGAGTTTGATTTATTCAACATTCCTATCAACACATTTTATAACAATGTTGTTGGATCATCTAATTACACCGAAAATTTCAAACGGGATTTAAAGGAAAGATTTCCAGATATTCTTTCTGAAGGCCCAGAATTTTAGTACTACCAAAATATCAAATTACATTCCGTTTTTTTCCCAATCTCACTTTTTCTTATGGAAATGATACTGAAACTGACTAACATACATAATAAACGTTTGAATTCCCTTCATTTTAACATCTCGTAACATTGCACTACACATGAACGAATTCTAAAATTAACATTTTCTGTTAATCTTTTTGAATAATTTGTGAGCGTGTTTTATAGTTGCCAACACCGTTTGTTTAAAGATACGTAATTGGGAATAAAACTCATTTCGTTTTTCTGCCTTGACAAAATTCATCACAGGATGAAACGCGTAGGCGAGTTAAATACATTGTTCTTCGTCTTCTTTTTATTTAACCATATATTAATAAATATACATATTATCACTCAACAATAGCATGACTCGGAGTTTTAGAATCAATGCAGTCTCCAGGTGCTGATTATAAACTGAACATTAGTTTTAAATTTTAATAAAAATATCTGGATATCGAAATGTTGGCACAGTTATATATTGTATTGTACTGGGATTATAGAATAATATATGTAAATCTTATTTTAGAACTGTAAATATTATTTTTTATATTAAGCATAAAGGGAAATTACTGGATGTTAAAAACAACGAAAAATACAAACAAACCATAATTTACACTAAAAATAATCTGAATCAACGTATTTGACCAGATATTTATTTTCATGCCTACTTGTAACCATTAATTCATTTATCTTGTTTAATAAGCAAAGATTATTCAAGTACTTTAAGATAACTAATTTTTCAACATGGCATAAATTACTTCTATTGCTATTTCTATTGTAAGATTTGGCTTTTGCTACACTACCTTACTTTTAATGGATGTGCGTTGTGGTGCAGTGGATATCAACTCGGAATGAGAGATCGGGGTGCGGAGTTCGAATTCCAGTTGAATTCCTTGCATTCACTTACGCACAAATACCTTTGGGTATGGTACTAATCCACCTCTACCCTTCCAATTATGGGCCAAATAATAAGACAGGTTCGGTTTTATAGCCTTGGTTGGCAACCAGTCTACAGCAGAAAGTAATGGCAACTTGCTGCGGAAACATCTTGTCTAGTCAGTCATATCTCTTTAGAGACATGATCGCCTAAGTATGCATCCCATATGGGACTTAACAGACTGACTGATATTCCAGACAATAACAAGTTATAAATAATGGTGGGGATCCACTGCCACCTTCATAGCTTACATTTTTTTATTTGTAGGCGTTCATTTCTCAATTTAGATTTTTATTTTTCTGCTGGAATGTCTAAATGCAATTTTCGGATTTTATTCTTAAATTGGAATACCTAGATTAGATATTCCGGTTTTAGTAAGCCAATCCATTTCTAATTCAATGTACGAAAGTATTTTAATGCTTCTGTTTTGTAGGTCAGAATATAGGTTATTCCATGTCTTTTGGTAGGAGTGGTCAAGAATTAAAAAAAATAAATTTAAAGAATTATTAGTGCATATAAATTGAAAACTTATTACATTTGTTGTTGACTCCTAAACTAATTACTACATCATTTCCTTATTTATTTATTTTCTTAATATTGATTGTTGGCTTAATTCGATCTAAAGCACTTAGTTTGAGCTGTTGTGATTTTTTTTCTGTTCATGTACCTTTTTACACAGTGATGGTCACTTAATCTCATTTAATACTTCTCTTGTTTTCTTCCTGAGTTTTCCTGAAATACTTACTCTTTCCCATTTACAGGTTTCTGTGATTCCATTCACTAATTGTGTCGGCCTTTCTGCAATTTTCTGATTTAGAGGATTAACTCTCTTTACTTTCTAGAGTGAAACCAAATTTTATTTTTAGTCAAGATTCTATCATCTCACTTCATATATTTCTCTTCAGTAAAATTTTATTATTATGCTTGATGGATTTTAATGCAGTCGCTTGGCAAGCCAATGTCTTCAAATCTCTTTACGAGAACTGTTACCAAAACCAATTGTCTTTATCTGACTCAAAAAGTTCAGTGACCATTCTCATATTTTTGACATGATCTTATTTAGAATCATCATCATCATACGTTAAAAAATACAATTTTGTCATCATTATCACCACCTCGACCACCACCACTACGACCACCATCACCTATTTCTTATGTAGCCGAATAATACCGGTATTAACCAACGAATGTTGATATTACCTTCAGGATATATTTTAGAATAAATATAAAAGTCAATTTGCAGTTATAATATCAGAATTTATTAAAATTACTTAGAATATCTTATTGGACGTTGTAAGATATTATTATATAACTTTTTATCTTATGTATATATATATATATATATATATATATATATATACTGTAAGTAATTTTATGAGAATAAGCGTTTCAATTTGATATGACCGTAAGCCTACTACTGTCCACTTAAACAAAACAAATAAATATGAAAGAAAAAAAGAAAAATAATGAAAAATTCACAAATCTCTAGATATTGATAAACTATTAGACGAATGTTAATAAAAATATATGAAATCGAAGATAAATATGGAAGTAAAAACATTTATAGAAAAGCAAAGTCAAGTAAGTATACACGCTTTGGGCGATCATGTCTCTTTGGAGACATGACTGACAGGGAAAAAAATTATCCAGCAGTAGGTTGCCATTTCTTTCTGTGGTAGACTGGTTGCCAGCCAAGGCTATAGAACACAATATTATTATTTAACATATAGGTGGAGGAAAGTGACGGATTAATACCTTTCCCAAGGGTATTGTGCCTAATTGAATGCGAGGAATTAAACAAGAATTCGAATCCCCGATTTGTCGTTCCGAGTCGATATCCTCTGCACCAAAACGCACATCCCAAACAAAACCAGAAAAACTGTTGCAAATATTTTAAAGTGTAGAAAATTTAAAACGATCATCGAGTCAACAATAATGTAAATAATGAATTATGTAAATAAATAAACATACTAATTGTTGGTTTAGATATGTGAGATATTGTGTTGATATGTTAGTCGGAATAAAATATTTTAGATCTATTTGTAAGAAACATCTTTTAAGCTATTTTGCTTAAAAAAAGCTAAAAAAATTAATACTAATATGTTTTATGAACAGATTATCAAGAAAATTAACAAGCTTACCATATAAATATAAAACGTTGTTGGTGAATACCGATTTTATGAAAATCTTAACTTCCATAAGAGTATTGTATATAATATCTATCTATCTATCTATCTATCTATCTATCTATCTATCTATCTATCTATCTATCTGACTGATTGAAAAATGAAACTCATAACCACTAAGTCACCAAATTCACAAACCAACCAATTGTAATTAAGCAGAATTGAATATTTTCAGAAATTTACTTCATCTCGAATTTGTCGTATATTTAAATGCGAGATTCAATTTTCTTTATGTTGAATGAATTTAGAATAATTGCTTTGCTTGAGTGTAAATTATGCCAAATAGTCTGTATACTGATTATCTTGCGTCGAATTAAAGCTATGCCTAATTTTCCTCATCTTAATTTGTTTATGCTTTGTTTGAATAGTCTTTATTCTGTATTGGTATGTCCTTAAATTGCTTTTAAGAAGAAGCTCATTTGTTCAGAATTGTTCTTGGTTCAAAATTTCGTTATACTGAACTCTCATTTACGTTGATTCTGTCTAAGCTGATTTTTCTTGAAATAATCCCTCTTCTTATTAGTGTATCTCAAGATGACGTATACAGTATAACATGGATACCAACGATCGACTTGACTTTAACTAACAACACGAACAACATATATATAAGATTATTATCCTATAGCTTTATTCTTTTCGGGGACGGTTTGTGTGAAGCATATTCAGAGGAAAGCACGCACATACGCGCAGACGAGAGAGTAAGGGCCACAGTTGTCCTAACTGTGTTCTCTTTTAGTTCTGTAGCTTTTTTTTTTAACCCAGAAAAACACGGTCTTATATAATCCAGGTCTGTTGAGCTTCTCCGTTGGCCAGTTGAATCTTGACGTCATCGCATTCCTTCTTTCCCCTTGCACGACGTTCACACCGCTGTCCTGACGCACACTTTTACCTTTCTATGAGTCATTGTTTCTGATGTCAAATCCATATTTTTGTCGGCTTACCAAAATATAGTTAATTCCTTTAATCTAAGCTAAATTTAGTGGGTCTCAAGCCAAAGTTCTTTTTCCCATTGTTTTATATATCCGGCCTTGAACATTGTTTCTACATTATTCGCTTTTGACTAATTAATATTTATTTAATGTAAATTTTATTCGGTGGGTCGCAAACAGAATTCCTTTTCACATCGTTTTATATTTCATGACCTTTAAACCGGCGTCTTTGACACAATACACTTTTCATTTTTCTGCATTTCCGATTCGATTGAAAACATTGACTGTGTTTGTGTCTTTGACAGAAAAATACTTATTTAGCGTCAATTATATGCTGTGGGTCTCAGAATATATAATCTATTAGTAATAAGGACAAGATGTACCATGATGAAGACATAAATAACAGAGTACCTAGGAGTTAATAGGAGTTCAAGGAATAAAAGTAAAATAATATATATATATATATATATATATATATATATATATATATATAGAGAGAGAGAGAGAGAGAGAGAGATAGATAGATAGATAGATAGATAGATAGATAGGTGTGAGTTTGTAACCCTGGATTCCACGCTCTTGCGATCCAGGGTAACAAACTCACATCTATCTATATGAATATGTCAGCTCTATCAATGATATTGAGCGCTTTCAAATAAGCACCACGCATATATAATATGTAAATAATATAATATATATAACAAATTGCATATATATATATATATATATATATATATATATATATATATATATTTATATTCATAATTATATACGTTCACTTTTCATATATATATATATATATATTTAATTGTTCTAAAATCGGTTGGCCATTTCGAAGTGTAAATTTAACAGCTGTTTTATTGGCAAGAAAGAAATGAGAAAATAACTTTATTTGTGTGTGTGTGTGTGTGTGTGTGTGTGTGTGTGTGTGTGTGTGTGTGTGTGTGTGTGTGTGTGTGTGTGTGCAAAAAACGGCAGTATGGAAAAGGAAGTAAATAAAATAGAATAAAAAAATGGAAAAACCAGGAAGATCCTTGTAGGTTTACCACTTTGTGACAGAAGCAAAAAGCGTGGCAACAAAATAAATTAAAAATGCAAGAATATAAAGAAGAAATAGGTCAGAAAGCAACTATTTTAAGGAAGATTAATTTTAGACTCATTATGATAAAAATTCAATTTAAATCTATGACTGCATTAATATCAAAAGAAGCTTGTTAAACATAAATCAAGTTTAAACTAAAGCAATAGAATTAGAAATAATGTAGATTTAAGAAAGGGAAGTTATTATATATTATACTTAAATTATTCGGTTAATAAGAAACAAAGAAACTGCTATTCAAAATAATTTTAATTTTAGATTAATTAATAAGAATTTCGTATCTAAATTTAAATCTATGACGGTATTTGCTCATGAATTCTTTTCTTAAATTCCAAAGAAAATTTTGCTTAATTTTTACAACTAAACATAGACTGTATCTATTTTAAAGGTTATTGGAAGTACGGGTCGAACCTTTTAGTCGCCAGCTCACTATTGGATTAAGCCTTCCTTTTTTATTTCTTAAAATCTCCGAGAAAGGAGAGTTTGGAATTTTAGATTGTGGCTGGAAAAGAGTGTTTATGGGAGTAGTAACATTGTTTAAATTGTCCCGCCGAAATTTCACTGTGACCTTGTAATCATTCTTATTACTGTTAGGGAAGAGGGTGACTTGGTAGATCACTTGAGTAGATTTACATTTACCTTCAGGGAACAAAGTTTGATGTACCTGTAATTGCAGTTTTATTATTACTTCTAAATTCTTTAGGAACTATTGTGGGAATTAATGTTATTACCTATATTATGTGTGCAACACTAATTTTCTATTTAATAGTACTTCCGAGCCTCTCATAATTTAAGGATTTACACCATATACTTTCCATGTTTCTTTCTTGTAAGACGTTAGAATTTCACAAGGAGTATTTAACAGCACTACTAACATAAGTCTTACAACCTAAATATTGACTGTGCACGCTCAGCACCAGTACAAGTTTTCATGACAGGTTATGTAAAAAGACTTTTCGGAGAGTTCCTGATTTCAAATTTATATTGATACATAGAAACATCAAGTTATCACCTATTCCGATATACATTACTGATGTGGAGCCAAAAGTTGGTTCACGGAAATATAACACGGAACACGAGGTGTAGGTTAAAGAAAGATGTATTACAGAAAATGTTACAAAGAAGAAGGTACAAATAAGTCGAGCTTATGTATCCAGTATAGTGTTATATATCGACAAACAACAAACACGCATATATATATAAATATAAAGTTATATTTTTATTAATGACGATGAACCGTGTAGAATAGGGAACAGAGAATTGAGAGAGCGCGCTTCTAATGGGTTGACGGGAGTGTAGTCTTATCTGTTGTGTCTCTCTTCACCGGCCGATCTCTGTTGCTTCTCTACTGGCGAATCCGTGTGCCGAGGTCTTTTTATAATCTTCCAGAACCGGGACTTTTTCTTCCGGTTTTGCCTCGCACACGCACGCCCACGTAATTCTCAGAGACACCTGTTCTGTTTGCCTCTGTAGTTATTTCCGCTGCTGCCGGAAATGAGGTCAAACGACATCCGTTCCTTTCAATGACCGGAAACACCCTCGCTTGCATCAGCCTTCCTCGGGTGGGGCCAGATTGTTATATTACATTCCTCGCCCTCCTATTTTCCAAAATGTTCACCTAAGAACATTTTAAGCGCAACACCCTCACACTCCTCCCCATGCCACACAAGCCCGACAATTGTATAAAACATGTGCACGCCAAAACAACAAAACATGTGCATGCGAAACAAAAAAAACAACAAAAAATATATAGGGGAGCCTACATCGGCAACCCAACAATGTTCGTGTCCATCGTGAAAATTGTTCTACCAGCTCGATGTTTCATTGTTCTTTTTTTTTTTTTTTAATATCCATTTTCACAGAATTGGGCAAAGTTCTTAAAAATGTTCATTTTCTTTCTCGACTGTGTCCATAAGCCTAGACGCCTCGATGCACGACCACATGATCATAGGCGGTAACCGCGCCCCAGTTTCTAAACTGACATCGAGTAAATGACCTTTGACCAACACCATGCGTGTTTCTGCTCGAGTTTATTGTTACACATGTAACTTCATTTAATTTAATTTAATTTCAAACATACTATGTTTGAACACAGAATAATGGCCATCATCTGCAGTACATATCATTCATAGTCTGACCGAGAAATGTTCAATAGAAAATGAAGAAAATTACCCTGATTCCAACGTTAATCCGCATGCAATTTACTTGTGGAGGATTAGAGGTTTCATCTATATTAATTTAGTCTAAAAAAATGGACCCGTGACTCGTAGTTCCTTAGTTTGTACAATGTTTTCTATTCCTTGAACTACTTCCTCTGGATTCGAATCCAAGCATATCTGATTTGTTGACATCTCTCTGTTTAACGCAGAGACATTTGAGTGTTGAACACCCGTTGACCCCGGAGTACTATTCACAACGGATAACTCCCTTTCCTTTCCAGAAGCACTGTTGCTTCTTTCACATAAAAAACCGCTTCCTAGCTATTATTCCAAGGATTATCATAACGCCGACTATGCCAGCAATGACTCCTATCGTCAACTTCTTCGGGAGTTCTTCATATCCTTCACTAAATCTTTCCATATCTATCTGTTCCAAGGTATTTACTAGTTTGCGGATAGGAATCTCCTCCATATCGCGCAATTCTACCGGCATGGTGTCCACTGAAAAATTGGGAAATTTCTGCGTAATTGGGGACCAAACCACTGAACCAGAGACGTATAATTTACTTTATGCTTTAGATACTATTAATAATTTTCCACGTTTGTATCTTCCTAACTATTTCACTTAAACTATCGTTAATCCTCCCACTGCTTCTTTCCCAATCCTATAGCATATCAGCCAATAAGTCTACAAGACTTTTCAGTTGTTCTTTCTTTTTGTTCCGATCAACTGTGGAATCTGCAGGTCTATCCGTGTCAATATAAAGTTTTCAGAAATTAATATATCTTCAAAAGATATTTCCCAAGTCACATAAATGAAAATTCACATAGGATGTTGAATTGATGGGAACCTGCACAAAAGCATAATTCACAAACATAGAAATGTAAATCATTTTGTAGTGTACAGTCATTGAAAAGAAATCCCCAAAAAAAAAGAAAACCTAACACTGCACAAACCAAAGAAAACATTGTTATCAACAAGTTAATCCAATTATCCACTTTAAAGAGTAGAAGAAACTACCTTTACATGATTTTACATTTCACTTACTCAATAAAAGTAAGATTAATTAAGCAACATACCAGTAAACTCACTTCACACATATGGTAAAATATTAACAAAAAAAATAAATCATTAACTCAGGTGTTTTATACTTACAGATAGGTAAATATCTCAACTTTATTCCTCCCGTCAACCCCAACCTATGCGCTCTCCGCTAGGCGTACTACTCTCTGCATGTAGTCCTGCACCCCTCCGTTCTACCCTTAATGTGTTCGACACCGAACAATCCACATTTCTCAATTCTAGGGTCAGATCGGCAAAAGTATGCTGTTCCATTTTTTTTTCTAATTAGACTTATTATAAACAAGAGCAGAACACACACACTATTAAATCAAAGAGTCACCTACCTTGGCTGATGTCTATAGTCGTGCGGCTGCTTCTATTTTCGTCTTCTTTTTTCTTTCTATCTGGTAGTTTTAAGTCCGTTGAATTTCAATCGTCGCCGTGGCAACCAGCTCGCATCTAACTGTTTTGTTGTCTCAAAACAGCAAGTCACTAATTATGCGTCTTAATGACTGAGCCGGTTAGAATAGCGACAAACAACAAACACGCATATATATATATATAAATATAAAGTTATATTTTTATTAATGACGATGAACCGTGTAGAATAGGGAACAGAGAATTGAGAGAGCGCGCTTCTAATGGGTTGACGGGAGTGTAGTCTTATCTGTTGTGTCTCTCTTCACCGGCCGATCTCTGTTGCTTCTCTACTGGCGAATCCGTGTGCCGAGGTCTTTTTATAATCTTCCAGAACCGGGACTTTTTCTTCCGGTTTTGCCTCGCCCACGCACGTCCACGTAATTCTCAGAGACACCTGTTCTGTTTGCCTCTGTAGTTATTTCCGCTGCTGCCAGAAATAAGGTCAAACGACATCCGTTCCTTTCAATGACCGGAAACACCCTCGCTTGCATCAGCCTTCCTCGGGTGGGGCCAGATTGTTATATTACAATAGTCCTTGGTAGTAGATTGCGGTCATGCGCACAGTGCTCCGGTATTTAGCCACCTTCTACTCCTCCCACTACTGCTATCACACACCTATTAATATAGCAGTGGCTGAGTTCATGTTGAGGTGAGTATGGGTTCCACAACAATTACCTAAGACTGTGTAATAAAAATTAATAAAGAAAATGAAGTCATATTGATAAAAATATTGTTCGTGTCAATTCTGACACGAACAACTTTTTGAGGTAAAAAATCATAATTTTTTTCAAAATTTTAGCCAACCAATTAATTTCACTTACAACGAATCCCTCTTGTAACAATCAAATACATTGAATTTTTGTCTCACTTTAAAGAAACACAATTTCTTTGAAATCTCGATATTTTTCTTTCGTCAACAATTTATGTCCATTTCTAGTAACAGAAATCAATCTTATCGGAAAAGGCAAAGGTTGTTTCGATTTTTTTAAATTCTGGCATCAAACTTTCTTTTGAACATATGGTCACAGATTGAAAATGGATCTCGCAATTCTATTGCTAAAGCAGGGAAATGAGGTGGGCTTTTTATTTTTCAAATAATAAATGGTGAATCACAAGTGTCCGTAAACGGTCCAAAGGAGGAGCTAAAAGCCGTTTTTTATAAATCAGAAAATAAAACGATGAAGACAAGAAGCAAGTTAAATAGAAAGAAAATAATAATAATTGCCACCGGCCAATATTTTGTCTGTTCAGTCAGTTTAATGCCATACGTGATACACACTTGGGAGATCATGTCTTGAAAGAGACATGACTGACTGGGTAGAAGATTATCGCGCATAGGTTGCCATTACTTTCTGCGGTAGATTGGTTGCCAGCCAAGTCTATAGAACCCAATCTGTCCTGTTATTTAACCGATAACTAAAGGGAAGAGTTGGATTAATACTTTTTTCAGGGGTTTTCCGCGTAAGGGAATGCAAGAAATTCAAATGGAATTCGAACTCAGATCCACGATATCTCTTTCCGAGCTATATTAACTACACCACAACGCACATCTCTCTATTACTCTTTCCATATTGATCAAAAGTTGGTATATTTATTAGTCAAGAGTCCTCAATATCGGAGATTAGCATTTATAGATATATTGTGGACATCAGAATCAACCACGCAGTGATATCTATATATAGTAGTCATTTTTTATCTCTTTTACTGTGAAGCCAATAAATTGTGAACAAAAATTCTGCCCCCTCAGCTTCTTTTCTTGCACATCCCGCCTGTGGAATTCTCGTCCGCATACTTGCTTTCCTGAGAGTTACAATCTCCAAGAATTGAAATGTAAAGTCAATAGTCATATTTTGTCTCACTAACTTACATCCTCTCTCTCATGCTTTTCTACATCTACCCGACTCTCATCAGTATTCCCTTCCCTCTACTGCTCCTCTTTTTGACACTCCCTGCAACCTCTCACTCCTCATAACATTCCTCCTCGTCCACCCCACTCTCATCAGTAATCTCTTCCCTCTCATACTTTCTTCCTGACACTCCCTGCAACCCTTCACTCCGCATAACATTCCTCCTATGTAATCCCCTGCACAACAGTGGCAGTAAGATGCCTTGCTTGGGGCGATACGATTATAAAAACAATATCAACCTCTGTGGGTTAATTAATGCCAAAAAGATATTTAAGGTATATTTTTAATGTTCAGCTATAGTGAGAAGGATGATTTAATCAAATTTTAAATGTCAATTTTTTGTTTTTATACATTTTATTTTAAAAAACTGAAAATATCTTCTAGTCTTGTATTAAAAAATGTTTTGCTGAGAATATTTTTTTCCTTCAAAAATGTGCTTTGATAAATCTTTCTTCAAAAATGTAAATTTTTATATAAAACTATATTTTTATGTATATATTTCTATAAAAGTGTATTTTTATACATTCATAATGTTTTGACCCCAGTTTGGGGGTTAACTATTTGCCCATAGCTGGGACCCTAACTGGTGCTCCCACTCCGGATGAAGTTGGACTTCAGAACAACAGCAATTAAGAGGTTGTTTCATGCTCCTCACAACCTCCCTATCAGAAGCCTTGCTGCTGGATGCAGTTTACCATCATACCCAGGACCCACACTAAAAGAAGGTGGCCAAAAAACCATTGGCTGAAATACAAAGTTAAATACTATGAAGAACGGGGTTTGTTTCTCTATCACCAAAGAGGTTAACATTATATGACTGATAATTCTACTTGAAAAGAGATTTTATGTGTCTTGAGCATATTGATATCTTTATATATTTTCATTACAAAAAGTCAACTTAACGTGAAACTAATTTGAAATTAAATCACTTAATTTTGAACCGCCTTTCTATTTATAGTGAATGTCTTTATTCTATTCATAAGTTTTCTACTGCAGCCAAAAAGATTTCACTTCTTAGAATTGTTTTTGGATAATTCCAATACAACTTTGGTGAAAATTTTGTCGGTATTTTTCCAAGTTCTTTTCAACCAGGAAAAATAATCCGCGTGAAATGTTTTTCGCGACAGCTCAATCATGAAAACACAGCGTCTTTAATATTCAAATCACGAAAACGTTAAAACTTGGCGTAATTTGCCGATTAGGCTCAATGGACCGAGATAAAAGGCTGGAGAAAGTATCTCAGGATCGTTTGATGGGTAAATTTCGACGAGGTTTATACTTGCAGATTTGTACGCATTACCAGAAAGAGCAAAGGTTAAAAGTCAGAGTTCAAATGGGGTTCTACTGAACTTCAAAGCATGAATCGGATAATGTTCGAAATAAAACTGAATGCTTCAACTCAATTGTAAACCGAAAAATGTTCACTTAAGACAAATACTAAAATCAATCCTGATGATTAATTTATTTTTGTATATCTATGATCTTTACAAAGATAAGCATGAACCCCGTTGGCATTAAAGGCCTCAACTATACTACATTAATGAAACATTAGTTGAATTTCAATGACTATTATTATTATTATTATAAAGAAAGTTCGAATATTTAAAGGGAGAGAAAAATATGAGAGAGACAGAATGAAAAGAAAAATGAAGACGTATCTCTCTCTCTCTCTCTCTCTCTCTATATATATATATATATATATATATATATATATATATATATATTGAGTATTTGGGCAACAATCACTCATTTATATATATATTTGCTCATTCAGAAAAATCGTTATCACAGTAAATACATCAAAAATATATACATCTTGTACTATATAAACTTTAACATTGCTAGATAGACGGATAGATATGATGAGACAGATGTATATATACATACACATAGAAACAAACAAACACACACACACACACACACACACACACACATATATATATATATATATATATATATATATATATATATATATTCACATATATGTATATAAAGGAAAATTTTAAAAACAGTCCCCACTGCTGCATTTTGCAATTTACGCGTTCAGTCAGTTAAGTACCATACACGCTTGGGCGATTATGTCTCGAAAGAGACATGACTGACTGAGCAGAAGATGATTCCGCAGTAGTTTGCCATAACTTTCTGCGGTAGGATGGTTGACAGCTATAGAACCCAATGTTTCCTGTTATTTAACAGATAACTGGAGGAAAGAGATGGATTAATACTTTTCTCAAGGGCATTTGTGTGTAAATGAATGCAGGGAATTCAACTGGAATTTGAACTCGGCTCTCCCATTTCTAGTTAATATTCAGCAATGAATTGAGTTCATTCGGTGAATGGCGTGTATATGCACCGCTTCTTTATAATACGCTTAAATTTCCCTTCTCTGATTCCATGCGGTTATGGCTTAGGGGTTAGCGATTTCGACTGACACCAAATCGGTCGAGTTTCGATCCCGGTCAGAAAAAAGTCGATGTGTCTAGCAAAACTGACGAGCTGTGAAAACAGTCTTGTATGGCGATGACTACTTTATGCAGTACTTTGCATAAGTATTAAGACAAGAACTATTTTATCTTTTATGAGGCATATTGACAGAAAATAAACAACTTAATTAAAGTAATTTTATTTAATTTGATATTTAGTATAATAGGCTTTTGCTTAGATCACAGCCTTCATTCTGACATGCATTGACACTAGAACCTTCTTCAATGTATTTATGGTATCTGCCAAGCAACTTGTATTTGTTCCCAAAGTGTGTCTTGTAAAGTAACATTAGATTTATCAACATTTTTATCCAAAATATCCCATAGATGTTTAATAGGACTGAGAGCAGGGCTTTGTGGGGGCCAGTCTAAATTCCGAAGCCTTCCTTCCTCTTCCGTTTTAGTTACAAAATGCTTACAAAGATTTGGCTTTTCACCCTGTATTTGAATTTCAGTGAGATGTTTAGGAAAATCACCCTTGACTTAATACTTTTGCACACTGCCGGTAGTGTGCAAAAAGGGGTATTTTAAACTTTATTTTGATGGCTCATAAAAGATAAAATAGTTTTGTCCTAAAACTTTTCCACAGTACTATATATATATATATATATATATATATATATACATATATATATGTATATTACTTTAATCCAAAAGGAAAAGCAGGTAGGTAAATCCCAAAAATTCGGATCCAAATTAATATTAATTACACTAATATTAAAATTAATCAAGTGGAGGGTTCAACGGAGTTTATTTTGAAATTACACAGCCAATTATAAAATAAAACAATTTCCGATGTTCAAATTCGTACAATAGCTATTTTTACAATTTGTTGCCATTCAACGAATGTGAACATCGGAATTTGTTTTATATATATTGTAACAGAGTTATAGAACTCGTAGTTTTTTTCCTACTGTTCCTGCATTTACCTTTATAAAGAGTGCTCGATACAAGGTAGAGCATTATATTGTAATAGTTGTTACAATGGTTTATAAATTCATAGTATCACTACACAAAAGTTTCGAACCTATATATATATATATATATATATATATATATATATATATATATATATATATACATATATATATATATATAAATGAGCTGTGTGATAAGGTCTTCCAGCAGCAAGCCGCTTGACACAAGCCGGGACTGCCTTCTCAATGCTATTGCTGTTGACCTTCGAGTTAAGTCCGAGGGTCTTAACAACAAATTTTGGAGTTCTTTTCTAATCAGACCTAATATGTTCGAAAGCACCACTAAACTCCTCCAACCATTTTCTGAAACCTCTGCCCTCTTATCACATGCCCCCCACCCCGCCCAAACATTTTGAAATGTTGTATTCTAGTCTCTGGTGCGAATACCATCATGTCGTGTTCAAGTTCTTGGCAGGTTCGATTGCGTCATGATGATGTATTTTTTAAAGAAGGTGTCCAACTGACCCTACTATACCATGCAGTAGACAAAATAAAAACAAACAACACCTATCGTGAAATTAAAAATATACAATTTCGACAATTTACTAATTGCACTCCAGATTGCACAAACACACACACACTCTCTCATATATATATATATATATATATATATATATATATATATATAGTCATTCGCAGATAAATATGTTTCGCTGTATCACAGCTCATCAGTACGGATAGACAGCCGATTGCCTTTTACCCAGGATTGAATCCCGACCAAATTGGCATCAGTCGGCGATTCTACCTTTGATCTATGGGCGCTCGGTATAAGGAGGCATACTTTTTTTGCGTGTATATTATCATTATACACCCCCAATAGCTGAGAGTGTTCTAATTCATTGCTGAATGAACGATGGGTAGATGCCAGAGCAGCTACTATCTTTCAAAGTCTACCATTCTTCCAGAGTGTTCAATCAGTGTGTAAATAGTGTAACTAGTCATGCGCAGTCAATAGTCAACTATATATATATATATATATATATATATATATATATATATATATATATGGTTCAAATAATTTTATCATTTGTTTGATTCATCAAATCACCCAGATTTCCAGTGATTAACCAATCAGTCCAAATGATGCTTTTTTTTGTTATTCTTATCAGCTAATGCCACACATTTGCTTATTATTAGAAGTATCACATCTATCTCCACACACTCTAAATTTACATGTTTTTTCGATAATATTATCGTTCATTCGTCTATTTTTGTTCCAAGCCACTAAGCTTCTTTCAAAATAGTTCTTGTTTGAAGAAAAAAGTTGTACAAGTATACACTGTAAGTTAGTGAATATTTATGAAAAGGTTGCAATTGATGTAATATGAGTAAGTAGAGTTAATGGAAATCGAACAAATAAAAAAATGATCTTAGTGACGAGTTCTGAAGTCGAGACGATTTGAATCAGAATAAGTCTAATCTGGCTGACTGATGACCTCCATAAAACTGACTGAACAATGAGTATTACTGATCTCGGTGTAGGCTTGAAGGTTAGTTTTAATGTTTAGAATGTTAGTATATTTGGGATCAAGCAACAGTAAATTTTCTCAGCTCACCGACATTCTTATATTCTAGCCAATTGCAGGAAGGAGGCATGTATTGTTTTAAGAATCTCGAATAACGAAATATTCACTGATTGGGATTACTCTGGTCTATAAACTTTGAAATTCTCGTGTTATTTTCTGAAAATTTGAAACCTCAGATTTCTTCCTCTTCTTTCTTTTTCTTCGTCTTTTTTCTTCTTCTCCTTCAACTTCTTTCTTTTTCTTCTCTTTTTACTTTACCTTCTTTCTTCTTCTTCATTTTCCTCTCCTTTTTCTTCTTCTTCATTCTTCTTCTACTTTAATTTTTATTCTCTGTTTTCTACTTCTTCTTCTTCATCTTCTTTTACTTCATCTTTCTCTTCTTTTTCTTTTTCTTGCTTTTTCTTCTTTTTTCTTCTTCTTTTACTTTATCTTCCTCTTCTTTATCTTCTTCTTCTTTTACTTCATCTTCTTCTTTCTTTCTTCTTCTTTCCCTTTTTCTTCTTATTCCTTCTTTTCCTTTCTTCTTCTTTCTTCTTTTTGTCTTTGTTTTTTTCTCCTTTTTCTTCTTCTTTTTCTCCTTCTTTCTTCTTTTTTTCTTTCTTCTTATTTCTTCTGCTTTTACTTCATCTTCTTTTTCTTTCCTCTTTTTTCTTCATCTTTCTTTTTCTTTTCTTTTACTTTTTCTTCTTCTTTCTTCTTTTTCTTTCTTCTTTCTTCTTCTTCTTCATCTATGTGACGTGATCAGTCAGGTCGTAGGGAATCCCGACTTTCTACATCTCCCTATTATTTGTTGCTCTTATTATTCCTTCTCCTGTTATTTCACTCAATCCCCTCTCCACCATGCATCTACTGAAGTCTCTCAAGTATGTCATTCTTCTTCTTCTATGTGCCTTGTTCTTTCAGGACGTAAGTGCTCATTGCTTTCCACGTTCCCTATCCATGGTGGCTCTTAGCACGCTTTCTCCTGTTACACCACACAACGCTCGTTCTGTCATCCACCTGATCAGGTCCTTCGAATATGTTATCCACTGCTTTTCTCAGTCTCTTTTTCTCTCTATCTGGCCTGTTAGTGTCATGTTTGCCAAGCCCTCCTTTCTCATTGCATGTCCTAGAAACTTTAGCTGTCTTTTTCTGATACTCAGTATTAATTACCTTTTCGTTTCCATCTTTTTTTCAAAACCTCATCTTTGCTCACGTGCTCGATCCATGATATCCTCAACATCCTTCTGTAGAACCGCATTTCAGTTGCTTCAAGTCTTTCCTTTCACTGCCATATTAAAGAACGGACATCACATAACAATCCAGTACACTTATCTGTTTTTCTAGCGAAATGTTCCTGTCTCTTGATACTCTACTCAGCTTCTGGAACGCGATGACAAATCCTGGCATAACATTTAGAATCCTCAATATATTCTCGCTGTACAAGTTGAGTAGATCCGGTTAAAAGACACATCCTTGTCTTACGCCCCTTTCTATCTTGGTACATCTGCTGAATTCGTAAACTGTCCGCAAGCAGGCGGTTTACATGTCCTAAAATCTTCAGCTGCCTTTTCCCGATGTTAAGTATCAGTTTCGTTCTTGTGTCTATTCCCTCCAAAACATTGTCGTTTCTCCAGTGTTCTGTTCATGATATCCTCAACATCCTTCTGTAGAACCCCATTTTGGTTGATTCAAGGGTTTCTTCATCTTTGATGAAATGGGAACGGCGAAAGATCGGTCTAGGCGTGCATAGTAAACAATCAAGTAATTACCAAAACCCAGTTCATACATAATCCTTAATCATGTTTGTCCTTTCCATGTTTTTCCAGCACGGAAATAGTTCTTTTTCGTATTCTCTTCATTCAAAGTACTGTTCTTTTTCAATTGCCGTAATTCTTCCTTTTGTTTCGTTGAACATTTTGGCACTCTCTTTATTTTATTCTCCTGTGCATACTTACTGTATTTGTCTTGACCCCTCTCTCTATTTTTACGCAGTTGTCATTGATTCATTCCTCTTTAGACT
Organism: Ascarosepion bandense; assembly: GCA_037127315.1. Lineage (NCBI taxonomy): Eukaryota > Metazoa > Mollusca > Cephalopoda > Sepiida > Sepiidae > Ascarosepion > Ascarosepion bandense. Next base: position 2,228,119 of record JBBBDQ010000675.1, on the reverse strand, counting down.
TTTTTATTTATTTCCAATGTCTGCCTTTAGTGTTCCGTGTATTTTTTCATTTCTTAGCGTTATTTACTGTTACTCCTGCGACATTTGTAGAATTTCATCTATCATCCGTTCGTCCTTTCCTTGTCTCGTTTTTCTTGGGGAAACCTTGTTAACCGACGTTACTGGTGTTCCTCTCTGCTGTGTTTTATTTTAATTTCCTATTTTTGTTAAGTTTATATTCATTTTTAACTCTGCGTTGAGAGTTGTCATAGAAAGACAACTACAGAACTTCCGAGATAGTCTTTTTTTTCTTCAAACCAGACTATCAACTGCAAGAAGACAGAATATGATTAACTACTTGAGAATAGATTCAAGATGTGAGTTAAAACATCAAGTAGAGGTAAAAGTTTAAATATCTGGGGAGAGTTTTAACAGCGAATGTAAAGGCATGGCACTGAGACCAGAACAGCATTAAACTAGCAAAACAAAATGAAGAAAGGTTTCAAGAAAGAGAAAGTCATCGTTTTCCTTTTAAAAAGACACATTTGTGCCGAATTGGAATGTGTTCTCAGTCCGCTTATATGGCAAGGAAGTTTGACAATCTTCTCACGAATGAGGAAAAATGTGGCCAGTAAGAAATGTATATTCTACAGAAGGATGCTGAAAACTCGATGTCCGGAATGAAGTACTAAGGAGATAGTGTGAAAGAAATGTATCAAGAATAATTAAATTCCAAATCGGTTAAAGAGAAAGAAAAAAATTATATTCCGAATGAGTGAAAGACAGCTGAAATTTCTAGAAAACATAATAACAAAGAAGGACATTTCGATCGTCAAAATCCCAAATTCTTGTTTTTGGCATTACTTTTATTACATTTTTCTTGTTGCTTGTATCATTCATAGGCATATTGTCTTTTATTTTTGTTACACACAAATCACATTTTTGACAATTTTGTTCATTCTTATTTTTAATTTTTTTTAATCGTTTCACCCCAAGCAAGGCGTAACGCTCCTGATGCGCAGAAGGCTACATAAGAGTAAAATATTAGATAAAAGGAGAGTAAAGTGAAAGACGAACCAGTTACAGGGGGTGTCAGAGAAAGGAGCAAGAGAAGGATGGGAATACAGGTGTGATGACGTTTGCCAAGTAAAGAGAAAAGAAAAGATATACAGGGTGAAGGAGAAAAAAACTGGAGTCAAGTGGTTAAGAGATGGGTATTGACATTGCATTTAAATTCCTGGAGATTCTAGCCGTCAGGAAAGTAACTATATGGAAGGGAGTTCCACAGGCGGGAAGTCCAATTTTCTAAGGTTTTTCGCGTGTAAATAATTCCCTTTCATGTCATGTTTTATCGCGTTCATTTTCATGTTTGTTACTTCACATAATTTCTACTTTTAGGGCGAATATTCTTTCTGCTTTGTGATCGTTTACATCCATTTCTTCCCTCTTTCCATATTCTTCTTTTATCTACGCGACATCCTTTTTTTGGACTAATTTACATCATTTTCCATACTACATTCCAATTTTTTCTATCATCGTCATGTGGTAGAGTCCCTGCATATTTTCAGACGAATTATTCTTTTACTTACATTCATTTTGAAATACTTAAATGACTTGAAAACATCTTATCACAACTGAAGCAAGACATGAAGAAGCAAGCAAAATAAGAAGCATTAAAAAAAAAAAGGACCGTAAAGAAAATAAAAACAAAATCGGAAATGAATTGGAATCTCGTCAAATTACTACAAAGAAAATCCGAAAGACAAATATGGAAAGAGTTTCTTCTGCCTCAAAATTTACATTATTAACTTTTAAATATCACTGACCGCTTGAGCCATGTCAGCCGAAACTTTCATTCGGCTATTTTTTTCCTTATTCGCCGGAGTTTATTCACTTTACTTTCTTAACGCCCACCTCTTTTTCTCAATTTGGGAATCTCCAGAAATTAAATAATGAGGTTAGCAAAAGTTGGTGCTCGATAATATACAAATAACAAAACAGATTCAATGTCAAAACGCGTATTTAAGATATATATATATATATATATATATATATATATATATATATATATATATATATATATATATATATATATATATATATATATATGGATGTGCGTTGTGGTGCATTGGATATCGGCTCGGAACGAAAAATCGGGGAGCCGAGTTCGAATTCCAGCTGAATTCATTGCATTCACTTACACGCAAATACCATTGGGAAAGGTATTAATCCGTCTATTCCTTCCAATTATGGGTTAAATAACAGGACAGATTGGTTTCTATAGACTAGGTCGGCAACCAGTTACCGCAGAAAGCAATGGCAACCTACTGCGGGATAATCTTCTGCCCAGTTAGTCATGTCTAAAGTGTGTATCACGTATGGCACTTAATTGACTGATATATATATATATATATATATATATATATATATATATATATTCAGTTAGATAGGTGTGAGTTTGTGACCCTGGGTTTCACAATCTTGCGATCGTCAGACAAACTGATTACATTTTTAAAAATATTGAATATATGTAGGACTGTGTATATTGGTGTGTTTTTGTGGAAGTGAGAGGAAAATTGAGAGGAAAATTTGTCTTCGTGACGTCTCTCATACAAACACAAACACAGATAGACACTTGTAGACCCATTGACACACACACACACACATGCGCTCACCTACCACAAACATAACTGTATGTGAACGGTATGGGGTGTGGCATTATATATCTATATGTGTGCCGTTGTGTACATACATACATACGCATTTGATTGGTATATTAACTCGATCACTGATATTGAATATGTTAGCTGTATCACTGATATTGAGCTGTTTTAAATAATTACTGCACATGTATAATACATAAACAATATAATATATATAAACAATTGCATATATATGCCTATATATATTTATATACACACACATTTCTCATATATATATATATATATATATATATATATGTGTGTGTGTGTGTGTGTGTGTGTGTGTGCATACATATAAAAATGCGTTCATTGTTGCATCTCAGCAGCCAGAGTCGCTAACCCATTAGTTATTAACGACTTGTTTTTTTTTTCAAAGTACAGTGAAATTTTTAGGCCTATTTTGCTGTGTGTTGTCGACAAAAGACACATTTTAATTGGAACGGAGAAAGCTGGTTTTATCAGAAAAAGATGGCTTTGAAACACTTTGAAAGGACAACGACAAGTACAATTCTGATTAGTATATTTTCATTATTTACTTCTCTCTCTCTCTCTCACACACACACAGACACATATATATTATCTTTTTCTCTATGTCTCTGTTTCTGTCTATGTGACTATCTCGTGTGGGTTTAAAATTTATTTTGTGAAGCACTAGAAAACATTTGTTAGTATAAAACCCGCCAAACAAATAAAGAGGCTCAGACAATCCGTATCTGTTCAGATACTGTTAATAGAAAATACTCTCTCTCTCTCTCTCTCTCTCTCTCTCTCACACACACACACACACACACACACACACACACACACACACACACACACACATATATATATATATATATATATATATATATATATTATCATTATTAATAATAATTAGTAATGATTACTAATGGAAGTACATTCTACATTTAGATATTTGCTTTTAAAAAGTGCTCAATACAAAAGTAGTCATAAATATATTGTAATAATAATAATAATAATAGCATACCGCAACTATAATGTTTCGTTGTTAAAACACCATCATCAGGCAGTGATATGTGGTTAATTCATTTTGTAATATATATAGATAGATAAAGATATTTAAAAATTTATAAAATAACAATAAATAAATAAATAATTAAATAAAAACATAAGAATAAACTGGTCAGCCAGTGAGATGAATTAAGTATGGTGGAAGGTTATAAATATTTGAAAGAATAGTTTATATACGACTCATAGACAGTAGTTTTTCAATGTTTTGCCATTAAAAGTCAGATATGTTAAACATTTTAAATCGGAAAAAGAAAAAATAAATTAGGAAAAAATGAAATAAAAAGACAAAATAAAAAACGAAGAAGACAGAAGAGACAAAATAGAAAAAGAAAGAGAACGAAAAGACCAGGAAAGAAAAACTCAAACGTTTGAAAATATAAAATAAACTAAAATAAATATAAGGAAACAAAATCAATAAAAAAGATAGAATAAAACATAAAAATCAAATATTAAAATATATATATAAATATAAATTCTGAAGTATCGAATTCTGCATATACGTACATATGACGCTGCTTCAGTAAATGTCTATTTAAGCAAACCTTAACTATGACTTCATGTTGAGAATTCGCTTTCAGGAAATAGCATCTATGAGAAGCGTGGATACAAATATTTCTCGAAATCATTTTGCTTATTTTTTATATATTCAGGATTACAGTAATTCAAATATGTTTCCAGACAACTCTTTAGGCCAATTTCTAATACGAAGTGGACATTTCAATGAAGAATCGCACTTGTCTGAATAGAAATTATGTGAAAGAAATATATGTGTGTGTGGTGAGAATATTACCTGTTGTATTGTAATTATTAAGTTAAACCATTTCAGCTGGTATGAGTTCAATTTTCACTCTACACATTACAAACTTCACATTTTGGTGGACTAAATTAAACATAATGAAGTTATATGCACACACACGCGTGCGCACATTAAATGAGCGCGTTGGTTAAATTGTCGCCATTTCATATTTTTATTTTCGCGCATGTGCATTGATTTTGGTGACTGAACATCAATGTCAGTTAGACACCGTCATTCAGAAAAGAAGCACCATAAAGCGATTTCTTCTACTAGAAGTTTGGAAACGACATGCTGAACTGTTGGCATTCACAGAGGAAGGTTAATATACGGGTATTTCATAGTGTTTGGATGTCAATCTGACAATTGTGCAGAGGAATTGGGTCAGAGTTGGACGAACCTAATGGTAGATAGGAAATGGTTGAGTCTAAGGGTAGATAGGAAATGGATGAGTCTAAGGCTAGATACGAAATGGATGAATCTAAGGGTAGATACAAAATGAATGAATCTAAGGGTAGATACGAAATTTATGAGTTTAAGGGTAGATACAAAATGGATTCGTCTAATGTTAGGTACGAAATGGATTAATTTTAGAGTAGATACGAAATAGATGAGTTTAAGGGTAGATACGAAATAGATGTGTCTAAATGTAGATACAAAATGGATGAGCCTGAGGGTAGATACGAAATGTCTTAGTCTAATGGTATATACGAAATGGATGTGTCTAAGGGTAGATACGAAGGTACGGCAGTTGGGGAAACTAACATTGATCGTTCTGATAAGTAAAAGAAGACCCGAATTTGTTGGTAAGGTCTAGGCCGCGATTGAAAACGATTCCTGAAGTCAATCATGTCTAAAAACACGGTGGTAGTGCAGCTCTGTAAAAACAGGACTCTGCACCATGCCAAGAAAGCAATAATGACCAGTCATTGAGGTGAGACGAATCCTGTGAACACGTCACACCGTCAATCTGGCTAGCTATTCCCCCACAGACTCTGCGCCCGCTGATTGTTATGTGAGGGTCGAAGTTGACGGATCGTCCAACAAAACTCATTGTAACACTAAAGATAAAGTAATGTCGAGGATTATTATTAAATTCATCGAGTTAAACAAGAAGACTATCCAAAATATTTGCAAGAGATTACAAATTCGTTTTTATATTTTTGTTTGAAGTCAATGGCATATTTATTTTATACATTTACTGTTAAGTATTCAAGATATTTTAGTGTAATTTTGGTCGATGTATATACTAAAAATATTAGATGACAGAGTTACTTTCATTTATGTGTTATTTAGACAACAATTTCTCCATCGCACCCTCTGTGTTTGTGTGTATTTAAATGGATTTTTAAATATTCAGTGCTATAAACAGTTTCTTTGTAAGCACACATCTTTCTTATAGGAGTGGATTTTTAAGAAATAAAATACGGTTTTAATTTTTGAGGAGAAGCACATATTTTGCTAGACTTCTGTATCTAGACGGTTGATATTGATTTCATTGTTTAAAGAAATTAAAAATATAGAAAATATAACAAGGCTATGTACTAAATATTACGGTCAAATTAATAAATATGATATTCACTATATATATATATATAATAATGGATTCTCCCGTCGCGTTCAACGTATGAGGGTCCAACCTTTTTCCAGCAAGACAACCACACAGAGATTTGTTTATAGTGGTGAAGGCATTGTGTAGTACCATCCACACTTCTTGGAACTGCTGATAACAAACAATTGGTGCAGATGACTGCCACAAATCGCACGAACAGCAGACCTCAATTATTTAACCCATAATTGGAGGGAACGAACGGATTAATACCTTTCCCAAGGGTACCAGTGCGCAAGTGAATGCAGCGTGCTCGACTGAAATTGGAACTCGGCTCACCGATTTCCCCCTCCAAGCCGACATCCACCGCACCCCAACGCACATCCGTGAGTGCTAACAGCACCTGGTATTCTCAAGTGGTCACCCACCTAAGTACTGACCAGGCTCAACGTTGCTTAACTTCGGTGATCGAGCGGGAAGCGGTGTATCCAACGTGACATGACCGTCATATATATATTAAATCTAAAAGGATGGTCAGATAGGTAAATCCCAAAAACCCGATCCTAATCAAGATTAATTTCATTAATATTAAAATTGATTAAGGTGGAGGGCTCGTTTGCAAATATTATATTCTATTTACAGAGGCAAATGTAAAAAATAAAGCAAACATTTTGATATTTGAATCATTGAATGGCTATTTTTCCTCGTAGAAATGGTTATTTAACAGATTTAAATATCGTAATTTTTGTTTTATTTTATATATATATATATATATATATATATATATATATATATATATAAAGAGAGAGAGAGAGAGAGAGAGAGAGAGAGAGAGAGAATAATGATAATCCACGTATACTGTCTTAATATGTATAGGAAAAACTACTAAAAAGTTTTAAAAGTTATTTTTAACTAACAGCATTTTAGTAGTTTTTCCTATACACACACACACACGCACACACACACACACACACATATATATATATATATATATATATACATATATATGTATATATATATATATATATATATATATTAAAAAAAACCTTGTGCCGAAATATACGAATTGAAACTCTCATTAAAGAAGAGTCAATTGATTTTAAGTAAAGAACAAAAATTGAGGAGAAAGAAGTGGAGAACACGTAAGAAATATCGATTTGTTGATTCAATAAAAATAAGATATTTAAAAAAAGCGAGGTGGCAAATAAACACGATGAAAAGACACAGAAGATATTTAAAAATGTGAAGAAAAATTCACGAAAATATCTGAACTGGTACATTTCAAATACTTATCATTTGCCAGATGCATAACCATTTTAACACTCAATTTTAGTGATGAGCATTGCTGGGCATTGGAATAACTCAGCGGCATATTCAAAGGATGTATGTCATCAATGAAATAATTAAAAATATTAGAATATAAAAGAGGTCGATGGAATACTATTATTGCCAATTTCTATAATGGTATCTGGAAAAATATTAAAGAAAATATATATATTGCAATCAATGAAATCTCATGAGAAGGTTTGTTGGATAAACAATAATTATAAGGGTAAATACCACAAAAATACATGGTGTACTAGGTGGTATCTGTGGAAAATAAAAATAATGACTCCATTTACCATTCCCGCAAATTCCAGACAATGGTTTTTTGCGACCAGTGTGAAATCATTTGTTACGCCATGAAAACCTTGTAGAAAAAAAAAAAGTTCACCCCTCTATGTGAAATTACGGATATAAGAATAGAAGGACATTGATTCTAAAGGCTCAAAACAATTTTGGAGACCAGTTTCTTCGACACGTGCCTGCACATGCCCACCCATATTTACACAAGGGAAGAGACACTAGCCAGCAGCCGCCGACTAAGAACATGTCTATAAACTCGCAATGTATTAGGCTGAACGTGATAATGTAACATAATTTAAACGGCACCTTGAACAATTAATTAATTTATAAAATAAACTTTATTACAAGGAAATTTGAATATTGTATTGCTTTTGTATATATCTAAAACGAATACATAAATGTTATTTCAACTGACGTTATGCTTCTAATTTTTCTCCAGAGAATAACGTTTAAATATTTTATTTAAAAGGTGTGTTGTTGTTATATATTTGGAATTTCAACACTCAAATAAACACAAAAACGTGGGTAGACGGATCTAAACAGTCAGTTTTATTAGAGATAACAATAAAATTTGGAAAATTATATCTAAAGATGTGGATGTGCGTTGTGGTGCAGTGGATATCGGCTCGGAACGAGAAATCGGAGAGCCAAGTTCAAATTCCAGTTGAATGCAATGCATTCACTTACGCGCAAATACCCTTGGGAATGGTATTAATCCGTCTATTCCTTCTAGTTATGGGTTAAATAACAGAACAGATTGGGTTCTATAGCCTTGGTAGGCAACCAGTCTATCACAGAAAGCAATGGCAACCTACTGTGGGATACTCTTCTGTCCAGTCATTTATGTCTTTTTCGAGACATGAACACCCAAGCGTGTTTCACGTATGGCACTTAACTGACTGACTATCTAAAGATTAATTCCCTTTCAGACTATAACAATTTAACTCCTTGTCAATTTTTACAAATTATTACAATAAAACGAAATTAATGAAATGAGCCCAGCTCATTCAGGTTTTATTCCAATAAAACATTTGTTGTTGATCATTAAAATACATTTATATGCGAACAGACCACAATATTAAAAAAAATAATGATCACTGGTACGTAATAAAAAAGGGTCAATTAAGACCCGTAGTAAATGGTTAACTGAGAAAGTTATGTAATGTGAAACAATCTATATTCAAAAGTAAATAATTTATTAGACTGCATGCGATTTTCTATACTGCAATATATGATTATATGTTACAAGATTTAAATGATTAGGAAAATTTACGCGTGCAAAACAGAAATCATATGTTTTATAAGGGAAGATGAAATCCTGCAATATATTGTTCATATAAAATTACCCAGAAAGTTTTTAAAATTCGGTGAGAAAAATTAACGTTTTATTAAAGACTTACTGTCGGTTATCTATAATTTTATGGAACATTAAAATTTAGTTTCAGCGTGCGTGTGGATAATGAAACCGGAAAGTGAGCGTACGGAAAGAAAAGAAAAAGGAAAAGCGTAGGGAAAAAGAAAGGGAAATGAAGAGTGAAAGAAAGAAATAAGAAGAGAGGAAGAAAGGGAGAATGGTGAAAGAAAGAAAGAGAAGGGAAAAAGGTATATTGAATTTGCTGACAGGATCATACGCAAGCTAGGGGTTGGGGAGAAGTAGATAGACATTAAAAAGATACAAATAAAGAGCTTTGCTCGGTTTTGTCGAAAAAGATCGCCGACAGTTGTAAATCTTCCTCCACCACCTTGAACGGCGTTTCCTCCTGTCTACATATCTAACATACTTTTCCCTGCTCTTTCCTCCTTTCCTCTTGCCTCCTTTTCTTCTTTTTTTCTTTATTCCTCCCTTTCTTTTCTTCTTTCTTTCAGTTTGCATTCGCAAAGCTTTTTGCTTTCTTTTTGCAAGCTTACTTCCGGTTTCTTTATCCACAAACACACCCAAACAAATTTTTGAATTTTCCATAATATTAAATATCGCCGATAAAGCGAATTCAGTTTGTTGAAATGTGAATACGATCATAAATTTTGAATATTTCTTATATGTGATAATAATAATAATAATAATATATATATATATATATATATATATATATATATATATATGTAATTTATTTGTTTGAACATTATTATTAATCAATACTCGTATTTGATTAGATATTTTATTTTTAATCATATGGTATAATTATATATTTATTTCTACCGGCCTGATTATTTCCAATAAATTATTATTAATTTTTCATTAGTATTCTTACATGTTTTATTTTTGAGATAAGGAATGTAAGAATATTCCATAATTTTCGACTTTCCAAGTACTTTCAGCCTCTTCACATGCCATTTACAAAGATGCTATTTTTCCGGTCTTGCTATAATGTCCTCATTTTTTACTTTAATATAACCTTTGTGCTTACATACCTAAAGTATATGGTAGGACACAATATAATGATATATAGTGCCTCCCTTTTAGCGAGGTGCTTTTGATATTGTGATTTAAATAGTATTTTTGTATTTTTAAGCAATTCTTTTCTTAACTGTTCGTGTAAGTCATGGGTAATAAATGATTTTTTGTTGCACTATTATTATTATATAGATGGCATGTAAAGGCGTCTACTCAGAGAAGTGATTGTATGGACAATATAGGTAAATGATTTATGACAAGAAACACAATCTTGTACAGGGAATTCAAATTCATACATTATATTAGTCACTGCTAGTTTAGATTTGAAACAACATGATTTGCTGTTTTCCACTTTAGAAACAGAGAAGAGAGTGCTGGATTGCTATGTGATGTCAATTCTTCAATATGGCAGTAAATGTTGGACAATATCAACAAAGATGAAGGGAAAACTTTAAGCAGCTGAAATGTGGTCCTACAGAAGGATGCTGCGGATATCGTGGCCCGAACATGTGAGCACTGACGAGGTATTGAAAAGAATGGAAACGAAAAGGAAATTAATATTGAGCATCAGGAAGAGATAACTGAAGTTCATGGGACGAGCAATGAGGAAGGAGGGCTTGGAGAACCTGATACTAACAGGCCACATAGATGGAAAAAGAGACAGAGGAAAGCAGCGGATAACGTATTTGAAGGGCCTGAACAGGTAAATGACAGAACGGAGGCTGCGAGATGTTACCGGAGTAAGCGTGCTAAGAGCCACCAGGGATAGAGAGACGTGGAAGGCCATGATTGCTTACGCCCGGAAAGAACAAGCCGCATAGAAGAAGAAGAAAAAGAAGAAGAAGAAGATAATATATAAATTTTACATGTTTTTGAGGAATTAAGGTAGAAAGATGGTATTTTAATTATTTTTCGTATAGAAAATTAGTATTGTTATTAATTAATGTGCATTTACCTGCAATAAAATATGCTGGTGTTTTTTTTGTGCTAGTGTCATGAATTGTTTTGCAAAAATACTTTTATTTGTTTATAAATTATGTAGTTGGGAAAATTATGTCTGTTTTATGTGTTTTAGTTCACTCAAAAATGTTCATTGGGAAGAGGAATTTTGATGTGTCTATTTAAGTTCGTTATTACTGCTAGTTTATATCTTTCCAGGAATTGGCTATTATAGTTAAGAAGACAGTTCGTACTGGTGTTTTTTTATATACAAATAAGTCTATTTGTTTGTTTTTAGATTTATATTGACGTCAAGAAACGGGATTTTGTTATGGTTAATAAGCAAATTTTACCGAGGCGTTATATTCAAAATTTTATTTTAGATTTACTATTTCGTCCATATTTGTTTTATAAAAACAAAAGTGTCGTCGAGGTACAAATCTCTGTTTTATAGGTTGTTTTAAACACTTTGTTTTTGATATAGGACATGTAGAAATCTGAGAAAGTAGAACATAATGGGTTTCCCATAATGATACCGTTAGTATTTACGTAGATTAAAGTCCAAAATGAAGATTGTGTGGTGCACGCGTTGAGTAGTTTTCGAAGAATTGTTGGTTTGAGTTTTGGATGAGAAATAAATGTAGACACAATCGCTAATTATATTCATTGTTTCTTTAAATGGGACATTAGTAAAAACAGTTTTCTATATCTAGCGAAGCTAGAATATTGCCTTTGGAATAGGTTGGCTTTAATATATGGACAAATTCGTTAGTTGATGCTATGCAATTAATTATTAGGTATGTATGGAGAAATTACAGGATTTAAAGTTTTAGATAAATATCACAAATATCTACACTGGTATACCAACTATATCGAATTCACAATCTTTTGGGACTATTTCATAGTCTATCTTAGCTTTGTTGAGCAAGTATTCACTGAACGAAATGTCGTAAGCTTTCTCAGAATATTTCTAATTTTTTTTTAATCATTTCTCCCCAAGCAAGGCATTCCACTGCCAATATAGCGCAGAGGGTTACATAGGGGAAGGTGCTGAGAGAGCGATTAGATATATGAAATGTCAGAAGGAGGGTGATAGACGAGTAAGGAGGTACATAGGAAGAGTGTTTGAGAGAATAGGGGCGATTTAATATGTTAGGATGTGTCTATTGACCTTACATTTAAACTCCTGGAGATTGTAGCTGTCGGGGAAGCAAGTATACGGAAGAGAATTCCACAGGCGGGAAGTGCGAGAAAAGAAGCTGTAGGTGTAGAAATTGCGGTTACATTTTATCGATTTCACTGTAAAAGCGTGGGACCTAGTTGCTAATCTAGTATCTCGTGCAAATTGGTACCTAGGGGGCACCAGTGATCTAAGTTTATCGGAGCAGAAGTGAAAGTATTTATAGAAGAGGCACAGGGAAGCCAAGTCAGGCCGGTGAGAGAGTGACTGTATCCGGTCTGCCAAGTCGGTATCGATCACATTAAGATTCTCCGTTGTATTTTGTCAAGAACCCCGAAGAGAATAGCAGGGGCACCCGATCACCATATTTATCGAAGATAAGAAACACTATGAAACAGCGCCAAAAGAGTTTTTTAACCAACTTGCTCAGACAGTTACGAAATGCTTTTAGTTCAAAATTCCAGAATAAAAAAGTTTTTGTTTTTTTTTAATAAGAGGAATGCTTTATCAACTTGATTTAATAGCAGCCATGCATGACAGGAGCTTTGAACAAGTTGATCACTTTCCCTCTTCACTTGATTTGGCCCCATCTATCATCTGTACCTCAACAGGAAAATACACTCGGCTCAGAACCAGTATCACAGTCATGTTGACGCTGTATCTACTGTTGATTTCCTTTTGTTACCAATGCTAATGAAATCAATGTGAGTGTCTTAGTCAGCCTATAAACCTATATATATATATATATATATATATATAATCCAAACGGTTAATCAAGTAGGTAAATCCAAAAATGCAAATATTATATTCTAATTACAGAACCAAATATAAAAATAAAAGTATCAATAAAATAAATCAATAAAATTATCAATCCCACCTCATTTTATATTCCTGTGGATATAAATGTTTTTGGAATTCTACCGGTATAAAATCTTTTGTCATTTGAATTTGATTAAACAAATATTCCCCGTCCCCGTAGAAATGGCTATTCAACGGATTTAAACATCGAAATTTGTTATATATATATATATATAATCATGAATTAACGGTACATTGTGACACGGAAATTTCTATGTTCCGATTCTCTTCATCAGGCAATGTTGGATGTTAGCTGTGAAAATAATTTACGTGATGTACAGTTAATTCATAATTATATGACTATATTAAGCTCTATAATTTGTATTATATTGAAAGCGGTTTATAATTAAATAAAGGAAGAGTTACTAAAAATAGTAAAACCTTGGGTCCTCTGCATTTATATATATATATATATATATATATATATATATATATATATTAGTCATCCACATACAAGCCTGTTTCGCTGTATCACAGCTCATCAGTGTGGCTAGACGCATCCACTCACCTCTGGCCAGGATCGAAACTTGGTGTCAGTCGGAGTCGCTACCCCCTAAGCCATCAACGCATGGTATCAGAGAAGGGAAATTTTAACGTGTTGTATATCAACAGTGTTTACACACGCCAGTTCCCGAGAGAACTCAATTCATTTCTGAAGAGTCTCGCATATAGCTAAACTGGAAACTGTTTTTAAAATGTTCTTCTCTAGAGAGCTCAATCGTAATGAGAGCATAATATATTAGTCATCCACACCACAGCTATATTTTTCTTTTTCTTTAATCCGAAGCGGAAATGTAGGAAGGTAAATTCCAAGAACCTGATCCTAATTAATATTAAAAATATTTTAACATTAAAAAATGATGCAGGAGGAGAGCTCAATATACTTAGGATTACAGAGCCAATTTTATATATATATATATATATATATATATATATATATATATATATATATATATATATGTGTGTGTGTGTGTGTGTGTGTGTGTGTGTTTGATTGTGTGTGTGTCTGTGTGTCTGTGTCGGTGCAAAAACATCTGGACAATTTAAATAGCAAATATGTGCATTCGTTAAAATTCAAAGTTAAAAACGAGAGACTTAGTTACCGCGAATTCTGGAAGCTCTCAAAACCAAACTCTCAGTTGAAGCTGGTTGAGTCAGTTCTTGCGATTATAAATAATTCCGAGGTTATCTTACATCCCCATCAAACTATGTTAGGCTCATTGCACGGAGCTTCGCCTCTAATTTCCAATCAGACGAAAACGGTCATTCCCTATCTGAGTTCCCTATTCTTACAGAGAAAGGAACTTTGTGATATATCTGCCTCACCAGGAGAAAATTCATAAACTCAGTAAAATTCTTCACACTAATATTCGTCCGTATAAAATCCCTGTCACTTTTTCTTAAGAGCATTACTTCAGAGTTATCTCTAAAAGGCAAAGTTGTTTAACTACTGTTAATGGAAAAATTCTCAAGTGTATCGAAAGTGTTGACAGCATGATTTTCCTAGAAGCGCTCATCCCTGGTGCAATATCACTACATCTACGTAATGTGGGTTGTGGAGCATGGGATATCGGCTCGGATATCCAGCCGAATTCATTGCATTGACTTACGCGCAAATACCTTTGTGAAATGTATTAATCCGTCTATTCCTTCCAGTTATGGGTTAAATAACAGGACAGATTGAGTTCTATAGCCTTGGTCGGCAACCAGTCTACCGCTGAAAGCAATGGCAACCTACTGCGGGATAATCGTCTGCCCAGTCAGTCATGTCTTTGTCCAGAGAGGATCGACTAACGTGTTTCACGTATGGCACTTAATTGACTGACTGAATATAATAGCTGAACATGATTAAGGCTTTACTGGGCATAAAGTGGGGGATCTATTTTATATTGTTATGAAGTAATAAATTGATCCCCTACTTATTACTACTTAATGATATAATACATTTCTTCCCCCTTAGGTACGAATCAAATAATAGGACAGATTGGGTTCTCTAGCCGTGGTCGGCAACCAGTCTACCGCTGAAAGCAATGGCAACCTACTGCGGGATAATCTTCTGCCCAGTCAGTCATGTCTCTTTCGAGACATGATCGCACAAGCGTGTATCACGTATGGCACTTAACTGACTGAATCTGTTCAGCAAACGTTTCGTCCATCATCAAGGAGCAGATTATTGAGCATTTGAACAGAAACAGCCTCCTAGATACAAAGAACCTAGACTTTGCTCATAGAATCAGTGAGATACTAGAGGGTAAAGTCATCACACGTGACCATCACCCTTGAAAACCCAATAGATTTTAAAAATTCGTGTCATAGGGATTTCTTTTCGAACACCCCAGCTAATGTATTATTTCAAGAGCCATCGTTAATTCTTTCATGTTTTGCAGATCTACTGTCAATAGTTCTTTTTAATATGGAGTAATTGTCAATATATAGAGATGAGACTTCCCTTTGATTTTTCTATAAGTATTTCAGAGCAACTCTTCTGATGAGCTTTTTTCCCTGATAACTTAACCACATGTCTTTATTCGTGCTACTAGATTGGCACTAAGGTCCCACCCTTTTACCGTCGAACTAGTTAAATGTAACCGCCTCTTCTACTCTAACAGTTCCCGTTTGTGGAACTCATTTCGATTTGCATGTGTGCCTAATAGCTACAATCTTCAAAATTTTAAATGCAACGTCAATTGCCATCTGTTATCTTCTTGGTTTCCACCCATTTCTTATCTTTTTTATCGACATGCCTTGTACCTTTTTATTTCTCTTACTCTAACCCTGTTCACTCCAGTGGCATATCTACGTTGCTTGGGGAGAAATGATTATAAAAACGATAGATAATTATGCTTTTTTTCTTCCACAATAATTACGCTCGCAATATTTTTAATCTATTCCATGATTCTATCAGAACTGGATGCATTAAATTTGATTTCTTTTACGATTTTGATCATAAATCAATATTATATACGGAAGCTTAAAATTATTTTAGTAGCGTTCTTCGGCGAATGATATAAAATTTATGCAAAATCCGATGATATTTGTTAGTATAATCCCGGTGTATGAGGCTATATAAGATGCGTTTTGGATAACTGAACTTATTCTTCAAGCTAGGATTGTAAAATCAACCTATATGTTTTGTTTATATGTTTACGAAGGCTTTGAAGAATGTATGTTTTCGCTTGTAGTTCTTAGATTTGTCCTGGAGTAATCAGCGATTTGAAATCAATATAACATGCAGGTGGCCGGTCAAAATTAAGAGATTTTGGGTTCTAAGTTTCGTTATTTAGACAGATTCTAGTTGTAAGAACTAAAAAGTTTTAGGTGTAATTATTGCGTTTTTTTAAGCATGTCTCTTTTCCGTGTATGGTTTTCCAATTTACTGATATATATTTTTGGCCAGTAACTCATGTAATCTGAAACGGTATAGTCAAATTATTTAATTAAATTCTGTACATAACTTATTCATTCCATGCAAGTCGCAAGTTCGGTGACAGTCAACAAATAATAATGTCAAAGTAAATGCATCAGGTTAAGCAACGACAGCCAACGTAATTTGGTTATAATTTGGGGTGGGAATATAACATGCTTACCTGTACCTTCCATCACATTACGAGCAATTGTGAAGTGGCGACTGTCTGATTCAGCTTGACTGAAACCAGAAATTGGAAAACAAAGTCTAGGCTGCTGATTATTTCACACATCACCGGCGCTTACACTATACGTCAAGGTTGGAATTAAATAAGAGACTTGAAGCTGAGTTAATTCTTGACAGTCGGAGTATGACTGAAAGTGGCTTGCCGACAGGAGATCATTCAGAAGCAAAGAACAATATATAGATCTTCATGAGGCAAAACAAAACTTAGAAAGAGACATCAAAACATTACCAGGTAGAAAATTTAATTTTTTAAAAATGTTCTTTATTTAATTGTTTCACCATAACCGAGGTAGTACCACCACTGATGCGCAGAGGGCTACATAAAAGGAAAGTGAAAATTGACATGGGAGGAGAGTAGAGAGTTGTGAGAGTAGAGCGAAAAGGGTTAAGAACAAGATACAAGGGGTGTTTGGTAAAAGAGGAGAGAATGATTCGACTCAAGGGGGTACAAGATAGCAATTGAATTTGCATTGAACTATTGTAGCTATCAGGGAAACAAGTATATGGAAGGGAGTTCCACAGACGTGAAGTGCGAGAAAAGAAGCTGGTGGAAGTGGCAGCTGCATTTGATTGTTTCAACTGTAAAAGAGCGAGGCCTTGTTTTTCTTTTATTCTTAGTGTTCCTAATAGGAGACAACAATATGTACACAAAGGTTACTTCTCCATATACCAAGAGATGTACTTTGACGAGAAAATAACCATGGAGGAAAATAAAAATAATGATGTTTGTCTACGGTTAAAGAAAAGTCTTTATACAGATCATACTGATAGATAGACAGATAGATAGACAGACAGACAGACAGACAGACACACACATAGACAGACAGACAGACAGACAGACAGACAGATAGATAGATAGATAGATAGATAGATAGATAGATAGACAGACAGATAGATAGACAGACAGACACATAGATAGATAGATAGATAGATAGATAGATAGATAGATAGATAGATAGATAGAAAATATCATGCAAGTTACTGTCGTTAATAAACCGATTTTGCTACAGTTTTCTGGATAGTGTTTTGTTTAGATAATGATATATAATGTGAATTTCATATTATCAGTGTTTTGTTAGGATATTTAAAGTCACTTATTAGAGCGAGACTTTACTGAACAATTAGTAAGTTTTTCGTCATTTTGTAAACAAACATTTATAATAATGTAATTATTGATATTTATGTTTGGACATTTTATTTATATAAAGTTTGTCACCAGATGTAATAGAAATGGTTTCGCAAACGAGAAACAACGTGAAAAGGGAACATCGAACTATGGAATTATATATACTCTAATAATTAAGAAAATTATAGAATAAGAATACAGGATGAATATATCTGAAGAAGATTGCATTTTAAACATAAATATCGAAAAAAGTTTCAGAGTATTATAGATATATAGATATATTTATGAAAAGAACTAAACAGTGATAGTGTAGAATCACTTCTACATGCTGGTACATACCTACATATACATCGCCATGCACACACGTTCGTACACATATACCCATACACACTTAAGTAAGGACCGCATGTGAAATTTACTTTTTCCCGCGTTTATTAAGAAATATATAAACTGATTCCCACACGTGTCTAACCAGTTGGAAGATGTTTTTTCGGAGCTTTTAGACCGAATACCGTTCGTCTCTTCCAACTCACACAAACTGCTAATTGCATTCAGCAGCTAGCCACATAAAATGTTTCTCTCTATTCTATAAGAACATTTCAATATATGCAATATTATATTTCAGTATCTCTGCTATCATGAATATTCAGACAATATCTTTAATATCTAAGAGAGAATTCTTTTCACGACATCTTACATTCACGAATTATTCAGTTCTGTAACCTTACTTAATACAATGTTGTTATATTTGTTACATTGTGCTTTGAGTTATTTTATTTATAATTGTGGTGGTTTGGACAACCAACCTTCTTTTCAATACTGAAATTACTAACCCGACAGTCAGTCTACTACATATTGTTACCCAAGTTGTCCAGTTCACAACAATAGGATGTAATATACCCATTTGACCTGACAGACAGATAAATAGACATACACACACATAGATAGATAGATAGATAGATAGATAGATAGATAGATAGATAGATAGATAGATAGATAGATAGGGATATATTCGCTTTTGCTAAGACTAAATATGCAGAAATTCGAATTCAGTAGATGTTTATCAGATTTTATAGAAAACAATTTTCTTTTAGCTGTAATTAACAATATCTATCTATCTATCTATCTATCTATCTATCTATCTATCTATCTATCTATCCCCTTCTATCTATCTATCTAGCTATTTATCTATCTATCTATCATTGTGTGTTTGTGTACGTGTGTATGCGTGTGATGGCATTAAGACCTTTTTGATTAAACACAAATCCAAAAATTACACGTGAATGAATAAACACTAATATACTGCTCTGGATTACATTTCTGCTCGCCATCTAATGTCCAGATATAAGTGATTAATTTTTCTTTTTCGGAAACCTGTCGGACTCGTCTGTATTTTCTAGAACCAGTAATGAAGACCAATGAATTTTTTTGTCTTGTGCACACACTTTTCTTTTTGCGTAATTATTTCCTTTTCTTTTTTATCTTTCCCGTAGGAAAAGCACGTTTTGAATGCTAGAAAATGAGGTGAATCGGAAGCAGGACTCGGGTTGGAATGTGAGTCGGCGGCTACAACATCCTCTGAGACGACGGACCGCAGTTTGAGGTGCTAAACGTGACAGAGGCTTTGAAGATAAAAGCCAGAAGAAAAATTATTTTTGCTTCCTTTTTTCAAAAGAGAATGATTAATATTGAAAAGCCCCGTAATAAAAGAAAACAAAAAACATGCATCTGTTGATATAGTAAATATTCTATAACTTTTTTACTGGACTATTTGCAGTAATTTATTTTCTTACGAATAGAATTAGTTCGAGTTAACATAGTCACAGTTTAGTTATTAATAATTATCAGTTTTCCGTTCACATATCTTGGTGTATGATATCAGGTAATTTTGATACGCTTGTCTGTATTTGTGAGACAATGTATTGTAATTATTTACACTGTTTAACTAAAACTGAGATATCCAAATGTATGACGTGAAATTAGAACAATCTAACTCAGAAGTGTAAATACATTTTCCGGCTCACAATTCCAAATATCACCTGAAGAAGGCCGGAGAGTACAACGTCCGAAACGCCCTAAATAAAGATGACAACCGTCCGAACAATGCAAAAAGTATACATTTACATATAATATGTCACGTTTATTTGTAAGTAAAGTTTGGAAAGTTTGACACTTTTTATTTTATCAGTGCAATCTCCCCAGCCCTGGTGATGTCATCTCGTAGTTTCGTTGTTATAACAAAGACTTTTCGAGTATGTTTACAGAGACTGAGGATTGAATGTCTGCCTATATGAAAGAAAAGATATAATTATGGTAATCGCAAAATGTTAACGACACGCGTGTGAAAACCTTCTAGTGATCTCTTAATAACATTTGCTTTTAAAAGTGACGGCATGTGTCAAGTAGGTCTTATCTGAATGCTGCTAATTAAATATTAGACTTTTCTCAGCGTGCATTTGTCAGTAGTTTTATGCATAAAGCGGAACATTTGCATTTTAGTACACACGCACACACACACAGAAATATACGAAACAAACTTTATGATATTAATAGTCATACCTACATAATTCAGTGAAAAGATCCTTCAAAATTTAGTTTATTTTCTTCTCAAATAATTTAACGAAATATAAAATTGTACACAAGTATATGTCTGGAGATTTTTAGTCAATAAATCCGCCTCATTTTTTTTGCAGATGAGTGGATTTCTAGTGATAGAACCAAGGTTGTGAAAAAATTTGTCGACAGTTAATAAAATCGATGTCGAGTATGCAAACATGATTTGATTCAGTCATTAATGAAATTCATTCAGGGAAAACATTAACCTCGAAGTGTCAATTGCAATAGAAAACATAAAATAGACTTACAACATTTATTAACCTGTCAAATAACGGAATTTTCAATTAATGTTTTCTTCTGAGATCATCCTATCCCATTATGTAAATCGGCGATTTAAACATTTTACAACAATACAGGATGTGCGTTGTGGTGCAGTAGATATCGATTCGGAACGACAAATAGGGGAACCGAGTTCAAATTCCAGTTGAATTCCTTGCATTCACTTGAGCACAAATACACTTGAGAAAGGTATTAATCCGTCTCTTCCCTCCAGTTATGGGTTAAATGATAGAACAGATTGGGTTCTATAGCCTTGGCTGGCAACCAGTCTAGCACAGACCAAATGTATATATCACGTATGGCACATAACTGACTGACAATACAAATATCATTGAGCCATTCGTAGTTCGAGTCTAATTGTATTGCAACTCTTGAATTCATGAGATTATATAATTTAGATGAGAGAAATATATTATTTTATATCTACATTATTTAAGCATAAGAACTATACTTTAAAATGCAGTTTCTCTTCTGGCGCGAACGTTTGCAAATTATAAAGGCAAATATTTATGTCAGTATACCGACTAAAATGACGGCAACATATATACTGATGTACCTAATATTAAATACATTAAACACATAAAAATATTAAATACATTAAACACATAAAAATAAACAAGCAAAATTCAGTAAACTGAGCGTAGCAGACAAATATATATATATATAGTCATCCGCAGATAGATCTGTTTCGCTGTATCACAGCTCATCAGTACGGTTAGACATCAGATTGCTTCTAGCCAGGATTGTCATCCTACTGAATTGACATCAGTCTGCGATTCTACCACTATAGGCACTCGGTAGAAGGAGGCGAACTTTTAGCGTATTATATAAAATGCAACATACACTAATAGCTGAAAGTGTTCAAAATCATTACTGAATGAACGATGCGTAGAAGCTTGAGTAGCTATTGGTTTTCAAGGTATACCATTCCTCCATAATGATCAACCCGGGTGTGAGAGCGTAAATAGTCATCCGCAGATAGATCTGTTTCGCTGTATCACAGCTCATCTGTACGGTTAGACATCCAATTGTTACTAGCCAGTATTGAAAACCGACTGAACTGACATCAGTTCGCGATTCTACTACTGAGCTATGGGCGCTTGATGGACGGAAGCGGACTTTTAGCGCGTTATATACAATGTAACATACGCCAGTAGCTGAGAGTGTTCAAATTCATTACTTAATGAACGATGCGTAGATGCTTCAGTAGATACTGTTTTTTCAAAGTCTAGTATTCTTTCACAGTGCTCGATCAGGGTGTGAGAGCGTAAATAATATATATATATATATATATATATATATATATATATATATATATATTTGTAAATTCAGATCACTTTTAGTGAGGATAGCTATTTCAACATGTCAGTTCAAGACATGCAGTCAACCCCAGTCAATCACAGAATTTAGAAAAGTAAGCAAGGGTTATTAAAACAATGGTGAGGAGTGTTGATTAGGACAGGGTCAAGCAGAGGGGAAATCGTAGTGGTAAACATTCGGTAGTGGAAGGCAGGTGTTTTGTCCATTGGGTTAGGGATAGTAGGTAGGAAAAGCTTCGGATTCACCAAAGTATATTCTAATCTATGTAAGAGGCAAAACATCTTATGAATACATGGAAGAAAGGGATAATTAATGAAGTTTAAATATATTAAGGTGACGGCACATGCTAATTAATTCATTACCTTTATTAATTATTACATTTTAATATTAAAATTTTAAAATCTAATTATTCTGCTAAACGTAGATTACATTTATCACGTAGACTATTAGGAGTACGTGCAGTGTCTTTTAACTTATCAACATATATATATATATATATATATATATATATATATATATATGTTTACGAAATTATGACATGAATATGTTATAATATCACTACAAATTACTAAAATGGCCATTTTGTTTCGACACTACTTGTGATGAGTTTGATAAGTCACAAGTAGGGTCGAAACAAAATAGCTACCTTTGTATTGATATTATAACATTAATGTTATAATTTCTGAATCAATATTATTAGCTCTACTTTGTATTGAACACTTTTTAAGAAATGTGTTTCTTTGGATACGGAATATTATTTCATCCATACCCGCCTTATAGTTGGATACACACACACACACACACACACACACACACACACACACACACACACACACACACACACACACACACACACATATATATATATATATATATATATATATACATATATGTATGTGTTATGTCTTGATATACATATATATATCAAACGGAGGGAATAATCTAAAAATATTTAATATAAAATTGACCTATATAGAAGAATATAATTACAATCACAAGAAATTAACAACCACAAAAGTTTTTAAGTTAAAATAATAATATAGAAAAAATTAAAGACATAACACATATATGTATGTGTTATGTCTTGATATACATATATATATCAAACGGAGGGAATAATCTAAAAATATTTAATATAAAATTGACCTATATAGAAGAATATAATTACAATCACAAGAAATTAACAACCACAAAAGTTTTTAAGTTAAAATAATAATATAGAAAAAATTAAAGATTCACAAGGAATTTTTTCCAAAAATTAGAAAAAAAGATTCCCAAAGAAAAAGATACAAAAAAAATTCGCCACAAAGACAAAAAATATAATAATCAAGACAAAAAGAAAAAAGTTACAAACATAAAAGAAAAAGAGCCTATATTGTAAAATATAAAATGCAGTAATAAACAATTTTAAAATGACAAAAAAAAAAAAAGCATAAAAATGTAATTATTTAAAAATAAGAAAAAGATTTACAATAGAAAAACAGTTGAATTCACCAGAAATTTAATGGCAAGGAAAAAATTCAGATCTACTAAACAGGCAATTTAAATTTATTTTTGTGACGGCATTCTAAATAATTTCATTCATTGATTTAAAAGCTGGTTATTTCCACTAAATGTCATTATTTTTATTTTTCATCTAAGCATAGGTAACCTTTTTGTTCAAAATCAATTGCGTATTTCTGATTTTTCTCTAATCTTTTATATAATCTATGAAGTGTGATCTATTAATCTTTTAATTACCTGACATATTTAGACAGTGATGTCTGGGATTTATAGTGGGTCCTAGAGAAGAAATATTTATGAATATAAAATCTTTGTTTCCAAGGTCTAATGTATGCGTTTATGTTTATTTTCTTGTTTGTTCTTGTGCATTATATTGTTTTTCCTTGACAAGTTTTGTATATGTGTAATTTGGTGTATAAGTTCTTTATTTTTGTGACATTTCCGGTATGATAATTTCTTCACTGCTAAACTGTAAACACTTCTACCATTCACATAACTTTATTTACTCTCTGTGCTGACCGAATTTATTTGAATATTCTGAGTTAAATTATACTATATGATTTGTCGGGCCTGATGAAGCAGTTTACTTATGTGTCGATTTCTTCTTTCTCTCTCTTTATATATATATACATATTATACACATATGTACATGCCTATATACGCATACTGCATTTTTACACACACACACACACACACACACACACACATATATATATATATATATATATATATATATATATATATATATATATATATTACCGCTGCAAATAGACAAAAATGTTTTTGAATATTTGGATATTCCGAGTTAAATTAAACTATTTGATTTTTCGAGTCTAATGAAGCAGATTGTATTATTGCAACTGCCGAAATAAATTCTGGATTTATAATCGTTTACTTATGTATTGATTTCTTTTTTTTTCTCTCTCTCTTTATATATATATATATATATATATATATATATATATATATGTATATAATTATATATATATATACATGTCTATATATAAATGCTGCATTTATACACACATATATACATACTAAATATATATATATATATACTACGTATATTAGCACTATAAGTAGAAAAATATTTCTGATTGCGTCAGTAAAAAGGTTGAGACTATTAATGTATGTGCAGATGCCCTATATCTCAGTCAGTTATCACCTCTCGTTATGTCTGAGAAAACGTTTGTCGAATGAATGCAATTTGCCACGATGTACGTTGGATTTATTTTCGACGGTGTCATCTATTGGCAAATTGAATGTGTTTCAATGGGTTCTCTATTGGGACACATTTTAACAAATATCTTTGTTGGATTCCATGAGGAGAAGGTATTATCTGAATTTAGTAGACCTTATGT
Source organism: Ascarosepion bandense (assembly GCA_037127315.1). Classification (NCBI taxonomy): domain Eukaryota; kingdom Metazoa; phylum Mollusca; class Cephalopoda; order Sepiida; family Sepiidae; genus Ascarosepion; species Ascarosepion bandense. The sequence goes on along the minus strand of JBBBDQ010000675.1, from coordinate 2,203,212 downwards.
ATATTTCCATCATGTAGATGATCCCTTTTGTCTCTTTAATGATGAAATTGAAGCAGAGCAATTGCTTATGTACCTTAATAGTATGCATCCAGCTTTAAAGTTTACACAAGTGAAAGCAATTAATTCTTTCCTTCCATATCTTGATGTGTTGGTGAGCAGATATTTTTCTGGATTTCTTCCTTCAGTTTACAGAAAACCAACATTTACTGATGCTTATATCAGACTAGCCGTATAGCCCGGCGATGCTCGGGTGTAATGAAAGCTTTAAAACTTATCCATGGTCCTACAGTTCAGACTCTTTGGACGTTGGCACGAAAGACTAAAAAGGAATAGTTGTTTCCAGTTAAAGCGAAACCATAGACTGAAAGAAAAATGAATGGATGTAAGTCAAATTTTGATTTCCTGTTATCAATATCAAATAAATTCATTTCGTCGTAAACTGACTTTTGAAGGCTAAATAAGTCCTCTGAGTAAATGGTATCATGGCTGAGATTAAGAACTACAATTATACCTATTTAGAGCAAAACCCGAAGCAAAAACTAAAATAAAAGGGCTGAAAAATACAGAAATATAGGCAGATAAACAGACACACACACAAACACCTTGCCGTATATATATATATATATATATATATATATATATATATATATTAATGCAGGTTTCATTGAATAATATAGACAAGTTTTGTTTATTAATTTTGTGTAGGATCCGTTCGTACCGTCTGATACACTTGATGGTGATATTGTTGAAGGACCACAAAAAAATCACAGTAATTGTTGATTTTTTTATCGGGTCTAAGATTTCGGCTCACATAAGCCATTATCAAAGAGAAAATGACACACAGTAAACATAGAACATTTAAGTTATTAACAATAAAGAGAATTAAATTGAAAATATAAGCCCATCCCTACCGTGGCGGATGGCCGAAGACAGTGACAAAATAGTGGCGTTGTGGTCCCTGATCTGATTACAGGCATTTGAGTACGTTATTGGCAATATCAAAATTTATTGTATTCAAACCAGGTTTAAATTGTTTAATGTAGATTGCTTCCGGATTTTTAGTTTCTGTTTGTTATTATCTTGTTTAAGTATGTACGCCACTATTTTGTCACTGTCTTCGGCCATCCGAAATAAGTTTAGATGGGATTTCTTTTGTCCCCCAAAACGTAAAATTAATCTAATTATGATCCTTACAGATAGAGCCTTGATGATCAGCTCTAAATGTCAGATGACGAACTCAGTTTCATTACTACCACTCTTTGTAATAATGCCTAGACATTGTCCAATCGGTGATTAGGAACGTTATTGAAGTTGAATAAAGTTAAATAAGCTATAGTACAAAGATGTCCCGTGTACTTTCGCCTTGTTTGGCTGGCTTCTATCAATGTTAGATGTTCAAGTTCTAAGTCGCAAGTCATGGTGACCGAAGGTTTGAGCATTCTGGCCTTGTTCAAACTGATGTTCAGATTGTTGTGTTGAGACGGGATAACGCGCTCTTTTCCGAAAAATGTAACTATGGTACGTTAATCATAGTTATAGAATAAACCAGAGGTTGACTCTGTGTGTGTAGAACAAACACAGGTATGTATAAGAAAGCGCCTGTTAATGGAATTTAATAAGTTAACAATAATGACCGGCCAATTCTGTTCGAGGATCTAAGATTTCGGCTCACATAAGCCATTATCAAAGAGAAAATGACACACAGTAAACATAGAACATTTAAGTTATTAACAATAAAGAGAATTAAATTGAAAATATAAGCCCATCCCTACGGTGGCGGATGGCCGAAGACAGTGACAAAATAGTGGCGTTGTGGTCCCTGATCTGATTACATCTGCCAGGTAATTCCAAATACACATATTTTAAGTTAAACTTATTTATAAATGTAACTTTGTCTCTGTGTGTGTAGTGTGTGTGTACGTGTGTGTGTGTGTGTCCGTTACCTATAGACTCCGAAACGGCTGAATCGATTTTCCTGAAAATGTCCACAGTTGTACTATAAGCGTCTGTTAGCTAGGTTTTGTGTCTAGGTACCCCCGATAATATCGAAAATCGATAATCGAAAAAATCGGGTTATAGAAGGAGTGGTTCGATTTTAATCAAATTTGATAGTCTCATAGAAAAAGACATAACAAACGACATTCAGAAGTTTCAAGGTTGCAGTTATTACAATAGTGCAAAAAACCGATAATATATATATATATAAAAGACAAGATGTTTGTGTGTGTGTCGGTTTATCTGCCTGTATATCTGTATTTTTTCAGCCCTTTTATTTTAGTTTTTGATTCGGGTTTGGCTCTAAGTATGTATAATTGTAGTTCTTATTCTCAGCCATGATACCATTTACTCAGAGTCTTCAAAATTCAGTTTACAACGAAAAAACTAATTTGATATCGATACCAAGAAATGAAAATTTGAATTACATTCATTCATTTTTCATTCAGTCTACGGTTTCGCTTTAATTGGAAACAACTATTGTTTTTAGTCTTTCGTGCTAACGTCCAAAGAGTCTGAGATCCAGGACCATGGATTAGATTTAAAGCTTTCATTACACCCGAGCAACGCCGGGCTAAACTGCTAGTGTATATATATATATATATATATATATAAAATATATATATATATATATATATATATATATATATATATATATATATAAGTAAATACACGATGGCCTTTATTATAACAGAGAAAAATACTTTGAGCATCGTCTGCAAGGTGAAATATGGCAAATATTAAAGAAACATTGAACTCAAATAACAAGCACACTAATGTAACAACAGATGATATAATTTTCATAAAGAGAAGAAGAACATTAATGAACAGATACTATTAAATGTATTTAATCTTACCTGTAATTATATAATTTTTTCATGTCGCATAAATTTGTCGCCGTGAGAATTTTATATATTCGGCGAATTGTTTTGAGATTACAAATGGTTGCCTCTGAACGTTTCATGAATCTAGGTTATAACCCGCTGGGTATATTTTGAGCAAATGGTAATTAACGTTACTAAAAAGCTAATTAGTTCCTCATTAAGTTTATTATTTTTTCAAAACAAATATCTGGGCAAGATATTGCAACTTTAAGAGCTTTTTAGTGTCACTATTCTCGTCATCCATCTAATTTACGAATGTAGCTTGGCGGATGTCGGTTTGATTTTAGTTGTTTGCTTTTAAAATGTCAAAAATCTTTATTCAAAGACGTACAATATTAATTACGTACGAACTTTAAGTTTTTATTTTAAATAAAAATAATTTGAACTTGATAAAATCATTTGAATTAACTAAAATGAACCCTTTATTATTTTAGAAAGTCTATAGGTATATCTTGTACAAGAGGAAATTAATCTTGATTTTGGTTTCTGTGAAAAGCTGGACTGAATAAATAATAACCCCGTCCACTTTGGGAATCATCTTGACGTTCAAGGAAACGTATGCATTCAAATATCTATGGAGATGACAGCATTAAATGGAACAAGACAAAGAATGAGTTCATAAATTCAGTAAAGAATAGTACAACAGAACGAGGAAAATAATTTAAATCATACTCTGTCACCGGAACTTGAAGTAATAAATACTTCATCGTTGACAAAAGAAACAGAAATTTGGATGACATTGCAAGAAAATTCCTAATGAATAAGTTGTTACGTTCGAAAGCCGATATTGTCATGCTATATTTTGAACGAGAAACAGGAGAACGAACACTAGTTAGCATTAATAATTGTGTTGAATCTAATCAACGGATATGAAAGTGTACAGAAAATAGAAGGTAAACAACTGAATTAAAACGAAGAAAAAGATAAAAAGAAACATAGGAAACACAAGGAATAAAATAAAATTGGCGAAAAAAATCAAAGTTAAGAATTATGTCACAAAAAGAAATTATAAAATATATAAAACGATGAAGAATACTAAATGGGTGTTAATAAAAATATTTTTGTCTATTTATGAGTTGTAATTAAGTTCTGTACCACGAGTCATATTTTCAAAACACACACACATATATATATATATATTTGAAAGTGCTCAATATCAGTGATAGATATAACATATTTAGTTGGATTGGAGTGAGTTTTAAAGAATTAATCAGTTTGTCTGACGATAGACAAACTGATTAATTTTTTAAAACTCACACCAATCCAACTGAATGTTATATCTATCACTGATATTGAGCACTTTCAAATAAGTACCGCGCATATATAATATATGAATAATATAATATATTTAACAAATTGCATGCATATATATACACATACACACATTTCACACACACACACACACACACACACACACACACACACACACATATGGAATACAGCCATGAAATTTTTTTTAATCGTTTCAACCCAAGCAAGTCGATAACGCCACTGATGCACAGAGGGCTACATAAGAGAAAAAGATTAGATAGAAGGAGAGTAAAGAGAAAGACGAACCAGTTACAGGGGGTGTCAGAGAAAGGAGCAAGAGAAGAAGAGGAATACAGGTGTGATGACAGTTGCAAAGATAGAGAGAAAGGAAAAGATATCCAGGGTGATGTAGAAAGAACTGGAGTCAAGTGGATAGGAGATATGTATTGAGATCGCATTTTAATTCCTGGAGGTTGTAGCCGCCAGGAAAGCAAGAATAGGGAAGAGAGTTCTACAGGCGGGAAAAGCGAGAAAAGAAATTGCTGGAGTAGAATGGTCGGTTGCATTTTGTTGATCTGTGAAGAAGTGAAACCCAGTTGCCAGTCTGGTTGCACGAGCAAACACCTGTGGCAGGGGTACCAATGACTTAAGTTCATCAAAGCAGAAGCCATGAAAATATTTATAGAACAGAGGGAAGCCACATCACGTCGGTGAAAAAGTTGCTGGAGTCGAGCCACCAAGTAGGTACCTATAACATTACTGATAATCATTTGAAGCCTGCCGAGAACACTGAGATGAACAGCAGGGGCGCCTGACCATATATGATAACAGTGTTCCATGCACGGACGGATGGTTGATTTGTATATATGCAAGATGACTTCAGGCGGAAAAAAACATCCTGGCCCGACACAGTGACCGAAATTTCCAAGCAGTGGATTTAGCTGTTAGCCGGTTTAGATAGAAGAAATAAATGACTAGAGTTGGTGTCTTGATGAAAGTTTGCACGATTCATTGCTGAAAACGGGTTAATATGAGTAGATAGGTTCGTCTATCACACACCCATACTCCTTCCATGTCCATTGAATAGGAGTAATCTTTTGTACATTGATTCATATTTTAGATGTGTTTCCTGTCTTCCTTGACGTTAATAATTTGCCTTTACTTTTTGGGTAATCTGACTGATCAGTTAAGTTTTGAAGATACCGGGTCGGCAGTTTCTCACTATTCATCTGTATTTCCGGCTGTAACCATGAGATAGTTTCAATTTGTGTCTGTACGTGATAACTGTAAACGCGTCATCCAAGTAGCTAAATCCTTATTGACTGACAGGATGAGGTAACGTATAGTGTCTAAATTTTGGGTTCTCCTGATTACTGTAATTGTGTGTTTAATCTATTTACTCAATTTGAAGTTTTAACCTTTTTTGATGATGAGGCAAAATTTTCTGGTCAAATTCTACATTTAACTCATCTGGACTATCAGATATAAACTGTAAACTGGATTCTTACAAAGCGTGTAGCCTTGATGCAATTTTCTTTAAGAAATGTGCTCCTGATCTAGCTTCGGTTCTCTCTAAATCTTTCAATAAATGCCTTGATACTTATAGACCTGCTTGTTTGACATCCTCTTCCAGCCTTTAGAAACAGATGAGAATCATCAGATCCTTCTAACCACATAGCTTTTAGCCTTTTTTTAAAATTTTTTTCGCTCTGTTTTTGAGACACTAACAACTCATTTAGATCTTTTCGATTAAAGCTGGTGTATCCCAGGGTTTATAACCGTGAACATACCTTGATCCTAATTTTTATTAACAACCTTCAGGATGTAATCAGTTTTCATCCCAAATATATATATACACTAGAAGTATAGCGCAGCGTTGCTCAGGTGTAATGAAAGGTTTAAAACTAATCCATGGTTCTTGAGCTCAGACTGTTCGGACGTTAACAGGAAAGACTAAAAAACAATAGTTGAAGCGAAATCGGAGACTGAAAGAAAAATGAATGGATTTAAGTCAAATTTTGATTTCTTGGTATCGATATCAAATAAGTTTTTTTACGTCGTAAACTGAATTTTGAAGGCTAAATAAGTTCTCTGAGTAAATGTTATCATGGCTGAGATTAAGAACTACAATTATACCTACTTAGAGCCAAAACCGAAGCAAAAACGAAAATAAAAGGGCTGAAAAAATACAGACATACAGGTAGATAAACAAACACGCACACAAACATCTTGGCTTTTATATATATATATTCTGCACTATTGTAAGAACTACAATCTTTAGGGTGACATCTCTTGAATCCCCGGATCATTCTTTCATGTGATTCCGCCTCTCACTTCTAAGCTCGATTAGCTATCGCTTCTTTCTCTACCGCTCCCCTTCCTCCCTTGACTGTTCGTTACTTGACAGCATCCCTGAAACTATCGACAAAGCCATTTCTTCCCATCCTGCTGCCCAAATATTCGTGTTTGGTGACTTTAACGCCCACCACACCAAGTGGCTGAAGAACTCTGCCACCGACCCTGCTGATGTCCACACCATGAATTTTTCAATCATCCAGTTCCTTACGCAAGTGTTGGACTTTTACACGCGTTTCTCCGACAACCCTCACCGAAAGAACTCACTGCTAGACCTCTGCTTCACCTCCACCCCAGACTCGTGCACTACCAGACAACTCTGCCCACTCGGAACCTCTGACCACACCGTAATTTCTGTCAACATTTCATTACACTCCGACCCGATCCAAGAAACCCAGACAAGTAGAATATCCTACTGCTACCAAAGAGCAGACTGGGATTCGTTCCGAGACTTCCTCTGTGACGTCCCATGGAACAACGTTTTTAGTCTTGCCCATCGAAGAATGTGCTTCCGAGGTCTCCTCCTGGGTTAAGGCTGGCATCAATGCCTTCATCCCTACCAGTAAATTTCGGCTTCAATCTAATTCGTCACCATAGTTCTCTCCCGCTTGCTCGACCGCCATTGCCCACCGGAATCATTTCTTCCGACTCTATCGTAGCTACGCATCGGACCAAAACAGGCGCCTTTCACTTCAGCTCGTAATAAGTGTAAAAAGATACTTAACGAAGCTAAGATGTTGTTTGCTGCCAGAATGAAGCAACGCATAGCATCCTCTAAGTTCGGCGCCAAAGACTACTGGCGACTCTGTAAAAGAGTACTTAACAAGAGCAGGTCCACAATACCCCCACTAATAAAGAAATTCGAGGTCCTTACCTCCCCAGCAGACAAGGCTGAATGCCTTGCCCGCAGATTCTCGAACAATTCGAGTCTGGACTCGTCTGGAGTTGTAACACCCGACTTCTCACCTAGAACCGAGGCACAACTGAACGACGTCCACATTACGCCCTCGCTTGTCTCTAAGATAATCTCAAATCTTGACCCTCACAAAGCGAGCGGTGGGGACGGAATCCCAATTATAGTCTTAAAGAAATTCACCCCTGAACACTCCTCTGTCCCTTCTAAGCTCAACAACTTCTGCCTATCTGCTTCCTGCTTTCCTACCTGTTGGAAATCTTCCTCTGTAGTTCCTATATTTTAAAACACTGAGGAACATTCGGACTCCTCAAATTACCGCCACATCAGCCTTCTTCCGATCTTTGGCAAAGTGTTCGAAGCCATTATTAACGCCGAGATGGTTCAGCATTCAGGTTCCTTTCGGACAAGCAGTATGGTTTCCGCTCCACCAGGTCTACTGCTGATATGCTAACGACCATCACCGAGTACGTATACCAGGCACTCGACAGGAATGGCGAAACCCGAAACATTGCCTTGGATATCTCTAAACCGTTTGACAGAGTTTGGCATGCTGGCCTTCTATGCAAACTGCGGAACTATGGTATAACTGAACATTTGTTTGGACTAATCCAGTCATTCTTCACTAACCGAAGCATGAAGGTGGTATTAAACGGACATGCCTCCCAGAACTACCATACGAACGCAGGTGTCACTCAAGGCTCTATCCTAGGTCCTACGTTCTTTCTGATATATATTAATGATCTCCCTGATTCTATAAGATCCCAAGTAGGTATGTACGCCGATGACACCACAGTTTCCTCTCGCCTCGACCAAAAATTTGGTGTAGGCGATAAAGATAACATTGCAGCCGAGCTTAAAAAGGACCTCCAATCCGTAGTGGTCTAGGGTAAGAAATGGCTCGTAAGCTTTAATGCTTCTAAAACAAAGCTACTATCAATCAACCATCAGAGACAATCGCACCTACCTCCCATTAGCATAGACCAGGCTTGCCCCCCAGAGAGTAAAACACTACGCCTCCTTGGTCTCACACTTTCAGCGGACCTCAAATGGAATGACTATATCGAATCCATTGCTAAATCCGCTGTTATAAAAGTCGGTTCTCTGTGCAGGGCCGGAAGTTTTTTCCGTCTGAATCTATCCTGCACATATATAAATCTACCATCCACCCGTGTATTGAATACTGCTGCCATAACTGGTCGGGTGCCCCTGCTATTCTCCTCGCGCTTCTCGACAAGGTACAGTGGAGGATCTGTAATGCGATCGATACCGACTTGGCAGACCGCCTGCAGTCTCTCTCTCACCGGCGCTACGTGGCTTCCCTGTGTCTCTTCTATAAATAATTTCATGGCCTCTGCTCCGATGAACTTAGATCATTGGTGCCCTCTAGATACGAATTTGCACGAGAAACTAGATTGGCAGCTAGATCCCACCCTTTTACAGTGAAACCGATAAAATGCAACCGCAATTTCTACTCCAACAGTTTCTTTTCTCGCACTTCCCAGCTGTGGAATTCCCTTCCACACGACTGCTTCCCCGACGGCTACAATCTCCAGTAGTTTAAATGTAAGATCAATAGACACCTCCTAACACGCTAACTTGCATCTATTCTCTCAAACACTCTCACCATCTAACCAAACCTCATTCTCGGTACCCTTTCTATCTCCCTCCTTCTAACATTTCCTATATCTAACCTTCATTTTCCATCACTTCCTCGACCTTATATAACCCCATGCGCTACAGTGGCAGTGGAATACCTTGCTCGGGGTGAAACGATTAAAAAAAATTGTTTCTATGTCTTTGTCTATGTATCAAATTTGATTAAAATCGGACCACTCCTTCTATAACCCGATTTTTTCGATTACCGTTTTTCCATATTTATCGGGGGTACTTTGACACAATACCTAGCTAAGAACACTCGCAGACGCTTATAGTACAACTGTGTAAATTTTCAATAAAATCGGTTCAGCCGTTTCGGAGTCTATAGGTAACGGACACACACACACACACATACACACACACACACACACACACACAAACACACACACATATACACACACAGAAAAGTTCCATTTTATAAATAAGTTTAGATGCTGATAGCACAGCTATTTACTCCTGTCTTAATGGTAAATTTGCTCGGTTCAATAATGTCAAATTGACATCTAATTTACAAGTTACCCTACAATCTGTTGTTAGCTGTGACAGTTTTAAGGTATTCAACACGAAACCGATCAATTTCAATCGTCTGATGGGACATATACTGCCTTTCATCAACATGCCCAATGCTAACCATTAGTAGAGTGACTCATTGTGTCTTCTTGGGTATGGTTTCTACTGATATGAATTGAACAGTCTACATTCACCAAATAAAAGTTCTGCTTTTATGAAAGTCAATTTACTGAGTCATGATAGACAATTTTCACACATTTATATATCTATCAGGCTAAGAATATTGCAGTCACAACTGGTATGATGCTTCTGCTCTGTAGTTAAAGGTTTTTGATAAAATTCACAGAAGGATTCACAATGTTGTCGTTCATGATCTGGTATCCCGACTTCAGACAATTTATCACCGCCGTAAAGCAGTTTGCTTTTTCTACAAGTATTTTCATGATAATTCCTTAGATTACTTTTTCTCTTTGTTTCCTTGAATTTAAGAATTCAAGCGTAATACTAGATTGGCAAGTAGGTCTGATCAGTTGGAATGGCAAGATGTAACCGTACCTGAAAGATTGATGATAATATTTTTTCACAATGAATTTGCAATTTTGAAACTCTCTTCTGGCTTCTTTCTTTCCAGTCAACTTTAATCTTCAGAAATCTAAATGCAATGTTAATTATTAACTTTTCTTGTTCTTAATAATGTTTTTCATTTTCTCATATTATTATCCACCAAGTAACCTTATGCATCATTTCTGAAGATGAAATGATAAAAATGACGCTTTAATAGTCATAGTCACAAAATATAAGGGTCGATTACTCTAAAATTGTTATGATGAATGAGATGTTTGAAAGAGTAAGAGAAAGAAAGAAAGAAAGAAAGAAAGAAAGAAAAAGTAGAAGAAGCAAAAAAGAAGGAAAGAAGTAAGAAATAAAAAAATGAATAAATAAACATGCCAAAAGGAAAAGAAAATGTTAAAATTAGGAGAATAGGAAAGAAAGAGAAGGAAGAAAATGTTGACAATGAAAGAAACAAAAATATTATAAAAGAAAGAAAGACAATATATGAAGAGGAACGGTGAGAAAAACTTAACGGTTTATATTGATAGAAAAGTGGTGTGATTCATTTCTGAAGAGTAAACTTTTTCACCAATCACAGATCGTGTGGCCATATCTGCGGACCTAACACTTATGCAAATAACTCACAACACGAATTATGGCGAAATGATGAATTTATTTTTCTTCCTGTCGACTTGCTGATGGCGTATCTTTATCGATTTACTGAAAATTGGCGAATAATCAACAGCCATGAAGATTTCTAGGACAAGAGATTCAGGGTAATCTCTCATGAAGCTTCCATTTTTTTAATGCACGCATATATAACCACAAAGACAAACACATACACAAATAAAGACAATTACACAGACAAATATATACCCGCCCAGGCACATACGTATATTTAGGTACATATATATATATATATATATATATATATATATATATATATATATATATATATATTATATGGTTTAAAGCGAGAGAAATAGAATTATATTCATATGATATAAGAAAATATGTTATCCATCACACAATTGAAAATATTACGCTAAATATTCTGTTCATAAATATTTTCCTTGCCTTTAGGATGATATAAATAAACATCGCATTATTAACAAAATTTAGTTCTTTTTGTTTGTAAATCAAATATTTGTGAAATAATCGTGCTTATTTGAGTGAAATTCAGTTGTATGCACGCGTACATATATATATTTTTTTACTCGTGTGAGTATATAAATATATATATATGTAAATATATATATATGTATATATAATATAAATCTTTTATATATATATATATATATATATATATTGTATCAAGGCAGCAGATAGTTTTCTAAGCATATACTGTTAAATATAAGAGACAATGAATGTCTATTATGTTTAATCATGAGCCGTTCTAAATGTCGTATTTTGGCTTTAATTTTAGTTGAAAATAAAGACAAAAATTCTCCAACATTTGGATAATTTTTTATTAAGTTCAAAGAGCCGCATTGCAAATTTGAGAACTGCGTTTGTTATTTTTGGTAACTATTGCGTTGCTTAACGGAGTTTTATATCAACACAATATAAAATCGTCGCTGATGGTGGATGTTTTTATGTTAACGTCCTTGTCACCTCTCTGAAGAAGGCATATGTGAGCCGAATGCTTAGAATCAATTTAATAAAAAACTATCCGATAATTTTTGTTTTTATTTTCACCTAAAATTAAAGCGAAAATACGATGTTTAAAATGGCTCATGATTAAACATAATAGAAAGTTATGCCTGGATTCGTAATCGGAGGCCACAGATTAAACAACCTAAGATACGCAGATGATACAGTGCTGATAGCAGACACAGAAAGGAATCTACAAGACCTTCTACAGAAGGTAGATGAAGAAAGTAACAAGAAAGGACTAGAAATATACTGCAAGAAAACCGAATGCATGGTCATCAGTAAAAAGAGCAGCCCAATATGCAAAATAAAGGTCGGGGATACTAGAATCAAGTAGGTACAAAAATTTAAATACCTGGAAACTGTTCTAACAGAGGACGAAAAGTGCGATACAGAGATTCGAAGTCTAATTGGCATGGCAAATGAAGCATTCCAGAAGTTGAGTAAGGTATTAAGAAACAGGACATTTTCTCTAGAAACAAGGAAGAGAGTACTGGATTTCTACGTGCTGTCCGTCCTTCCATATGGCAGTAAATGCTGGACAATATCATCAAAGATGAAGGAAAAACTTGAAACAACTGAAATGTGGTTCTACAGAAGGATGCTGCGAATATCATGGATTGAGCATGTGAGCAATGATGGGGTCTTAGAAGTGATGGAAACAAAAAGGAAATTAATACTGAGCATCAGGAACAGCTAAAGTTCTTGGGACATGCAAGGATAAAAGGAAGGCTTGGAGAACCTGATACTAACAGGTCAGACATTGAAAAGCAACGGATGTTTGAAGGACCTAATCAGGTGGATGACAGAACGAGGGCTACATGGTGTAACAGAAGGCGTGCTATAGGGAAACGTGGAAAGCCATGATCGCTTACGTCCTGAAGGGACAGGGCACATAGAAGAAATGGGCACAAAAATAAAAAGGATTGAATAAATCACTGGGTAATCCAAGAAGAGTGAGAAGTTCTACAATGATTTATTATTGGCGAGTAGAATCTTAACCGGGGTATAAAGGGTGTATAGTTCTCGTTCCATGAGGCATGTCATTTCTAGATATCTTATTCATCTCCTTTTAACTAAATTGTCTAAGTTATTTGTTTACCACTGCTGTAGACAGGTTTTGAACTCACAACTAATAAGTTCAAGTCACTGGATCTTACCAAGTTTTTATTCACTAAGCCATATGTCCTTGACTCATCAGTGTATGAATTTTTATGACTTATAAACCTAATGTCCTAGTTAACTTTTTTGCCAGAGCTCATATTGCAATTTTGAAGCTAATGATTAACTCTAGTATTTCGTATTACTGGTTTCCATATTGTATTCATTTATGTGATTTGCTGGTTTATGAAATTTTTTTCTGTCCTAGAATATACGCTGATTCTTTTAGTTTTCATAATTCTTTTGGAATGTGCGTTGTGGTGCAGTGGCTATCGGCTCGGAACGAGAAATCGGGGAGCCGGATTCGAATTCCAGTTGAATCTATTGCATTCACTTACGCACAAATACCTTTAGGAAATGTATTGATCTGTCTCTTCCCTCCAGTTATGGGTTAAATAGTTTGGGTTACTATAGCCTTGGCGGGCAACCAATCTACCGCTGAAAGCGATGGCAACCTACTGCGGGATAATCTTTTACCCAGTCAGTCATGTCACGAAAGAGACATGATCGCTCAAGCGTGTTTCACGTATGGCACTTAACTGAGTGAATTCTCTGTGGTTTTCACTGTTTATTATTTCAAATTCCTTCCAGAGGCGACGTTGATCGACTTTCTTTCTCCATATTTTCTAACTCCTTTCGTGTTACGAACTTGCAATGTTCTTACAGCATCACCTTAAGGGGACAGCCAATTTCTCTTTTATATTTCTTGGGATGAAATTGGCGTACACACAGTCCGTAGTCATCTTGGAGTTCTTACTCAGTAGCGGTATCTGCGAAGTTTCGAACAACTTTTGAAGGTCGTCTTGGTGTTATATAGACTACAGATCCTTTGTATTTTTTGTTTTCAGATAAACCTTTTGCCTTGGATAGGCAGGCCAGGACTGTTTTCTGAGTATTTTTATCCTCATGTACCCTCCCCTATCTGTTTTTTGGACTTGTTGTCATGTATTCCGGGTAGTTGTTCTGTGGTAGGGTCCTGATTATACTAACCATTTCCTGCTCATATGTCTCTGGGTCGCTGCTTATGACTTTTGCTCGATATTGTAAGCAGCTGACTATCCCTTTGTTTACTTTGTATGGGTGGTGGGAATTGAAGTTTAGGTATTGTCCGTTAAATATTGGACTACGATATACGAGTGTCATGAATCCATTTTCTGTTCGAGATATTAGTGCATCCAGCAATGTTAGCTTGTTGTTTCTTTTTCCATTGTGAAATGTATTGATTATTTTATTGAGTTCACAGGGTTTGGCGGGAGTGTGAAGATGTTATATAAAGCAATATGCCCAGTGATTGAATATAGATTTCGTTTTGAAATTTCAATTATCTGAAGAAGACTGGAGCGTACGACAACCGCAACTTCGTGAATATGAATATGACAACTGAGATGAGGAAAACAGTCTGAACAATGCAAATATTATCAATACGACATCATCTCAAAAATATAAAAAAATACCAATTGTATATATATATATATATATATATATACCTTTGATTCTCGATCTCAGATTACCTTCACTTCTTTGGTAAGAACTCCAGCATTCACATGAGTTGCCTGGGAGTTTATGTCAGAAAGTATCTCCCTCCGGCTAGGGAGGTTTTTCTTGAATCTCCAGACCATCTATACATAAGTCTCTAAACACAGGTATCTTTTTTTTCTCTACCGCTCCTCTTCCTCTCCTGACTGTTTCTCTTATAATATAGATAAGGTTATTGCCTCTCACTCGTTCGCCAACATAATTGTGTTCCGTGACTTTATTGTGATGGTGATAATAGATAGAGAATGCCACTTGAAACTAAGTAAAGTTAAGGAATCAGTGCATAAGCTAGTCTACAAAAATTTCAGAAACCGACCAAACATAGAGATAAATACAATATGGGAACCAGTAATACGGAGTGCCAGCGAAAATCTTTAGTGTCAAAAAATTGCAAAATGAGGTCGGGTAAAATATACTAGAGAAAACCATTACCATCAAAAATTGCAATATGAACTCTGGTAAAAAAACTGAGGAGAAAACCATTACCATTTAAAAAGTCTATGAAAAAAACCATTAATATCAAAAAGAAAAAATGCAATACGAACTTTGATAAAATGGTTACTGAAACTTAAGGTTTATTAGTACCAGAAATTCAACCGTTGTTGGCCCAGTGAATGTAGGCTGGTTACTTACAGTGACTACAGATTATGGAAGTATACTTCTCAAATAAATAAAATTTTCCAAGCAATTCAAATAAAGGTATGTACTGTAATCAAATACTTGCGTCTATGAAACATAGGTAAACGTTCTTCTGTATTGTTATCGCTTACTGGGATCATAAATATCGCAATATAATGTTCCACTGACTTTAACAAAACCAGAGTTTTCTACTTTTATTTCCGGCTTAAATCTTCTATGCGCACTATTTATAAAAATATCGAATGAATAGCTTAGCTAAGCTGATTGACCGATCTGCCTCATTTTTCTTTGTATCTTCTTTCTTAGACATTAATTGGTTTAAATTGGATTCTCGTATGCCACCACACTCTCATTAAATTTAATATTTCTGTTATCTTGTTGATTCCGAAACGTTTATACAGGATGCCTTATCATTTAGAAAGACATCTGTTCCTGCTGATTTCATTCCGTTTATCTTAGCAAATGATTATCTTACCTTCGTCATTCATATTTCAAACCATTCTATATTTTTGCGTATTATAAATTCCATCTTTTACAATTAAATAAATCTCAAACACATTTCATCAACTTTGAAGCAATTTTTCTATAATGGCTTTTGTCTTTTCTTTCTTCTTTGCTGAATTTATCTAACTTGTTGATGTCATACTTTTGTCATGTCATTGCTTTTATTATTTAATGCATTCCTATCTCATGTAAGATGTTCATTCTTTCTATCGTTGCTCACTTCTCGTTGATATATATATATTTTTGTTAGATATATTAAAGGGCTTCTTTTCAGCTCACCTATAAGAATTCTGTCATACGGTTCACGGTAGGATAAAACATTTCTTTATACATAGGTCTAGTTTGCCCTTTCATTTTTAACACCGCCTACATCTACGTCCCCTGACTGATAGCATCTCTATTATTTTAGAAAGCTAATATTTAACCTAACACTTTCTGCTTGGTATTTTGCAACAATAATATAACATTTTTGCATCCTTTGTTTCTATTACAATGTTTATTTGCTAAAATGATGATTTTGGGACACCTGTCGCTTACGGTTTCCTTTAACAGGTAAAGGGTCAGTCCTAAATAGCCTCTCATTCACGTCGCTATGATTTGCATCTATTTTATGATCCTTTTGCAGTTATGGCTGATTGACGGTCAGTTAAACTTGTTGCAAATTGCACCTCATACCGGGGTGGGTGTGTCAATATTAATGGACTTGATCACCCTAAGACCACTAGAATTGATATTTCAATGAACAGTTTGGGAACTAATAGGGGAGGAGTATTTGTTGCCTTATTCATCGTGGTTTTATCTAGACAACAACTTTAACTAGTTGGTCATTGAAGCAGCAGATTCTCAGTTATTTTACAGATTTTATCTTTCGTCTTATATGATTGCTAATATATAATATATAATAAATTATAATTGTAATTTTTAATTAGTTAAAATTCGAAGGATTTTTTAAATCTAATAATTTAAAGAATATTTCTCATTTACAATGACCACAAAATCAACAGTGAAATGAAAGCTTAAACAAGCAACCCGTTATTTGATGTTCTTAATCAAAATGTAAAGCTGGATGGAAGACACATCTTATTCTTGGTAATATTTACTAAACTTAGATTTGTTTTACATAAGACATCAATAACTGGGAAACTTTTGAGTTTAGGTTATATTGTATTTAAGAGAAGCCCTAGGTAATACTTTTCACAGAATCTACCTGGGAACAGAGGTCTAATTGATAAATATAAAAATCGGTTTATACGTAGAGAGACATGAACAGAGCCAATGATCGATTAGAAGAGATCGAGATAGTTGGATAGTTTATTACAGATTATAAACCCTTTGAGAGATATTTAAACCGAAAAATAAGAAATCATGTTAGGCAAATAAATGTCTTCTCACTGAACTCATTCAAACTATACAGAGGTAATTATCAGATAATTTATAATTCTACCCAGATTCATCTCACTCTTAGCAGCACGTTATACAGATGGTACAATGTTGAGAGCAAACGCATAAAGCAAACGACAAGAGCTCTTACAGAATGAAGTGAAGGAAAGCGCGACGAAAAGACTAAACATCAGTTGCAAGAAGACAGTACGTATAATTGTCTACAGATATAACAGCGCAACATACAATTTGAAAATACCAAAAATGAAGCAAGTAAAAACGTTTAAATATCTGGGAAGTTTTTTTTTAACAGAGGATGAAACGTGCGACACCCAAATTTGACGGAGCATTGTGAGAGCGAAATATATTTCACAAAAGTTAATTAAAGTATAAAGAATCTAGAAGATTTCGTTAGATCTAAAAAATGCTTACTGAACTGTTACGTGATGTCAAGTCTACTATAGGACTGTGTATACTAGACAATCTCCTCATAGATAAAGAAGAGACTTGTAGAAGTATTCTGTAGAAAGATGATAAGAATTGAATGGACAATAAATATACTTTAAAAAATATATGAAGAAAGAGGGGTTGTAAAATTTAACATTCTCGGAACATAACAAATGAAAGACAGAGAAAAACAGCGAATGGCCTACCTAACGAGTTTGTGTATATAGCTAGTAGAACCCAATTTAGGACAGATGCCTAAAGTACATAAGTAACAGTTACAAGGGTTAGTAAATTGTGGAGAGCCTTGGTCGCAAAAGTCCTGAATAGACATCGCCGAGATAATAATAATAATAATAATAATAATAATAATAATAATAATAATAATTGGATACATTGGATTACGCAGAAGACAGAACGAATGAAAAATAAACCCGAACAGACATGGTCTGGAATTACAGAAGATGATGTTAAATTTGCACTAAAAAAAACACACAATTGGAAATTCCCAGGTATAGATAAAATTCCTAACTTTTGGCTATATTATTTAAATGCAGCACATAAAAAAATAGCCAAAGAACTTCAAGAAATGGTTGATGATCCCACTAAAATTCCTGCATGGATGACCAAAGGAATTACATTTCTTCTACCCAAGAATGGTGACACAAACAACCCGAAAAACTACAGACCAATTACATGTCTTCCGACAACATATAAACTACTAACATCTATTTTAACAAAACAGACATATTTATTCTTAGAAAGAAATGACATGATACCGTTTGAACAAAAAGGGTGCAAACGTGGCTGTTATAGTTGTAAAGACCAATTGCTAATTAACAAAATGATCCTGGAAAACTGCTACAGTACAAAGAAAAATCTTAGTACTGCCTGGATAGACTACCGAAAGGCATTCGATAGTGTGCCACATTACTGGATTTTAAAGACTTTAAATATATACAAGATATCGCCCGTCATCATCAATTTCATCAAACAGTGCATGTCTATATGGAAAACAACCCTTTATCTCAATCATATAAATGGAACCTATAAGTCTGATGAAATAAACATCAAAAGAGGTATATTTCAAGGTGATTCTTTATCTCCCTTACTATTCTGCATACCATTAATAGCACTAACCAGTCAACTTAATAAGACAGAATGTGGTTATAAAATAGGCCAAAAGAAAATAAGCCATCTATTTTACATGGATGACTTAAAGTTATATGCTAAGAATGATAATGAGCTGGAAGGTCTCCTGCAAACTGTAAAATGCTTCAGCGAAGAGATTGGAATGAAATTTAATTTGAATAAATGTGCTAAAGCTACAGTTTTACGTGGATCAATACAAGAAACATCCTCAATTAGCCTAGACCCTGCTGTAACAGTAAAAGAATTGAAACCAGAAGAAGCTTATAAATACCTAGGTGTAAATGAGAGCGAAAACATTCACCATAAAAAATGAAAAAATGAAAGTGCGTAAAGAGTACTATAGAAGGCTACGAATGATATTAAAAACTGAATTAAATTCACAGAACAGAGTTATGGCCATTAATAGCCTTGCAATTCCAGTTGTCCAATATAGCTTCAACATCTTAAACTGGACTCTAAACGACATCAGGCGAATGAATGCTAAAACAAGAAAGCTTCTTTCTAAGCATAAGATGCATCATCCAAAGGCTGATGTAGACCGTCTTTACATACCCCGTAAAGAAGGTGGAAGGGGTCTTATTCAGCTGGAATTGTCATACAAGACAACAACTATTGGCTTACTAACATACATAGAAACAACAAAGGATTGGATGATACAATTAGTAAGGCAACATGAAGAAAGAAAGAAAAAATATTCAATAATAAAAGAAGGCAGTAAATACAAACAAGATTTACAGTTAGTAGATTCTGTAGAAAAGCAAAACAGAAGCCAAGAACCAACTATTGCGGCAAAAAATATGAAAATGAAAGCCAAAGATAAAGCTCTTGAAAAGATGAAACAGCGCTGGCAAGACAATCTTCTGCATGGCCAATATCCAGTACGTGCCAATAAATCCAATGTTGACAAAGTTAATACTCATCGATGGTTACGTGCATCTGGATTAAAGTCTGAAACTGAAGGATTTATACTTGCAGCACAAGACCAAAGTCTTTTCACGAGAAACTTTCAGGCAAATATTATGCATAATAATATGGATCCAAAATGCAGGTTTTGTGATAAACACCAAGAAACAATAGACCACCTAATCTCAGGCTGTTCTGTGCTTGCCCCAAACGAATATAAAAATCGCCATGATAGAGTTGGGCAATATTTACATTGGGCAATGTGCAAACATTATGGAAAAGCTGTAAACAAACACTGGTATGAACATCATCCAGCACCGGTTACAGAAATAGAAGATGTAACCATTCTATGGGATTACACCATCTACACAGACAGCAAAATTGAAGCAAACAGGCCAGACATTATTGTTAAAAACCAGAAGGAGAAAACTTGTCTATTAATTGATATGGCTTGTCCAGCGGATTGTAACATAGCAATCAAGGAATTTGAAAAACTGTGAAAATATAAAGACCTGGAAATTGAAATAGAAAAAATGTGGAAATTGAAAGCAAGAGTTGTGCCAGTGATAGTAGGTGCACTTGGAATGATAAAAAATGGAACAAAACAACACATTGAAAGAATCCCTGGAAACCCCAGCTTAAGAGATATACAAAAAATTGTCTTATTAAGTACAGCCCACACACTAAGGAAAACTTTATCTATGTAATGCTGGGGATGATAGGGAAGTTAGAAAAACATGAAATGGAGCCATAACAACACGCCACTACCTGCCTTAGGTCTCCCCGCAGACTTGGTTGGTAGTGAGACCAAAGCAGAAATCGAAATATGATGAAAAATGACATAATAATAATAATAATAATAATAATAATAATAATAATAATAATAATGCGATTGGAATTACAACGAGAATGACGTGTTTTTCTGAGGCTCCTGAAAACGTAACGTTTTTTTTCTAATGAAATTTTGTTTTGCTACTTTAACGTAAACATGAATTTTTTCGTATATTATTTACTTTATCTGTTTCTTCTTTAAATGCTCCTAATAGATTCATCAACTAGTTTTCTCATTATTCATATTTTCCTTAGTTGTCGATATGTCGAAATATTTTTTTAATTTTTGATAATCTTTCTTAAAAACAAAAAGAAATAAACAAAATAACAGGAAAAAATACGACGAAAAACACTAAAAACAATTTGATACAATTTCTAAGATATTCTTCCTTAGAAAGAATACGTATTTATTTATTTTTATTTATTCATTCATTTTATTTTTTTTTCGATAACCTTATTTTCGACGATTTTAATGAAAGAAAAGCAGAATATACAGTGATCGATCCAATTATTAATTTTAAATTTCACAGCAGTAATAAACTTAAACGTATGTCAAGATTTTTGTTTTTTTTTAAACCAGCGTCTTTCTCTTTGAATTTCAATCGCGTCTCTGTGAGCTTGGCGACCCATTTAAGAGAAAGAAAACTCTGAACTACAACCCACAACTCAATCGTGCCGAGGATTGAATGGCTACTGCGTTATGAGGTCACAAACGATCCTCTAAAGGCTTCAGACCCTGTTTGTAAAAGACCGTTACCCAACGTGCCGAGCAACTTTGGGTGGACATTTGGACACGTGTGTCACTCGTGGGAAAATATGAGAATTACAAATAGAAATAAAACGTTCAGTATGGCACTTCCAGTGGATAAACAGGAAGTCCGTCCGTCAGGAACGAACCTACCTGAGGTCGAAAAATCTACCATAGGAACAAACTCCTACAAAAAGAATGAATCTTCAGGTCTCTACAACCAGGATAATCCTAATGATTGCCCTGAAAATTCTCCAGTTAGACCTATAACCGTATATTTAAAGAAAGAAAAAATAAAATGAATTCGTGAGGAGTAAAAGTTGTTATCACTGTATTACATGAAGCGTTACTCAAACCTCAAAAGAAAAAAAAATCATTCGCCAAACATGTGACATTTGGCGAGAAAAGGTTGGACAAACAAATAGAAAGTACAATGACGAAAATAAATTAGCCAAAGTACGAAGATACATCATGCGAAATAACCGATTGACAGAAGCTGAAATTAATGAGATAAAAAGAATTGCAACCAGAATAGACGAATCAAAAAATATGAAAGGAAACCGGAATCAGAAATAAAAAGTAGTAACATCAAACAGTCACAGGTCATAATGTAGAAACAGTGATACACACAAATCACTGTGAAGATAATGCTGTAAGTTTATAAGTGCTGGAAAGGTGAGAGCTAAGTCAGTTACAAGATGGCAATAAAAAGAGTTCAAAACACATTGAACAGAGTTAATTTACGAAACCAAGAACAGAATGCAAGAAGCAAAGGAAGAAATCAAGAACCATATAGTAATTTACTCAGCGCAGCTTAGATATGGCACAAGGCCGAAAATCAAGAACCATATAAGTCAAATACAAAATATTACAATGGAGGAACAAGAACAGCTCCCAAAATTACAACCAATAAAGCATAACCTCGAAACTATTAAGCTCTACAATGCAGCACCCAAATTAATTTTGGATGAAAAAGACACTCATATAAATCTCAATGAAGCATTATATGCATCTGCAATAGCAGTAACAAAAAACTGAAAATCAAATTAAAAACAAGGCAGTCTTGCAGACATGGAGATCCACCTTGGAAAAGAAAATTAGAAAAAGAAACCAAACCACTTAGAAGTGAATTATCAGTACTCGATGAACTACACAAGAGGAATAAATTTAAGAACTAGAAACGGTAGAATAGTTGAAAGAAAATACAACATTAGAAATGAAGATGAAGTCCTATCAACTAAGGTAAAAATAAAGCAAACAATACAACTGAAGGCTCAAAGAATAAGACACTATGAGAAAAGATCAAGATTCTACAGACAAAAAAAAGATTTCTCAAACCAATGCAAAGAAACTTTACAGAGAAATAGGTAAAAAAGAATTTAAGTGACAGTTCCCACCAAAATGGAAGAAGTTACACAGTTCTGGGAAAAAATATGGGCTTGCCCTAAAGAAAATAACAAAGAAGTAGATTGGATTGCGCAATAGATAGAACGAATAAAAAATAAACCAAAACAGACATGGGCTGGAATCACAGAAGAGGATGTTAAATGTGCACTGAAAAAAGCACACAATTGAAAATTTCCAGGAAAACATAAAATTTCTAACTTTTGGCTATAATATTTAAATACAGCACATAAAAAAAAACTAGCCAAAGAACTTCAAGAAATGGTTGACGATCCCAGTAAAATTCCTGCATGGATGACCAAAGGAATTACATTTATTCTGCCCAAGAATGGTGACACAAACAACTTGAAAAGCTACAGACCAATTACATGCCTTCTGACAATATACAAACTATTAACATCAATTTTAACAAAACAGACATATTTCTTCTTAGAAAGAAATGACATACTACCGCTTGAACAAAAAAGGTGCAAACGTGGCTGTTACGGATAGAAAGACCAGTTAATTATTAACAGAATGATTCTGGAAAACTGCTACGATGCATAGAAAAAAATTTAGTACTGCCTGGATAGATTATCGTAATGCATTCGATAGTGTACCACATTCCTGGATCTTAATGACTTTAAATATATACAAGATATCAAACTGCCATCATTAATTTCATCAAACAATGTGTGTCAATATGGGAAAGAACCATTTACCTCAATCATATAAATGGAACCTATAAGTCTGGTGAAATAAACATCAAAAGAGATATTTCAAGGTGACTCTTTGACTCTCTTACTATTTTACATATCATTAATATCACTAACCAGTCAACTTAGGAAGACATAATGTGGTTATAAAATAGGCCAAAACAAAATAAGCCATCTATTTTACATGGATGACTTAAAGTTGTATGTTAAGAATGATAATGAGCTGGAAGGTCTTCTGCAAACAGTAAAATGCTTCAGTGAAGACATTGGAATGGAATTCAATTTGAATAAATGTGCTAAAGCTACAGTTTTACGTGGATCAATACAAGAAACATCCTCATTTAGCTTAGACCCTGCCGTAACAATAAAAGATTTAAAGTCAGAAGAAGCTTATAAATATCTAGATGTAAATGAGAATGAAAAACTTCACTATAAAAAATGAAAGAAATAGTGCGTAAAGAGTACTATAGAAGGCTACGACTGATATTAAAAATGAATTGAATTCTCAGAACAGAATCGAAATATGATAAAAAATGACAACATAATAATAAGAATAGTTTATTAAAAATACAAAATTATTTACTGCTGTAAGATTTTATTATACAACGTCAATATTGTTCGTTATATTACATATATAAATTAAATAATTTTTAATAAACACAAGTAGATGAAAGTAAATATTTCCATTCAGTAAATAAATATTTAATATTATATTTACTAATATTTAATTTATTGATTTTGTGATGGAAATACAACATTAGAATATCAGAAGCAGTAAAAATATTCAGAAAACATGAAGGATAAACTGTCTAAATTTTCTTAATATATTTCTTCTGTACTTTTAATCAACACTAGCTATTATCGGGAACATTTTTGTTGAAATAGTTGATTTGATGTGTCATATGTCGACAACCTTTTACAAATGTCATCCGTTTGAAAACATCGTGGAAATGTCGGGTATCAAATCAGCTTCCACTGGTATCTGTTTTAGCATTTTGAACAGCAGCTGCTTATGTGGTTAAATGTGCTACCCATTTTAGTTGTTGTTGCTGTTGAAAGTCTTTAGGCTATATGAATACCGTATACGGCACAGTCCGTTGGTTATAACTCAGTTCACGAAGCTTGAAAAGACACTTCTTCACTGAGATCTACAGGTTAAAAGCAATTGAAACTAAAGTCGTCCATCGAGCTGAGAAAGCCGACAATTTAGATATTTCTGAACGAGTCTGAAGTCTGAAGATCCTATTTAATAACAGGAATCATCTACTTTCTTTGTAAATGTTTTAGTTTTTGAGCAACTTGCAGTACTGGAAGTAATCACCCATGCAACATTATATAACGTCTTTTAATTCATTATCACTTCTACTAAATTGTCGATAACTGATCAATACACAGAAGCACTTGAACTATTTACTAATTCCCACATTTTTTATGTTTGATTCAGGTTACGTAGCATCATTGTTCATTGTATCTCTTTTGGAAATATTTATATATAAGTATATATTAAGTAAAATCAATGACATAATCTACATAGACAACGACAAATTATACAGAAATGGCGGATTAATGACAGCAGCGGACAACAAAAGAGATAATGATAGAGTAAGGAAAATACTTTACAAACACTTTAAAGATCCAGATTTTGAAATACAAGTTGAAACAAATAAGAAGGTAGTCCAATATTTAGATGTAGAATTAATTTAAAAACTAGCAGTGTCTCTCTATATAAGAAAGCAAACACAAATTTAAACCATCCCACAAGCATGATCAAGCACATCCATAAAAAAGAGCACAAGCTATCAAACAAAGCAATATTTGATGGGAAGAAAAACAAAAGATTATGAATATACCCTAAAAAATCTGACCATAAGAACATTTTAGAATACAAGCACCAACCCGGCAGATAAATGAAAAACGATAACAGAAATCGAAACCTTACCTGGTTCAACCCACTAATTTACTTAGAAGTAAAAACCAAAATTTGACAAATATTTTAAAACTAATTCATAAACACTTTGCAAAAAGCTCAGAATAAAACAAAATTTTCAATAGGAATTTAATCAAACTGAGTTATAGCTGTAATAATAATTTAGATAATTACATAAAAAACGTAAGAAATTTAAATAATAACGTACAAAATAGCATCATTAACAAGGAATGTAACTGAAGAGATAAAAATAAATGCCCATTTAACGGATTTTGTAATACAAATGGGATTATTTACAAAGGAGAAGTACATGACATAAATGGTCAAAGTAAAACATATTTAGGATCTACCAAAGACAGTATTAAAGTTAGATGGAATAAATATCAGTCTACATTTAAACTGGAAAACATAAAAGGTTCTACAAAACTGGCCAGCCACGCGTAGAAATTAAAATTAATATATGGAAAAAAAAACGATAAAAAACAGTCAAACCTTAAAACGGTGGTAAAATATGTAGTTTATTCTAGCATGGAAAATCGGTTATTCCATTG
Source organism: Ascarosepion bandense (assembly GCA_037127315.1). NCBI lineage: Eukaryota > Metazoa > Mollusca > Cephalopoda > Sepiida > Sepiidae > Ascarosepion > Ascarosepion bandense. The sequence goes on along the minus strand of JBBBDQ010000675.1, from coordinate 2,177,565 downwards.
TTTCCAGAGAGAAATAAATTACTAAATGAATGAAGAGAATTTATTTCTAAGAGTAACCCTAGCAATAAATACCTACTAGGATCATACAATCATGGATGAAAGGGTTCTCAGACCTTTAAGTAACTTCGTCTAATTTTGAAAATTGCACGTTTTTAAAAGATCAATGTTACGTGAGCGTTTTAAAAACTGTACAGCCTGTCATTGTAAATCGCCTGTTGACACCAAAACGTAGAAAACTACGTCACTAAATAACTCGCTTCCAAATGAAAAATTGTCAACAGTTATAGAATATAATTATATAGAACACTTTTAAATACACCTGTGTAATGGTGTAATTTAATTATGACTAAAAATTAAATAATTCACAATATATATATATATATATATATATATTGTGAATTATTTAACACAGGCAAATCTGTCTCGCTGTTTAAGACAGATCTGTTTTGCTGTATCATAGCTCATCAGTACGGCGAGACATCCGATTGCATTTAACCCAGGATTGAAACCAGACCGATTGGCGTCAGGCGGCGATTCTACCTCTCAGCTATAGGCACTCGGTAGAAGGGGGAAAACTTTTTAGCGTGTATAAACATATACTGTTGAATATGAGAGACGATGAATATCTATTATGTTTAATCATGAGCCGTTCTAAACATCGTATTTTGGTTTTAATTTCAGGTGAAAATAAATGCAAAAATTGTACATTTCGATAATTTTTTTATTAAGTTGGTTCTAAGCTTTCGGCTCACATAAGCCGTCTTCAGAGAGGTTACGGAGACGTTATCATAAAAACATCCACCCTCAAAGATGATTTTTATCTTGTGTTGACATACAAGCTTTCTAAGCAACGGAAACAGTTCCCAAATAGCAAACGCAGTAAGTACATTTGTAATGCGGTTCTATGACGTCGCATCCCCTGAGAGCTCGAAATGTTAGCAGAACCACATGTTTAATTTTTTTTTAATCATCTCACCAACCCGAGCAAGGCGGAAATGCCACTGATGTGCAGGGGGCTACATAACTGTAAAAAGATTAATTAGAAAAGAGTAAGGAGTACAAACTAGTTAGAAAGGAGCAATAGAATGCTGAGAAAGCAGGTGCGATGACAGATACATAGGTGGAGAGAAAGGGAAGGTTGGGGAGAGAGCTAGAGTCCAGTGGTTAGTAGATGAGTATTGACTTTGCATTTAAATTTCTGGAGGTCGTAGCCGTCAGGAAAGCAAGAATACGGGAGCGAGTTCCACAGGCGGGAAGTGCGACAGAAGAAGCTTCAGGAGTAGAATTGTCGTCTGCATTTGGCTAACCTGACTGTGAATGGGTGGGACCCAGTTGCCAGTCTGGTTGCACGAGTAAACACCTGTTGAGGAGGTACCAGTGACTTAAGTTCGTCCGCGCAGAAGCCATAATTTCCAAATGAAGCATGAACACCAAAAAATGAAAAAAAAAAATACAGATTTAAGAAACAATTCATACATACCAAGCAGTTTCACACAGGGAATTTGAATTTGAATTCCACTATCTTCAACTCTTGATTTTCCCAAAAATTAACATCGAGTTAAGCTGCTTGGTAAATTTGAATTTGAAGAACAGACCATAGCGGGGAGGGTAACAAGTGGCTGCTGATACCTTGGCCAGGATAGCTTCGCATGCAATGTAATGTGTTATGACCAGATGTAAACGTGATTTTGTTAAGTGTTGGTTCTTTTGATTTAATGTAGATGGCCTCCAATATGTGAAGGTTCTTTTTATTGTGTGTATGTGTGAGTATTATTGTACTGTTGACTAAAATCTGTCTGATATTATCTACATGGATATGTTTTTCTAAAAAATGTTGATTGCTTGAACTCTGATCAGAAAGGTAACAGTAAATCTACAGGAGACCGTGGTTGGAGTAAAATCAATATTTATAGTGGGTTTACCATTAGTACCAAAGATACAATCTCTGAATGGCCATTTAAATTGATACACTACATTGGTTTTCTGTAGAGGATTCAGTTTTGTGGTTGTAGTGTTATTAGAGACTATGAGGCCGATTGTTTTAATTTTTTTTATAAATTAATGATGAACTTAACTAGATTATTATTATTTATTGGTTTAACATTTCTACTTATGATATTTTTGAAAGTTTTTTTCAACTTTTTTGTAATTATTATGCATTTGGTTGCAATAGTATAAGTTAATAGTGTTATGTTTATTTTGACATACACTATTATTATTAATACTATCAATATTGTTAGAGGTATTATTAAGTTTATCCTAGACCGAAATATTAGAACGAACTTAATAAAAAAATATCCAAATGTTGGAGAATGTTTGTTTTTATTTTTACCTGAAATTAAAGTCAAGATACGATGTTTACAACGGCTCATAATAAAAAAATAATAGACATTCATTGTCCGTTATATTTAACAGTATATGTTTAGAGATGTATCTGCTGCCTTGATACAATATATATATATTGAGCAGTCTGGAAGAATGGCATACTTTGAAAAAAAAAACAGTAGCTACTCTAGCATCTACGCATCGTTTATTCAGTAATGAATTAGAACACTCTCAGTTACTGGCGTGTGTTTACATAATATATCATACGCTAAAAGTTTGCTTTCTTCTACCGAACGCTTATAGCTCAGAGGTAGAATGGCCAACTGATGTTAATTCGGTCGGGTGTCAATCCTAGCTAAAAGCAATCGGGTGTCTAACCGTATTGATGAATTGTGATACGGATGTCTGCGTATGATTATATATATATATATATATATATATATATATATATATATATTTATATATATATAATTTGATGTGGACTGGTGATCGGATCACCAAATGATGACTCAAAAGACGGTGTTATGGTTAACACATATATAAAGAGGAAAGAATAAATATAAGCTTACTTTACTAGTGACTGACAGAGAGACAGACAGTGTTGAGCTGAACTGAAGCCACGTGAATGATTAACTCTCAGTTAATATACTGGCAGGAAGAGTCCATAGTTAAGTGGGTAACGCCCCACAACATCCCCTTCAAGAGCTTTTCCCTGAAAAGTTGTTTAATATTTCTTCCGTTTTGGATCGACGATCAAATGATCCACAACTGTTCTTTTTCTTCCAGATCGCCTTATGTCTGGTAAAGCTTGGGGTGCCTCGATATCGAAACTGTCGAATATGGTGTCTATCGGCTCTTCATTGGTTGGGGGTGATTCATTAATGTCGGTTGCCCGACATTTCTTCAATTGGTTCTGATGGCGCTTGTGTGTATTCTTGAATTTTGTCAAATACGCTTAGTATGTGCTATCGATGGTCTTTCACCGATTTACTAGTAATCAGGATATCATCAAGATAGGCAGTTGCGAAATAAAGGTCGCCCAACATGGTATACATAACCTGCTGAAAGATTGCACGCCCGACCTTGACTCCAAATGTCAGTCTATTAAATTTATACAAACCTCTATGTGCATTTTTTACAAAGACTTTTGGAACCTGGATTTGAAAATATGTATCCGATAAGTCAATTTTAGAAAAAGGAATTGCCACCGTTTAATTTATTAAATATCCCTTCGGGGCTAGGGAGAGGATAGTGGTGGTCTTTTAGTGCGGTGTTTAATCCCGTTGAGAAATCAGAACATACACTGATTTGGCTTGATTTTTTCTTTACATATACTGTTGGTGCAGTCCACTCACTGAAATCTATTTTAGACAGGATACCTGCATTTTTCAATTTGTTTAATTCATTCATTGATTTGGTTCACTGCTTCAAATGGAACGTTCCTTTTCTTTTTAAACATGGGCTGAGCGTTATTTTTTAACTGGAATTGTGCTTTTATCTTGGTACATTTTTCTAACCCGCCTGAAAACACATCAGGGAATTTTTGCTTGAGTTCCTGTTTCAGTTCCTCGATGTTGGAGGTTGTACTTTCTATTTAACGGCGAAACATGCTTATTGGACGGTCCCACAGATTGAACTTCTCAATCCAATCTGTTCCAAATAAATTTTCTGTATTTTTCATAACATAAGCTTTTAATTCTTTTCGTTATTCCATTTATTCTTACACCGAAAAATACTTCACCTAGGATTATTGATTTTGTCGCCTGTTACAGAATGTACTATTTTCTTTGTTCTTAATAAAGTTGGCTTTTTCAGTCGCCTCCAGGTATGCAAATTAATAATCATAAGGTCAGACACAAAATCTAGCTGGACTTTTATCATTTTGTTGAATATTTGCACAATAACGTATTTACGCATATTTCCATCTTCTTTATCGCTTGACTGCGTCTGCCTAATTTTATTTTTTGGTCTAAATTTTTAACATCCTAGCAGCATGATGTTACATGGCCAATTTTACCACAATTTTGACAGGTTTTCTTTTTTTTGGACGGGCTAAACCTCATCCAGTGTAGGTTTCCGCAAATATAACACGGACCTGGTGTTGAATTTTCCTGTCTATTCGTAGTATGCTTGTCACGATATTGTTGTCGCATAAATTTACTTTTCTCTTTTTCAGGAGAGTAGTATTTTGTTCTGCTCTTAATTTTTTTATGTAAGTGACTGCCGACTTCTCGATATTTCTAGAGTTACATTTTACGGATAGGACCCTCTGGCAGTCCTCTGCCAATTTTAGGAGAGTTGGACCCGGCTCATTCTTTAATTTTGTCAGCACTCGGCGTCTAATTTCAGCGTTTCCCGCTGAGATTAAACCCTGCGCAAAAATCAGACATTTGAAGTCGTCAGCAGATAAATATGATAATTTAAAGTCATTACAGTGAATATTTACTCTAGCCATGTCAGATCGTCCTGCTGATCCTCCTTGAATAGATTTAGGCACATCCATCTCTTATGGAAGAGTGGCGTATTAGGCCCAAATAGTTCCGACAGTAGCTTAACTGTTTCTGAGAAATCTAAGCTCGTTGTCTTTTTGGGGAGAATAAAGTCAATAAACTTACTGCGTTCTGCAGTACACAATTTTCTTAGTAATAGCCAAACTTTCTTTGAATTTAACCATTCTTTGCAATGAACATTGAATAAATCTTCCTTTCACCTGTAGAAAGCATCGACGGTTTTTTCATCTTCGGGTACATATTCGAAAATTTCCATGGTACTCCAGAGAGTGCCCTGGAAAAATGCAGTATCTTTCTCAGATGTTTGTTTACTATTTAATGATGGATAGAGTAACTCTTCTATTTGACTTTGACGTTCCTTGCTTTTTTAAGAGCTTGCTATTGGAAATCTTTCTGTCATTTATGAAGTTCTATAAATAGTTGTTGCTGTTGTTGTTGCAGAAGTAACCGCTCTTCGGTTTTCTGCTGTCGTTCGTCACTGTTTTGCTGATAATCTAACTGAGCTTTCATCAATTGGATTATTACCTTCTGAAAATCTTCCATTTTTTATTTCAGCCTAAAACGAGCAATTTTTACGTGAAAAAAACAGAGAAGAAAAATAAAACATACTGTAGTTACTTTTTTTTGTAAGACGTACGCAAAAGAAGAGAAGCCAAAAAAATCTACTTACAGATTTTTTTTGTAATACCATCGTTCCGAGCTTGTAGAAGATTTTTCATGCGACACTTAATTATTGAAGTTTCACATACTTATTTTTTACGTTGCCAAAATTTTAGAAGGGACTTGTAGATTATTTCCTGATGTAACGTTTTTACTTGAATTCGTTCGAAGTTGTTTTATTTTTTATTTTTCTCTTTTTAGAAACAGTTGCAGGTTGGGGTATTTTTTGGTACTTCGAAGTTTGTCGACAGATTTAATGTGAGAGGGTTTATCACTTGGTCAGTCGCTGTTAGTACACTAGCTCGAATCTTCGTTCGTTGCTTCTGGATGTGAAAACTGGTTTTTCGAAATTCCCGTTCGCCAGTGGATGAGGGGTGGTATTCTTTTTATGAACTCGTATTTCCTTGATGTCCAAAATCTTCGTCGCCAATTGATGTGGACCGGTGATGGGACCACAAAATTATAACTCGAATCACGGTGGTATGGCTGGCACATATATTAAGTCAAAAATAGATACAAGATAAAAGAGTAAATATGAGCTTGTCTTACTAGTGAGTGACAGACAGACAGACAGACTGTGCTGAGCTGAACTGAAGCCACGAGAGTGATTAACTCTCAGTTAATATACTGGTAGGAAGTGTCCATACTTAAGTGGGTAATGCCCCACGACATTCAGAGCGCCGATGGCTCAGAGGTAAACTCGCCGACTGACGCCAATTCGGTCGGGTTATAATCCTGGGTAAAAGCAATCAGATGTTTAACAGCACTGATGAGCTGTGATACAGCGAAACAGATCTGTCTGCGGATGACTATTTACACTTTCACACTCTGATTGAGCAGACTGGAAGAATGGTAGACTTTGAAAAAACAGTAGCTACCCTAGCATCTATGCATCACTCATCCAGTAATGAATTAGAGCACTCTGGCCACTTGCGTATGATACATCATACGCTAAAGGTCTGTCTCCTTCTACCGAGCGCCAATTCAGTCGGGTTTGAATCCTGGGTTAAAAGCAATCGGATGTCTAACCGTACTGATGAGCTGTGATACAGCGAAAGAGATCTGTCTGCGGATGACTATATATATATATATATATTGCTTACAAAAGATTGAACACAGAGCATTAGCAACTGGTTTTTAGATTACCTAATTAGCGATATGCCAGTATCATGGGCCTCAAAGATATTTCTATATTTTGAAAGAAATTCAAGGAATATTTTTGCAAAGCCGTAGACATGTGGGTAGAAGGAATAAAGTGGAGTGTAAAAAAGGAAACGGAAGTGTTGCTCAGGTGCAATTCTAACTCATAATTAGGAAAGAAAATCTTTAAAAATATAAAATAAACGTCAGCAGCCATTGAGAAATATTTCGACAACTTTTCAAATAGACTAACGCAGAGTTCAAATGTAATCATCTTTTTTTATAAGACAACAATTTAAAATTCATTCACTTTTCTACTGTACTCGAATTTCGCTTTCTTTCTTTTTTCAATGAAACTCTCTATTTATTTCCCTCACTTAATACTCATGTTTTTCTGTCTCTTCTTTCTCCATGATTTTTTCTTACTGGTTTTTCTCCACATTTATTTATTTTAATCTAAGCGTTTTTTCAGACATTCTTTTCTCTTTGCACTCTCTCTTCCTTTCTCTTTTTATTTGCTATCTCCCTTTTTGTCGTTTTTACTTTTCTCTTTTCAAACTTGTTCTTATATAGAAATTTTTTTGCCTCGCCATTTTTATTTCTTACCCTCGACTCATTCTCCATCAAGTTCCTTTTTTTATTTCTCTTTCACTGCATTTTCACTTAATTTGTTATTTCCTATCTTTTCATTTCCATTAGATAATCATTTTTTACTATCTACTAAAAAAGTGTTGTTTTTTTTTTTCAGATTTTCCTACTTTTTCTAAAAATCTGTTTCGTCTTTTCCTAATTTTGTCTCTTTCCATTTGTTCCCACCTCTATTCATTTCTTCCCCCACCACACGTATCCTTTTTCCATTAGGAAATCCAGCTTACAAATGAAATGATAAAACTCTCCTTCGTCTTTGGAAGCGAACACGGAAGAAAGGAATACACAGTCAGGTCTAATTCAATGTTAATCTTTACTACAACATATTGGTTCGTGATCTCGGCCTGTGGTTCTTGCTTTATCATTTCTGCATTAGAACTTGTTAATTTGATTCTGAATACCGTAATGACAGACTTTAAACCAACGTAACTTTTTGAATATGTTTTTTGATTTGTTACCATTTCCCCACAACATTAGTTCGTAACCTTTTGGAATATGAGTAAAAAAAATCCTAGCCAGATATTGATAAACTGAAGAGACTTCTATTTTGGTAATCTTTTGAACTTTTTCAACAAAGTGTAAATTATAACTTCTTCGTTTCCCTCTACAACCCGTAAGCTTATGATAGTTTCAGCTGCCAAAAAGGTTTCTATTTTAATTCCTTAAAAGAAAAGGTGATAGAAATTAGATTTTCTTGCTTCCGGGTTGAAAATTATAAGTTTTAGAAGTTTGAAGTCCTGTTCACATCAGCATTAGCCTAAACTGACACTAACGTTCTGTGCTTAAGTTAGAAGAACCAAAAAATTAATATTTCTCTTGCAGCAAACAAATGTTAATAGTGTTGGAGAGTCTGGAACAATTTATGAGAAAACCATTTATATGAGTGTTGTTGTGGTTATTTTTCTATATGTCATGTCCCTTCAGGACGTAGTCGATCATGGCTTTCAACGTCCCCCTATCTATGGTAGCTCTTAGCACGCTTACTTTTGTTACCCCACCCAAACCTCACTCTGCTATCCTCCTTACTCAGGCCCTTCAAGTATGTTATTCGCTGCTTTCTCCAGTCTCTCTTTCCATCTATCTGACCTGTGAGTAGCAGATTATCCAAACCTTCCCTTCCCATCAAATGTCCAAAGAATCTCAGCTATCTCTTCCTGATGCTTCATCCTTTCTAAAACCTTATCATTGCTCACATGATCGATCCATAATATTCGCAAAATTCTTCTGTAGAAGCATATTTCAGTTGCCTCATGTTTTTCTTTCATCTTTGATGATATTATCTATCATTCAATACCGTATTGAACGACAGACATCACATAGCAATCCAGTGCTCTTTTCTTTGTTTCCAGCACAATTTTTCTGTCTCTTAAATCTCTGCTCAGTTTCTAGAATGCGTCCACGGCCATTCCAATTTGATTTCGGATCTCAGTGTCGCACTTTCCATCTTCCGTTAGAACAATTCCCAAGTACAAAATTTTTTTGTACTTGCTTGATTTTAGTATCCCCAACCTGTAATTGGCTTTTTGGGCTCTTGCGTTTGCTGACGACTATACATTGAGTTTTCTTGTAGTTTATTTGTAGTCCTTTCTTTTGAGTTTCCTCATCTACCTTTTTTAGGAGGTCATGTAGTTTTCTTTCTGTGTCAGCTATCAACACTGTATCATCTGCGTATCTTATGTTGTTCAGATTAAGATCGCCGATGACGAATCCTGGCATAACTTCTAGGGTCCTCAGAATAGTCTCGCTGTACAAGTTGAGTAGATCCGGTAAATGATAGTTTCTAAATTTTCTAGATTTATTTTGGGAGTGTTCTTACCTTGATTAATAAATTCCACATTTCATTGCTTAATGAATAATATGTGCATCAAAGAAATTTACAAATATTTAATAATTACCTATATTGCAGCTTATTCAATGAAAGAATGAAGAAAGTTTTGGGCGATTCGGACGAGTTCATCTTTGCTACCTTGGCTTTTCAAAGTAATAATAACAAAAGAACCATTCTATTTTCATTTAGAACTAGCAGTATAGCCCGGCGTTGCTCGGGTGTAATGAAAGCTTTAAAACTAATCTATGGTCCTGGATCTCAGACTCTTTGGACGTTGGCCCGAAAGACTAAAAAGCAGTTGTTGTTTCCAGTCAAATCGAAACCGTAGATTGAAAGAAAAATGAATGGATGCAATTAAACTTGTGAATACTTCTGTGAAACAATGATCCAGACACGAGGTGAGGAACATTTCTAATATGTTAGCATTATAGCCAACTGTATCGGGGTTGTGTGTAGGCTAATCTATAATTTTTGTCATCCCGTAACATTTTAACAGTATCGTGAAATTCTCACATAATTTTCATTTTCATCATTTGTGCAAGAAGAGACTAGTCACTCCATCTTGAGAATGTTGGAATCGCTGAAAATTTGAATTGAAGCTTAGAGACGAATGGAGAGGTTGTGATAAGTCTTCTCTCATATTCCGAAAACCATTGCAATTCCCTCCACCTGAGGGCAATAACCAGTGGCTGTGAACGTGGACCATGATTAACATTTCTTAATACCTATGTTAAACAGCCTTGATGAGACTAGAGACAGTTCTGGATTAAGTATTCTGCTAACAATATAGGATTGATCCAGATTAATTGCTTTCGTAAGGTCATTATCGTGATATATTCGTTGAACCAATATAGAGATAACACAAAGCTTGTTCTTCGTGAGGTGGGACAAGTCAGGTTAGAGATTGTGTTTATCGTCTAGTCTACGGTTAAATCTACTTAAGACTAGTTTTACATGTATTGATTGCATATAGGTACTTTTTGAATTTTACAGGTCTCTTGCAGTGATTGTATTCGGTTCTAAATGAGGCAAGTAATCTTCCTTACAGAGACAGTAGTAGCGATTATAGTAAACCATCTCTGGCTGTTTGTCTTTTGCTGGTAATGTTTTGAGCGATAAAATCTTCAATGCTTGTAAGAATCCATAAAATGAGGGGACTGTTCTGAAATATCCTTTTTTAAAAAACATTGAGAGAGGAGCTTTTGTAACATAAGATCTCTATTTGTTGTATTCAATATTGCTATATCGATACATATCCTGAGGGCGATAACCAGTGGCTATGAAAGTGGACCATGATTAACACATTAAATCTGGTTTTTCGGTTTGCATCAACATTGACTAGGATCACACTGTCTAAAGTGCTCAAGTGAGGTAACACCTCTGCGGAACAATGATCCGGACATGAGGTGAGGAACATTTCTAATATGTTAGCATTATAGCCAACTGTATCAGGGTTGTGTGTAGGCTAATCTATAATTTTTGTCATCCCGTAAAATATTAACTGTATCGTGAAATTCTGACAGAATTTTCTTTTTCATCAGTTTTGCAAGAAGAGACTAGTCATTCCATCTGGAGAATGTTGGAATCGTTGCAAATTTGAATTGTAGCTTCGAGATGAATGGAGAGGTTGAGATAAGTCTTCACCCCTATTCCAAAAACCATTGCAATTCCTTGCACCTGGGGGCAATAACCAGTGGCTATGAACATGGATCATGACAAAGAAGTCAGGATATTTCATTTTTGAGGTTTCTACCGCAAGTCAACATATTTTTGTTATTAGGCCAAAGCTCATTAGCAGGTCTATTTATAGGGAAATATTTTATGAGCAGAAGTAAATAGCCGGCAGTGTTCTGAAGACTTGAATTGGAGGAAACGGATATAAAGAGCTTCAATATAATTGACCTGTGTTTGGTTAGTCTGCACGTTTTAACATTTTTGTCATTTTTCGTATGGGGAATGAGAAGTCAAACTAACGTTATCGCGACTTCCCAAGTTTACACATATTGCATACCACACATGTACCGATATATATATATATATATATATATAACAGATATTGAATGTCTATTATGTTTAATCATGAGCGGTTCTAAACATCGTATTTTGACTTTAATTTCAGGTGAAAATGAATACAAAAAATGCTTAGAACCAGCATAATAAAAAGTATCCAAATGTTGGAGAATTTTTGTTGTTATTTTCACCTGAAATTAAATCCAAAATACGATGTTTGGATTGGCTCCTGATTAAACATAATAGGCATTCATTGTCTGTTATATTTAACAATATGTTCAGAAAATTATCTTCTGTCTCGATACACACACACACACACACACACACACACACACATATATATATATATATATATATATATATATATAATAAGCTTTTGGTCAAAATTAAATTAGACAAGTACTCAGTTGTAATAAAACGTGCTCAATATATTTATATTGTAGAGCTATTGAATATTTTTTTCCTTGGAAATAAATTATTACTGCATCTTAGGTTTCAACCATTCGATATATTCAGGCGATTTATAATAACTGTTTTGCAGCGTTTTTTAAATGTAGAAACAAGCATTTTTACGAACAGGCGACTGGAATTATTAAACGACCGAAAATATTCAAAATTTGGGAGTTGTTACTTAAAGATCTTAAACATTTTCATCCTTGTTTGTATAATACTAATGCGTAACTATTATTAGAAATTATTGGAAATTATTGCTTATCTTTCAGTTTTTTTTTTGTTCTGTCAGACTTTTCTTCTTGGCACAACTTGTTGATATCACCACCGTTGTAAGGTTGTAAGGTTTGGATTTTTTTTACTATACTATATGTTGTATAAGGGTCTTTGCCATTTTTCATTTTTAATTTCCACGCATTGTTAACCAGTTTTAATTTTCACACTTGTTTAACTAGGATGGTACTATTTTTATGGGTTTTTCAGCTTAAATGTACACTACCGGTCATAATTATCAGGCAAATCCATTGTTTTAAAAATTATGTATTTCATACTACTTTTTAGTATTTATTGTCAAGTGAACAATTGTAAATGAAAATAGAATGCTTCCTTTGTTAATATTGCACAATAACATGTGCATCAAATTAATTTATAAATATTTAATAATTACCTATATTGCAGTTTCATCAATGAATGTATGAAGACAATTTAGGGTGATTCGGATGAGTTCATCTTTACTTCCTTGCCTTGTAAAATTTTGCAAAGTAATAATAAAAGAACCATTCTATTTTCACTTGGCAATAAATATTGAAATTGTATAAAATACATAATTTTTTTAAAAAGAAAAACGAGGTTGGTCTATTAATTAGGATAGTGTAGATTTGTGCTTATTCCATCAGTTAAGAAAATGTAGTAGATCCTAAATATATTTTATCTTTGATAATCTGTATGATGTACCTCTACTTTGTAAATAACCCCTTCTGTTTTACAAAATATGTTTAGTGGGCATTTGTTCATATCCCTACATTTTTCTAAATTACTAGTACAGTTATAAATTAATTTCTATTGAATTCGTATTGAAAATTTTGTTTAATCCTGATTTTTTTGGGGGGAAGTGTTAATTAATTTTAAAAATTTTTGTTCTATTTGTGATTTGCAGTGGGTCGAACCAAATACGTTTTTAATTTCTAGTGTTATTTTTCGTTTGTTTGTTTGTTTGTTTGTTTGTTTAACTGACTTTTGTATTCTAATATGACTGTATGACCACATTCATTAAAGCCCTATTCGCAATGTTTTTCTTTTCATCAAAGATTGTTTTGTGGGAAGAAATTTTAATAGTATGTGTTCAATTCTCTTTGGGGCATGTTTGATTATTCTGGTCGGATGGTTAGATAAAGTGTTTACGTAATTTAATGTCGTGTTTGTTTTCATATATAGAGAGACACTGACAAATTGTAGATTAAATTTTACATTTAAATATAGCAGAACTTTATAATCAGTTATTATAAGATACCGAAAGGTTGAACTTAGAATGCAGAAATAACAAATTTCCGAATCATATATATATATATATATATATATATATATATGTGTGTGTGTGTGTGTGTGTGTGTGTGTGTGTGTGTGTAAACCCATGTGATATAGTGTTGAAAAATCGATGTTATCTAGATTGGTGCCTATTTCTGTAGATAGTTTCTGGTTTTATAATGCCGTGCGGGATGACAGCAATCAACATGGTTGTGAAGGATGTGCAAAATCTTCTCGGATGATACGAAAAAGTCCATGTTTAGAAAGTCATAACTTATGGAAATTCCAAACAATTCCCTCAGTGAAAGTCAAAATTCCCTCGAAGAGAATAATAAAACTGAGTTTTAATCTTACATCCGATAGTAACACTATTCATTGTATTAATAAAAGTCGAACAAAGGCTGTAAAATCTTTTCAGCTTATATGCAATATTGGAGATAAACTCGTTGGTCAAATAGAAAAGGGAAAAATTGCTGAAGTTTAAAACAATTCACTTAACTGATGACCTACAATATGTTTTACACTTTTTCACATTTTCTTACTGCAATAGCTGTTTACTCGTGCGACCAGGTTGGCAACTGGGTCGCACCCATTCACAGATTAACCAAATGCAGACGACAATTCTACTCCTTCAGCTTCTTCTCTCGCACTTCCTGCCTTTGGAACTCGCTTCCATGTTCTTACTTTCCTGACCGCTACAACCTCCAGGAATTTAAATGCAATGTCAATATTAATCTATTAACAACTCGACTCTAGTTCTTTCACCACCCCGTATATCCTTTCCTTTCTCTCCACCTTTGCAACTGTCATCACACCTGTATTCCCATCCTTCTCTTGCTCCTTTCTAACTAGTTCGTCTTCGTCTTCACTCTCTTCTAATTAATCTTTTTACACTTATGTAGCCCCCTGCACATCAGTGGCATTACCGCCGTGCGCGGGGTGATACGATTAAAAGAAATGAGATTTTATTAACCAACAACTAATAACCAACAACTAATAACCAACTAGTAACCAACAACTAATAACCAACTAATAACCAACAACTAATAACGAACTAGTAACCAACAACTAATAACCAACAACTAATAACCAACTAGTAACCAACAACTAATAACCAACTAATAACCAACAACTAATAACCAACTAATAACCAACAACTAATAACCAACTAGTAACACCTCTTGCCTTCTAAACTATGATAGCCGATTCCCTGAAATAAAATAGAAATGATAAGAACGTAGCTTAATCTACGAGCCACATGCTATAAAGTCCAGATATTTGAGAGCCGGAATACATGAACATAGGTTACACGTGAAGGTTTACCTCATTTAACGATTAATACAAAATATTCTTCCCAATATAGCTTCAAATTTGTGTTTCCATCTCCATATTTTAGTTTCTTACAATTTAAGACTACCATCTTCCTTCATAAAATTAATCAACAAAAATTGTATCCGAAGTATACAAAATTGATGTGCACAGTCCAACGTCTTGTGTTACACTGCATTAATGTATATACATAATGCGGGTGCCTTAATCCCTTAACGATAACCTCAATTTTCTGACATTTCTCTCTAACCCTTACTGTCCCGAAATTTCTTTAATCACACTCTCTTGCACGATTCCTTCCCTCAGAACTAAACAGCAAGGCTTAACTCAGGCTTAGCATTAAAATAAAGATGAAAATTATTAAATATTTTACTAACCGTGAACACTTACGCTTGAATCCAATGCAGGGTCTCAATTCATAACCAGTAAATTGGCTCTCAGATTCTCCACCAAAGCGACTCGTCTGGAGTATCTGTACCCGATTCCTCACCTGGAATTGAGACCAAAATAAATGGCGTCTACAATACCCCCTTGCGGGTCTCTAACATAATTTCAAAGCTTGACCGCCCATAAAGCGACCGGAATCCCCATCACTGTCCTGAAGAAATGTGCACCTGAACTCTGTTCTGTACTCTCCAAACTCTATAACTACTGCCTCTCTGTCTCTTGTTTTCCTACCTGCTGAAAGTCTTCCTCCATGGTTCCTATATTTAAAAATAATGGACTACCCTCTGACCCCTCTAATTATCATCCTATCAGCCCCTTACCGATTTTTCTTCATAGCCATTATCAACGCCGATGTGGTTCAACATCCCACAGCCTACAGTCACTTCACTGGTTTCCGCTTCACTATCTCTACTGCTGGTATGCTGACGATTATACACCAGGCTCTCGACAAGAACGGCGAAGCTCGAAAAGTTGCCCTGGATATCTCTAAAGCGTTTGACAGAGTCTGGCATACTGGACTTCTACGCAACTGCTGACTATGATATAACTGGACAATTGTTTGACCTAATCCAGTCATTCCTTTCAAATCGCACAATGAAGATATTATTGAACGGACATGCCTCCCGATAATATCATACGAACGCGGGTGTCCCTCAAGGCTCTATTCTAGATCATACTCTTTTCTTGATCTTCATTAACGATCTCCCCGATGTAATCAAATCCCAAGTAAGTATATACACTGACGACACCACCGTTTACTCTCGCTTCGATCAGAAATCTCGAGGTTGACAAAGCGGACCTCGCTGCCTAGCTTGGAAAAGACCTCAAATCTGTGGTGGACTGGAGTAAGAAATGGCTCGTAAATCTTAATGCTTCCAAAACGAAGCTACTTTTAACTATCACAGACAAGCACTGACATTAGCATGGTTCAGGCTAGTCACCCTGAAAGCAAAACACTGCGCCTCCTCGGGTTAACTCTCTCAGCAGTCCTTAAGTAGAATGGCTATATCGAATTCATACCTAAATCCGCTACTAAGAAGGACGGTTTACTGTCTAGGGCCAGGAAAATTTTCTCGTTTGAATCCATCCGGCACATATATAAATTTATCATCCGCCTGTGTATTGAATAACGCTGCCATACCTGTAAGAAATATTTCTCTGTATTTCAGCTGAATGGTAATTGTTTTTTTAATATTTTATTGAATAATATTTTCACGGTTGAATTTTTTCAATTATAAGTTTTTGTCAGTATTGTTAAAGTGAAATATTTGTATTTAAATTATATGAACGCTTAATCCTGAGTGTTTAGGATTTATTCAAAAAGTCCCTTATTCGGAATGTGGGTGTTTTTTGGTCTTAAGTACAAATTTAAAAATGTCGTTGGAATTGGATGCTTGCGTGGACATATGTACTAATTACAAAAGTTTTCGCAATGCGGAGAAATTTGGCGTCTGCCAAATTTTTCGTTTACGTAAGCTTGACAAAATATTTTAAGAAAGAATCTGAACGTCACAAGCTTCGGACGTTTTTTCAGATCTTCTCAATTTCTCTTTCGGATATTTTGAAAGAAATCGTTATGCGAAATTATATATTTTTGCAACTTAATATTGTTTATTACTTTGTAATAGATGTGGAATTGTATTGTAAATCGCAATAGACGTATTACACATGCCTTCTTTATCAATATTTATATATATTAACTGTGTTGATATGTAATTTATTTCAAGTTAAAATTATTGTTTTCATAACTTGAATGACTTTCCGCCTATAATATAAATGTCACTTATATTTACTATAATAGAGTGAATATAACCCTTTGTTGGCTTTTTAGACTTTCCGCCTATAATGTAAAAGTCACTTATATATTTAAAATAATAGGGTGAATTTATCCCATTGTTTACATTATGCGTATTTAATTTACGTATATATTATTTTAGAAAGGACATCGGTAAAGTTTTTTCTATGTGTAAAATTTTTAATATATTATAACTCAAGTTTAAATATTGAGCTTTTAATCATAAAGCTACGTTGCTTGGACCGAAATCATTAAAAAAAATGATAAAGCTTGATTTTTCTTCTTATTTAGTTTTCATATTAAGTATGATGAAAGATTGAGATCAGCTAATATATTTTCACGAGCCGCTTATTAAAGTCACAAAACCCGCATGTGGCTTGCGAGCGTGGTTTTGCCATTCGTGATATATATATATATATATATATATATATATATATATATATATATATATTTAGAAAAATATTTTCAGTGGAGTCTTTCAGTACCTTCCGCGCCGAGTAAACTAACACAATAAAATCGAATAGCAAATATACCTAAGAAATAAATATTTTAACCATAATATAAAATATATTTTAACCATAATATAAAATATATTTTAACCATAATATAAAATATATTTTAAGCATAATATAAAATATATTTTTACCATAATATAAAATATATTTTAACCATAATATAAAATATATTTTAACCATAATATAAAATATATTTTTACCATAATATAAAATATATTTTAACCATAATATAAAATATATTTTAACCATAATATAAAATATATTTTAAGCATAATATAAAATATATTTTTACCATAATATAAAATATATTTTAACCATAATATAAAATATATTTTAACCATAATATAAAATATATTTTAAGCATAATATAAAATATATTTTTACCATAATATAAAACGTAAAATTCATTCATTTGGTGAAAGCTGAGATAATTATGACAACAAATCGCATGAAATACGACTCAGATGAAAAAGACTCAGATGAAAAAGACTCAGATGAAAAAAGACTCAGATGGAAAAAGACTCAGATGGAAAAAGACTCAGATGGAAAAAGACTCAGATGAAAAAGACTCAGATGAAAAAGATTAATCAAAATAAGTAGAATTAAGATAACATTTATCATCATTGTTACAATAATGATAGATTTAATTCCAGCAAACTCGCACTAAATAAGCTGGCGCAGCAACTTCTTTCTGCTCACTTTTCAGTATTTTATGTTCTTTTTTTTTGCTATGTAGACATCTAGCTAGATCGCTGATTGGAGTCTACTTTTTATCCTTTAGTATCTCAGTGTTCGAGATTCCCTTCAGACATTCAAGGCAATTAATATCTGACCAAATGGATTACGGCACAGTCTTTTGTTATCATAATTTGATTTGTTTGTTTGTTTAAAGGTTTAACAACCTGTCAATCCTTATGGGATCATTTTAAGGCCATAACCAATGACTGTGGGTAAGGTTAATTTTTTTATTTTTACAATATTTTTTTCGATTATCATGATGCATTGGGATTTGTTTTTAAGAGCAGGGTCCCCAAGTCCTACCCTTGTTATTTAACCCATAACTTAAGAGAAGGGACGGATTAATACCAGTGCTTAAGTGAATGCAGGGTATTCAACTGGAATTCGAACTCGGCTCACCGATTTCTCTTTCCGAGCCGATATCCACTGAACCACAACGCACATCCGTCACTATACGCTTACAGCACCTGGTATTTCCAAGCGATCACACATCTAAGTACTGACCAGGCTCAACGTTGCTTAACTTCGATGATCGAGCGTGTATTGAACGTGATAGGCCGTAAGCCCTCATCATCTGATCTTGATGAACAAGTAGACGGTTACATATAATGACGTGTCAAAATCTTGAGACAACCGAAAACGACATGGTTTCTTCTTTTCTTTACATATAGCAATAAATTTATCCGAATGATGTATACATTATGCATTAAGTACTGACAGTGTGAGCAACAAATGCGAAGAACAAATGGGAAATGGAAATTCGAAATGGGACGGACGTGAAAAAGCGCTAGTGACGTCAGCAAACTATATTGTCGCAGAGGAAATCAGACGCACAAGGAAAACCGAGTAGATGACTGAAGAGATTCTTGAAATGATGCAAAGGAGACAGCAAAACATACCAGGACATGGTAACTGAATACAAGAAACTACAAAAAGGAAATAAGAACCAAGTGCAGACAGGCTAAAGAGGAATGGCTTAACAACAAAATTAATGAGATTGAGCAAGACTAATAACGGAGAAATGCATAAATAGATAAGTGAACTGACAGGACAAAGAACATGTAAAAAATGCAAAAATAGAACACTCATATTGGAGAAAGAGGAAATACACCAACGATGGGAAGAATATATAAAAGTTCTCTTCCACGACAAGAGAGAGCAACCGATAGTAATCATCGGCGTCGTCGTCGTCCTGCAGCCTCGGCCGAGATAGGACTCACTACATCCTTCCAGTATTCCCTGAGCATTTGGGACCCTGGCGCAGGTTATAGAGAAATTTATAATCTTGTCAAATAGCTGAATACTTGATGCTTAGCCAGATCTACCAAGGGTGTTTTTATTGTGTCACCAACACTGGAGGGGTTGCCTCCAGGCCCCATCCCTTTATTTCACCCATAACTGGAGGGAAGTGACGGTATTAATACCTTTCCCAAGGGTACCAGAACTTAAGTGAATGCAGGGTACTCAACTGGAATTCGAACTCGGCTCACCGATTTCTCTTTCCAAGCCGACATCCTCTGCACGATAACGCACATCCGTCACTGATAGTGATAAATAGTAAACATAGATGCTGACGGACCAGAACTACTAAAATTCCGAAGTGAAAGCTGCAATGACCAAACTGAATAGGAACCAAGCATCTGGACCAGACGGCATTGTAATAGAGATTCTGACAGTCTTAGAGGATTTCGACATAGAGAAAATTACAAAAATAATAAATGAAGCCAACAACAGATGACCTAAATAAATTAATTTTCATAGCTCTGCCCAAGAAGCTAGGCGCAATCGAATGCGAACTCCAGCGAGCAATCAGTTTGATGAGCCACATAACGAAACTCATTGTCCGAATCCAGATGAATAGAGCACGAAGCAGAATCAAACCGGAAATTGGATAAGAACAGTGCGGTTCCATCAAGAAAACTGGAACAAGGAAAGCGATATTTATTCCTAGGATGGTATCAGAAAGAGCGATACAAATGTAAAAGGACCTTTATCTGTGTTGTTTAGACTTTGCCAAAGTGCGCCACAAAGAATTGATAGCATTTTTCAGCAACTTTAACATATTTGGCAAAGACATCAGAGTAATCAAGAACCTCCACTGGCAGCAAACCTGCTACATACGGACAGGAAACAAATTCAGCAAATATACAAAGATAGAAAGGGGCGTAAGACAAGGATGTGTCTTTTTATCGGATCTATTCAACTTGTACAGCAAGACTATTCTGAGGACCCTAGAAGTTATGACAGGATTCGTCAATGGCGGTGTCAATCTGAACAACATAAGATACGCAGATGATACAGGGCTTATATCCGAAACGTAAAGAAGAACACAAAACCTCCTAAGAAAGGTAGATGAAGAAAGTCGAAAGAAAGGACTACAAATAAACTACATGAAAAACCGAATGCATGGTCATCCGCAAACAGAGTAGCCCAGAATAGCAATTACAAGTCAGGGATACTAAAATCAAGCGGGTACAAAAGATTTAAGTACTTGGGAAGTGTTCTAACGGAAGCCGGAAAGCGCAACATTGAGATCCGAAGGCGAATTGGCCTGGTTAAGGACGCATTCCAGAAGCTAGCAGAGCATTAGGAGATAAGAAAATTTTGCTAGAAACAAGGAAGAGAGTACTGGATTGCTATGAGATGTCTGATCTTCAATATGGCAGTGAATGTTGGACAATTTAATCAAAGATGAAGGAAAAACTTGAAGCAAATGAATTGTTGTTCTACAGAAGGATACTGCGAATATCCATAGATCGAGCATGGTGAGGTGTTAGAAAGGATGGAAACAAATAGAGCAACAGGAAGAGATAGCTGAGGTTCCTCGAACATGTGATGAGGAAGGAAGGCTTTAAGAATCTGACACTCAGAGTTCAGATAGAGAGAAAGAGAGACAGGGGAAAGCAGAGGATAACATATTTGAGGGCCCTGAGCAGATGGATGGCAGAGCAAATTTTGGTTGGGGTAACTGGAGAAAGCGTGCTTAGAGATACCTGGAATAGGCTACACGTAGAAGGCCATGATCGCCTACGTTCTGAAGAGATCTGGCACAAAGAAGAAGAAGAAAAGTAATGTAGATACGCTATTGTAGCTAAGACTGTGTGGGTGTGGTAACCATAAGAGCTTTTCTTGATAAATTTAACATACGCAAATCCGTTACGCTTGCTGTTTTTCCCTGCATATGACATGTGTTCAGGACATTTCATCAGAATTTCATGTAATCTCTGGCTTCTGCGCTCGATAAACTTAAACCACATTCGCATGTTTGACGTATGTTATAATTCAACTGAGCATATGCCAGCACTGGAGTGTGACTAGATTGATATACCAACACAATTAACAGCAGTCGCTTAGTTCTGCTCCGAGGAAAAAATATAGATTATTAAATTTTTTCGTTTCAGTTAATACTAAGTTGAGCTAATAAATCTACTGACAAGTAATTCTACCAAATCTCATTTGGAGAGAACTATGATGAATAGCATTTTTATATATGCTAATGTTTTAAAAAAGAACCTATTTCTATCGAAACCATGGCGTCTATAAACCAGTTGCTCAGTTAATAATGGGATAGTATATATAACACTATTATGATTTATATGTTAAAAGTACCTCGTTTATATATATATATATATATGTATGTAAAGATATAGTCAGTTCTGATCTGAGATTAAGGACAGGATGTCTAAATAAAAAGAAGACAAGAGGGAAACTGTATTTAACTCGCCTATGCGTTTCGTCCTTTGATGGACTTTCTCAAGTATATATATATATATATATATATATATATATATATACACCTTAAAAAAGAAACAAAATAGGACGCTTTTATGGAATCGCAAAATTTTGTTATCGTGATATACGAAAATTTCTGAATTGAGGAATATTCTATACTGTTTTTTATTATTGATCGGTTAAAGATATTTTCTCGTAGTTTCTGAATATGTATCAAGTTTCTAAAAGCTGTAGCAAGAAGAATTGAGAATTATTTATATCAGCGTGTATGGTATATATATATATATATATATATATATATATGTTTTCTTGGGACGCGTTTCATCCTTTTAGATTTTCATAACCATGAAAAGGGTAACATAAATATTTCCCCAAAAGTTGTCCTTGATATATAAACATGTATATATCATTATCCCACATATATATATATATATATATATATATATATGTGTGTGTGTGTGTGTGTGTGTGTGTGTGTGTGTGTGTGTGAATATTACGGCACTTTTTCGTACGAAAAGTTTGCCCGAAATCCCTTGGGTACAAATTCTCTTGAGATTTTTTTTTTTAATGGTGATCACCAGTCACTAGGTTCGGGGTTGATTCTCAAGGCACAGCATATGTGAGGACCAGTGTGGAAGATGGCAGTTAATAGTAGACTTGAACAGGTTACGATAGTAATGACGTGTTTCTTCTTGGAAGACGGTTCCACTAGTCAGTTGATCTTGGGAAAAAGAAGAGAAATTTACATGTAAAAAATAAAAAAGAAAGAAAGTGGTTCGGTGGAATGGGCCAGACCTGGGTCTTAGCCATGAAGGCTAGAACTCGTGAAACTAAGAATTACCATAGAAATGATGTTAAAGTAGCTAGAGTATGCGACGTCTTATCTTGTAGAAATGGTTGTGTAGTTGAAAATAATTTGTCACCCATAGGGACGCGGAGATACTTTTGAAATCTGTTGAGTGGAAAGTAAAGATTAAGCAGCTTCTTCTTATATATAGGAGCAGTAGTTCATTTTCGGTTTGATCAGGTTCTTATTCTGAAGCAGTATATTTCAAATTAATCGGAGTGTACTCTTAAGTTGGTTATTTATGTAAGCTACAAAGACTGTTAGACCGAAAAGCAAACCCTGGGGACGCTTCCGTTGATCGCTTCAAAGAATAAACATGTTTAATTTTATGAGACGAATATAGTATTAAATAGTTTTAGTGCCTTAGACTGATTTGATTTCGGTGATAGTGAATAAATTAAGAACATTTAAAAGATAGTAAAAAGAAAAAAAAAGGTTATTTCCACATTTCCAATTAAACTGAAAAATAAATATCAAAATCAGTAAATTATCACTTCAATCTTTTATATCGATAGTTTTTTTTACGGTCTTTAAAAAAAATCTTGCCTCATCTATTTATTTTAATGCATCTGTTCGAGCACTGTCCTATTGTATCGCAATATTGCATTTCCTGGTTCCCATTCCATAGCCATAATCAATCTTTAGTGTTACGCTGTTTTGTTTTTTAATCCACATGAACTTACAGTTATTTCAACATCTTTTTTAATGGTGTAATATAATCAATGTTATTTGTAAAACTCGAATCCCGCTGAGCATTGGAATATAAACTTACGACCTCACCAATCACTTTACATTGACGACAGCTACATTTCAGACAGACGTCTAACGATGTCAACCGGAGAAGGGAGAACGGGAAACCTTTGTCAATTTCTCGTGATCATTTGGAGATTCAAAACGAAGAAATAAAAACAAAATAATTTGCTTACCTCAAGTTTTTGCTGAATTTAACTTTACTTCATGGCGTATCTTTTTCACGTTATTCTTTCAAATCTTTCTTTCATTCTTTATTTCCTTAAGTTAAGTCATTTGCTCATTTTTCTTTGTTGTACTCGTCATGCACAACTAAAAAATATACATGATAAAGGAACATATATTCCATTAACACAATATCCAGGTTATTTGAATAAATTATTATTTCACTAATTTAGTCATAATATAACATGGAACCTTTAACATTATCTAAAGTTCATCATTTTATCTTTTCGTATTAATGTGTTGTATTCAGTCAGTCAGTCAAGTGCTATACGTGATACACACTTTGGGCGATCATGTCTCCAAAGAAGCTTATCCGCAGTAGGTTGTCATTGCTTTCTGCGGTAGACTGGTTGCCAGCCAAGGGTTATAGAACCCAATCTATTCTGTTATTTAACTCATAGCTGGAGGGAGAAGATATAGATTAAATTACATTATTATATAAAGTATAATTAGTGGGGGATCGGTTTATTGCTTCATAACAATAGAAAACCAATCCTCCACTATATGCCCAGTATAAGTTTTAAGTATGTTTCCAACTATTATATTCAGTCAGTCAGTCAGTTAAGTGGCATACGTGATACACGCTTTGGGTGATCATGTCTCGAAAGAGACATGACTGGGCAGAAGATTATCCCGTAGTAGGTTGCTATTGCTTTCTTTGGTAGACTGGTTGCCAGCCAAGTCTATAAAACTCAAAATCAGTCCATTTAACGCTATAACCTGAAAAAAGAGACGGATTAATACCTTTCCCAAGTGTATTTGCGCGTAAGTGGATGCAAAGAATTCAATTGGATTTCCAACTTTGCTTCCGGATTTCTCGTCCCGAGCCGATATCCACTGCATCACAACGCTTTGTATTAATTTGTATCAATATAGTTTTAGCTTAAATCTTCTTAGACGTGACAAGCACTGGTCAAAAAGCGTCTTCTTCAAGATCTTATACTAATTCAACATCTTTTATCCTGACAGTGTTAACCGTAAAGAAAAGCGTTATCATGAACTGCCCAGTAAATAACAGAACTCTGACACTACATTTCTTTCAATCTTGGGAACTGGTATTTGTTAACTTATTGATTCCTTGTAATCACATTCATGCATTGTTTAATGAAAATCCTGTTTAGAAATCAGCTTTAAGGTATTTTTTCTCTTTGCGATGTTTACATAAATATAGGCGATCTGTTGTTTTACTGTTGTTGATTTACCTATCTTTTTACTTCTTAAAATATATATCTTCTTGTTAATCCACTTTTTATTCTTTTACATTTTAAATTCTTCTCGAATCCTTTTTTCTCTTTTTTTTTCCAAGTGATTTTCTCGTTAGCTTCTCTATGTTTTCAAATGTCTCTCTTTCGAGATCTTTATTCAAATTATTTGTGGATGAGCGGTAGTGAAATGATTTCTAGGAGAAGAAAAACTCTAATTCCAAAACAAATAGAAGATGGTTGGACTCCGTCAGGCTATCTTGTCTAGAATACATCACAGCTGCTACGGTTTCAGTAGATGTGATGTCCCTACGACCCACACAGATTACGGGACTCGTGATTTTGATTCAACATTCGCTTTTTTTTCCAAATCACGCAATAACGTTTTACATTCTTTTCTTTCAGTTCTTACCTTATATATTTCTTCCGAATCCTGGTCACATTTATATATCTGGAAGAAAAATAAAAATAAAAATTACAATATTATATATTTTTTTATACATTAAAATTATTCATGTTATAATAAATATTACTGTTATCATGTAAATATAACAACTTCCCTCATCAGGATTTTTATTGGGGGGAGAAGGGTGACTAGACACCAAGCAGGGTTAAAAAAAACGGTGAAAGGGCGGATGAACATTCTTATATGGTAAATGACCATCAAGCACAATGGGGTAAAATGAGCACAGTGTATATGTGATGAAACAGCATCGCTAGACTGAAATCTCTAGACAGGGCGAACGGTGTCCCCGATAGAATAAATAGTCAATTGGTAGGCATCTGCTGTGATCCGAGACGGATTTGTTCTGCCAGGTCTAACTTTCCAAGACACGATACGCACGACTGAATACCGCTACAGGTTTTAGTCTATTTATTTTCAGGGAACAAGTCAGATACTCCAGCTTCACAATGCCCCCACACACTCACTGGAATGATGGTGATGATGATAATGATTTATAATATCATCAACAAGCATTTAGTGACATTGTATAATCTCATATACAAATAAACTATTCTATATAGTTTAATCAAATTGTATAATAAGCTTGTGCGTATGATATATATATACAAATATAAGAACTGTAATATCTTGACCAACATTTTTTTGTTATTATTATTTTAATTCTGATATTTATTGTCTGAAAATCTCAGATCACGCAAGGATCTATTTTCTCATTCATCTCTCCCCCCTCTCTCTCTCTTTTGTATGTTGTCTGTACGATTCTCTCAACTCATCTCTGTGTACTTATTACTGAGGGAAAAATGTCTTATCTTTTTCTTTAAAATCTCAGTTGACAATTTTGATTTGTTCCTGACATTAAAAAGCGCCGTGACTTTGATAAAGCAGAATCTATTTCAGTCAATGTGCACAGCCTCTTATTTTCAGTGTGTGGTCATAAATACATAAACCTGTATATCTCACGGAGTAATTGAAGCACATTTGAGTTCGAAGTTGATTTTCTTCTTCGATAACTAAATGTTATAAAATATAATTTTTAATCGTTTCACATATTTTCTTAAATTAAACACTATATTTTACAAAACAAAATTGTGTATGACATATGGTTTAAGATTAATTTTAAACAGGATAACATGATAGAAATTATATGTGTGTTTCTCTGTGTTTAAAATAATTTAGAATTTAAAGTTGATCAGTAACAATAACATGAATTTTTAATAATCCGGGTACATTTTACCAGAATGGATGTGTGTTGTAGTGCAATGGATATCAGCTCGCATCTATAGGTCAAATAAGAGGACAGATTGGATTCTATCGCCTTGGTTAGTAACCAATCTAGTGCAGAAAGTAATGGTAGCGTACTACGGGAAAATCATCTGCCTTTAGTCAGTTATGTCTGTTTCGGGATATGATCGCCCAACCGTGTATCACGTATGGCACTTAAATGACTGACTGGCGTTTTACCCGTAAGCAACATTGGGGACTCGTGCGATTCCGGGGAAGACATAAAAGATAAAATTTGAACAAATAAATATTAACAAATATAGGATATTTTAAAAAATGAGAAATGAAATTAAATGTGACGAGTTCAAAGCAACCTTCAGTGTTTGTCGTTGAGTTACTTAATGTCGTGGATCCGTTTAAAAGTCCATTAGTAATAACGCAGAAACAACGAAATAGGAAAAAAAGAATATAAATTAAATACGGAAAGAATACAATACTTGGAACTTGGTTAGTAGAAGCAATAATACGAGTTAGTGTGAAATACTATGATTCGACTCTCGGCCTTAGAATTGGGACTCGTAATAGTTGTTAAGGTAGCAATGTTTGGAAACCGACTTTCGGTTGATTTCGAGCTGCTCTGAGGGTGATCTCCTCGGGCTACTTTCTTTCACCTCTTGTGAGGAGAGGAATAAGTAATTGTTGGAAGAGTTCATTCAGTCTGTTGGTGATGCCGCCATGACACTTACATGTTGGCTGGAGCAAAAAAGAATACGTCTTTTTGCTATAAAATCGCCGGGAAAGAGAGATATTCTTTCATATCTACCCCCAAAATTCAACAATTATGACCTACATCTGCTATAATATATTGCTATATATGCTAAAATCATTCTGTAAAGATGAACCAGACATCACATTCTACTGTATCTTTTCACTTACTCGATATATTGCATCAGTTTTATTAGCCTCTTTTCCTTATTCCCCCTAAAGTTTATGTCAAACAAATAAAGCTTCATTTGCAGATTAGATTTGAGTGCTATACGTAAAAAATATTAATAAGTCTTTAATTAATGCTCTGCATTCTTTATTTTTTTATATTTCACCTTCAGCATTACATGTTTAATACTTGTCTCATTTTTATTGAAAAAATGGCCGAGTGATAGAGGCGTTGGTTAGTTCCAGTGACCTGACCTGAGTTGTGAGTTCAATTCCTGGCTACAGCAGTGGCGAACAAATAACCTAGAGAGTTCGGTTAAAGAGAGATAACTACATGTCATCTGGAAATGGTAGAATGATATACCCGAGCGAGCAAAATAAAGAAAAAAAATAATTTAAATTTTAATAGGTTCACATCTTTTTAGTTTACGTCTTTGAGGTACATTGTGTGTGTGTATATATATAACTTAGAAAACAGTTACTTACGCAACCTTGGTGATCTATAATAACTGATTTCCAGTTTTTTTCAAAAGTACGCCAGGGATTTTTACGAATGCACCTTTTGAAAGTTTAAAACAACTGAAATTTTAAAATTAGGAAGGAGTCACTTAAAGATCTTAAGCACTTTCATCCAGATTTCTATGATCCTAAAATATATTTTTTCATCTGATTACATTTAGACATTACTTCCGGTCTTTCATTTTTTGGTTCAGGAAATAATACTATGGCTAACTTTTATTCTTGGAACAGACTTAACCAACTTTCTAAGTTATTTCTTTTTGTTTTTTATACTACATGTTATATAGGAGACTGTCATTTTTTCTTTTAATTTCTACAAGTGTTTAGAAGAAGTAAATTACTGAAAAGTAATTGAAACTCACCTGAAGCGAGCTGAATGTGTAATGCTTCACATGCCAATAACATTTCTACCAAGCTTCTCTACGGCATATGATTTTATTTAATTTATTGTGTTTCTCTCGAATTTATATTTAAACTGGGGTCATTTATTTGTCATTTTTTCTTTTAATTTCTACAAGTGTTTAGACAGTTTAGTACAATTTTTATGCGTTCCCAGCTTAAATGCAGATTTCTACTATTCCATCTGTATTTAAATTTAGGTTATGCATATTCTAAATATGTTTTCCTTTGTCGATTTGTAATATGTGCTTCTGCTTTGTAAATTATTTCTGTTTTACAAAGTCCGTCAAGTGGGCATTTATTTTTGTCAGTTACATTCTTTATTAGTGATATTATTTTACACCTTATTTTTTAATATTCTGTCGTTTTGTTGTGTTTTTAATTTGTGTAATGTTTTAAATTACTGGTACAAATTTAACTTACTTTAACTATATTTCTATTGAATATTTTACGTAATTCCGAGTTTGTAAGGAAAGGTATTTGCCCTATTTTTGACTTTACTTCTAAATTAAACGGTGGATTGAAGCAAATTATGTTTCGATATCTAATATTATTTTTCATTTGTTTAAGTGACGTTTGCATACACATTTGCCTTTATGACCACTTTCATATAAAGCCCTTTCATAATGTGTTTTCCTTTCATCGAAGATTGTTCATTGAGATAATTTTTTGGATAATATGTGTTCTGTTCCCGTAGGAATGTGTTTGATATATATATATATATATATATATATATATATGTGTGTGTGTGTGTGTGTGTGTGTGTGTGTGTGTGTGTGTGTGTGTGTAAAATGAGGTAACATGTTCACTGCTTCCATTATTCGGTCATTATCCGGAATATTGTCTTTATCGGCGTTGCCATTTTCGACGTTTCTGCCTTCATCAGGTGCTAGGAATTTCAAACCCTTTATTAAGATCACTGGGGTATGTATCATTTTTATTCCTCGTGCAACGTCTCTTTTGGTAGCCATGAGTTATCTCTCTCTTTCCCGACTCTCTAAATTACTTGTAGGTTTGTATTGAACTCACAATTCTTAGTGTCAAGTCACTGGAACTAACCACTGGGCCATGTTTTCTTAAGGACAATGACAACTGAATTACAGGGACTTATAAAACTAATGTTCAGTAACCATTTTTAACCAGAGTTAATGGGTTTCTCTAGTATTTTTTATGTTAATGTTTTTCCCTTCTATGTTATTACCAGAGTTCATATAGTAATTTTTTTTATGTTAATAGTATCATCAATACAGTTGACAGAGATATATCGACAGGATGAAAGCTTAGCAATGGGCTTGCCATTTTTAGCATCACTGGTAAACATATACTTTGAAGAGATATAATTAGAATCCACAGCTCTAAAGCCAACTCTATGACTGAGATACTTTGATGACACATTCATATTCTGGCCACAGCAGGGGAAGGTCCAGACGCTATTGGGCCATGTACACTCAGTAAGATCATCGGTACAGTTTACTATGGAAAAAGAGAGTGACAACATCCGTGTATTCCTGGATGTGCTAATAATTCGAACAGAGGTGGATTAAAGGCATCCGTTTACCGCAAGTCATTCATCGGACAATACCTCTACTTCAACTGTGACCACCCAAACAATGTAAAGAAAGGGACAGGCCGCTGCCTGCAACATCGATCAAAAGTCATAAGCGGCGAACCAGAGACATACGAACACGAAATGGTCAGTATAAGCAGTATCCTACTGTTGCATGAGAGTAACAACTCTCAGAAAACAGCCACGGTCTGTCTAACCTATGTGAATGGGTTATTGGAGAAAATACAAAGGATATGTGTTCCATATAACATCAGGACGATCTTCAGAAGTGGTTCTACATTTCAC